>VZQC01001531.1:162585-250222 GCA_009823505.1 Rhizomys pruinosus | reverse complement strand
GCGACTGGGGTGAATGGTGAAACTACAGCAATGTAGTCTGGACACTCATTTGACCAACTTGATTGAACATACAACCTCTCACCCCCCACTGGATGGTGGGGCTGTGTGGGTTTGGGCACAACAGCCTGCAAATTGATTTCATACGAAGGATGCTTGTACTCATGGATTATCACTTATAGCTAAAAAATGGAAAAAAAACTGAGAGAAAGATGCAGGACAGATATGGCAGAGTACATGATCTGGGATGGGGTGGGGGTGGGGGGAAGGGAAAGGGAAATATGCCTGAACTGAATTGGAAAATGATGTATGAAATGCACAAAGCATCAATAAAAAAATGCTAAAAAAAAGAAATAATTCAGACATTGAAAAAAAAAAAAAGAAATGAGTACTTTGTGAGAAATAATGGCGCTGTGTACACAACTTAAAAGTATAATATGGTAGTAATTACGACCTCTACAGAAACTGTGTCATGCACAGATTGCCCAAGTAAAGAAAGGAATTTTGGTTTCATGGTCAGATTTAAACTAAAAAGAGGATTGTAGGGCAAAATGAAACTAAATCCAGTAAAACAGTGGATTCTAGTGATCTGACTAAAAGTTTAGTAGCTCTTAGAAAATCACCTTAGCAGAAAGTGTTAAAAACAGAAACTGAGGAAAACAGAAACTAAGGAAAACAATGACCAGAATAAAAACAATATATGAATCAAAGCTACACCAACCACAAAATGACTTACAGGTCGAGCAAACAAGGAACTAAAGTGAGAAAAATAAAGTTCTCTGTTGTTAAAGCTTTAAAGCTCATTTTTTACACTGTCCAGCACCTATGTAACCACAAGGCATAAAGAATGGTGTCCTTAGAGTTAAAAGTTAATATTAACTTTGCTTTGCTGCAAAACTGTTAAATTGCTTAGCTGAATGGCTGTACTATTATTGTTTCACTTTCTTGATGTCTCAACTAAATGATTGTACCATTATTGATTGTTTTACTGTTTTTGATGTTAAGAATAATTTCAGGTGTGAATTTTCTGAAAAATATTTATGGGGAAGTTGGGTTATTTTATCATCATTAGCTTAGACTTGCATAACCTGTATTAGTTTTAGGGCATATAAAAATAAACTTTGGGACCTGAGGAGCAGAGAAGAAAAAAGAGAAGAAAAGGAATGGGCAGAGCGGCAAACCTGAAAGGCCCTCTGCACAGGATCAGAGAAGGCAAACACTCTCTGATCCTTAGGTCAAGAATTTGGCAGAATGGAAAAATGGCAAGGCCCTCTGCACAGGATCAGAGAAAGCAAATGCTCTCTGATCCTTAGGTCAAGAAATCAGCAGAGTGAAGAACCCAAGAGGTCCTCTGCACAAGAGCAGGGAAGATAGATGCTCCTCAGGTCATGAAAAAGAGATTCTTATGTCTTATTTGATTAATTTCTTTGCCGCCTTTGCGACCACCCACTTCAGGAACTGAACCTGCTGGAGCTGGACTCTGGCACCATTCTTCATTTGTTTTCCGGGACTGTGTTACTTACTTCACTTAGCATAATGGCTTCAAGTTCCATCCATTTACCTGCAAATTTCATGATGACATCTTTCTTTACCACTTCATAGAACTCCATTGTGTAGATGTACCACATTTTCTCTATCCACTAGTCAGTTGAGGGGAACTTGGGTTGCTTCCAGCACTTAGCATAATGGCTTCAAGTTCCATCCATTTACCTGCAAATTTCATGATGACATCTTTCTTTACCACTTCATAGAACTCCATTGTGTAGATGTACCACATTTTCTCTATCCACTAGTCGGCTGAGGGAAACTTGGGTTGCTTCCAGCTCTTTGCTATTGTGAAGAGAGCTGCAATAAACATAATGACCATGTATGTCTGCGGTAAGATAAGTCTTGTTGGTATATACCCAGGAGTGGTATGACTGGGTCAGGTGGTAAGCTCATTTTGAGTCTTTTAAGTGCTCTCCACACTGCTTTCCACAGTTGTTGTACAAGTTTACATTCCCACCAGCAGTGGATGAGTGTCCCCCTTTCCCCACAACCTCTCCAGCATTTGGTATCTTTTGTTTTCTTGATTCTAGCCAGTCTTATTGGAGTGAGATGATATCTTAAAGTGGTTTTAATTTGCATTTCCTTAATTATTAGTGATGTTGAACACTTTTTAAGATGTTTCTCAGCCTTCTCCAATTATTCACTTGTGAAGTCTCTGTTCAGCTCTTTACTCCATCTTTTGAGTGAGTCATTTGTTTTCTTTCTTCTTCTTTTTTTTTTTTTTTGAGTACTTTATATATTCTGGAAGTTAATGCTTTGTCAGATGTATCAGTGGTGAAGGTTTCCTCCCACTCTGTGTGATTTCTCTTCACTTCCTTGATTGTTTCTTTTGCTGTACAGAAGCTTTTGAGTTTAATGAGGTCCAATTTATCAATTGTTGACCTTATTTCCTGCACAGCTGCTGTATGATTTAGAAAGTCTTTTCCTATGCCTATGTCTTGTAGACTGCTACCAACATTTTCTTCTGTCACCTTCAGAGTTTTGGATTTCACTTTGAGGTCTTTGATCCATTTGGAGTTGATTTTTGTACAGGGCTAGAAGTAGGGGTTTAACTTTATTCTTCTACAAGTGGTGATTCAGTTTTGCTAGCAACATTTTCTGAAGATGCTGTCTTTCCTCCATTGCGTCTTTTTGACCTCTTTGTCAAATATGAGATGGCCAAAATTGTATGGGCTCAAGTTCGGATCTTCAGTTTTGTTCCATTGGTCTACAGGTCTGTTTTTATGCCAGTACCAAGCTGTTTTTATGACTATAGTGCTGTAGTATAGTTTGAAGTCTGGTATAGAGATCCCCCCTGTATTGCTCTTTTCGCTCAGGGTTGTTTTGGCTATTCAGGGTCTTTTGTTTTTCCATATGAAATTAAGGATTTTTTTTCCAAGCCTGTGAAGAAACTCTTGGGGATTTTAATTGGGATTGCATTGAATGTGTATACTAATTTGGGTAGAATGGAGATTTTTACTATATTAATTTTTCCAATCCATAAGCATGGGAGATCTTTCCATCTTCTGATGTCTTCTTCAATTTCCTTCTTCAGGGGTTTAGAGATCTTTGTTGTCTTCAGTTAGGTTTCTTCCTAGGTATTTTATTGTTTTTGAGGCTATTTTGAGTGGGAAGTTCTCCTTGTATTCCCTTTTCAGTTGCTTGTTGTTGGTGTAAAGAAAGGCTACTGATTTTTCTAGGTTAATTTTCTGTCCCACCAATTTACCGAAACTCTTTATCCCCTGATCTAACCTCTGTGCACTTGAGTCCCCAAGTGGCAACAGGCTAATCCTTTATACTGGGTATCTGGGCAACTCCGCTCCCACAGGCACACAAGATCATGATTTAATTATCCAACAATCTGTCTGGCTGATGTGTCCAGCTCCTACTTGTGCTTCAGGCAGTCTGGCAAAATCCCCCAATCTAAGCTCTGTGCACTCTAGTCAGGTTGTAACTTCTTATGTTTCCAGATGCTGTATGTCAGAGTAGACTTTGGACAGAAATGGAGAGATGTTCTGTGCAATAGGGCTGGGCAAGCCACCAGCAAGTGAACAACCAGAGCCATCTCACAGTGCCCTGTGTGTTGACATTCTTAATAATTTTATAACAAGCAGCTGTCTTTTCAGTTTTCACTGGAGTCTAGAAATTATGTAGCTGTCTTGGACTGTTAGATTATATTGTACAATGCTGGATGTCATGTAATGTTTAGAGTAAAAACAAAGTTCCAAGAGAATGTGGGATAAGGCACAAGGGGTGTCTGATATACTGATTTAATGAATATATTATCTTCTGAGCTAAAAGCTTCTATCCCATTTTTGGGGGTTTGTTTTAGAGACAGGGTCTCCATGTAGTCTCAGCTGGCCCAGAACTTGCTATATAGACCAGGCTGGCCTCAGTCTTGCAGAGAGCTACCTGTCTCTACCTCTTAAGTGCTGGGCTTAAAGATGTGCACCACTGTGTCCAACTTTATTATCAAAATTTAAAGATGAAGGAACATATCATAAGGTAATTAATGGTGTTGGTAAATAATGGGGCTAGGATTCAGTCCTGGATCTGGAGTGAAAGCCCTCATTCTTTGTACATCATATAAGTCTTTGTGACTCTTGAGAATGAGAAACCAATGATAAAATGTTTTTTTTTTTTTTAATTTTATTTTTCTTTGAGTACTCTGGGTTGCCCGAAAAACAGAGAGATGTTTCTACTGTTATGCATTAGGAATGATTTAATACACTGGAAGCTATGTGTGGACATGTGGGTAGACCTGGGTCTGGCAACAATTCAAAGTTGTTGTTGTTGTTGTTGTGTGTGTGTGTGTGTGTGTGTGTGTGTGTGTGTGTGTAGTCTGGAGAACAGCCCTGAATATTGTAATGTTGTTTCTCAGCTGCCATCCATTTTTATTTTTAATTTTAGGGGGGTGTGATCTTTCATGGAGACCCATGACCTGCCAATTTAGGCTAGGCTGGTTGGTCAGCAAGTTCTAGAGATCCTTCTGCTTCTGCCTCCTTAACACTGGGATTACAAGCACATGCCATCATGCTGGGATTTTTCCTTTTTAAAATATTTTATGTATTATTTTTATTTGATGTATATGGGTGTATTGCCTGCATGTATGTAAGTGCACCTGTGTTGTGAAATGCCTGTGGAGGTCAGAAGAGGGCATCAGAAATCTGGTACTGAAGTTATGGATGATTGTTAGCCATAATGTAGGTGCTGGGATTTGGAACTGGGTCCAGTGCTGGGCCATTTCCCCTGCCCTGTGGGTTTTTCTTATGTAGGTTCTGGGGAGAGGTTACACTCATGTTCTCTTGCTTGCAGGCAAACACTTTACTGACTGAACTATCTTCCTGGCCCTCAGAGTTTTAATTCCTTTTTAAATGAGTGAAAAAAAAATAATTTTGTTTAGTTCCATTTGTGATTGTTAGGACTGTTTCCTGTGCTGCCGGAGTTCAGTTTTGGGAGTTTGGGCTATATATAGATCCTAAAGTGTTTTCCCTGTATTTTCCTGTTGCAGCTTTAGCATTTTTGACTTTAAATTAAGGTCTTTGATCCATTTTCAATTAGCATTTGTGCAGGATGAGAGAGAGAGATATGATCTAATTTCATTCTCTGCCCATGGAGATCTAGTTTTGCCAGCCCTATTTGTTGAATGGGGTGTCTTTTGTCTTGGTCAAAATCTAGGTGTCCATAGCTGATGGATGGGCTTGTTTCTGGGTCCTCTATTCTGCTCCATTGTTCCACGTGACTGTTTTTGTGCCAGTACCTGCTCCCTTTGTCCTCTGGGTTCTTCTCAGGATTGCTTTGGTTATTTGTGGTCCTTTTTCTATATTTTTTTTCTAGCTTTATGAATGCCTTTGGAATTTTGATGGTAATCACTTTGAATCTGTAGATTACTTCTGGTATATAGCCATTTTCATCGTATTAATTCTGCCGATTCTGAAGCTAGGAAGGTCTGCCTTTTAGCTACTATCTTCAATATCTTCTTTGGTTTCCTTTTCAATGTCTTAAAGTTTCCATTATGGAGGTCTTTTAGTTCCTTGGGTAGGTTTATTACTAGGTACTTTTCCTTTTGGAGCTATTATGAGTGGAATGTTTTTCCTTATTTCTTTCTTTGTTAGTTCATTGTTGTTATATTTGAAGATACTGAGTCTTTTATGTTCATTTTATAGCCTGAAACTTTACTGAAAGTGTTTACTAGATCTGAGAGTTTTCTGGTAGTGTCTATAGGGTCCTTTAAGTACAGAATAATGTTGCCTGCAAATAGGGATAGTTTGACTTCTTTCTTATTTTTATCCATTTTGTGTGTTTCTTATCCATTTTGTGTGTTTCTTTTCTTTTATTCCATTATGGAAGAATTCAAGTACTATATTGTCTAGGAAAGACAAGGGTGGTATTCTTGTTTCATTCTTGATTTTAGAGGATGCCGTTCCCCTAGTTGAGTATAATGTTGGCTATAGGCTTGTTGTATATGCCTTTGTCATTTTCAGGGATGTTTCATCTATTTCTAATTTCTCCAAGACTTTTTATCATGAGGACATGTTGAACTTTGTCAAGTGCCTTTTCTATATTTATTAGAATGATCATGTAATTTATGTCCTGAAGTTCATTTATATGGTGTAGTACATTTATTGATTTTTGTATATTGAATCAACCTTGCACCTCTGGGATGTCCACTTGGATATGATCTTTTTAATGTGCTGTTGAATTCAGGTTAAAAGTATTTTTTTTTTTTTTTTTTTGGTCTTTTCCAGACAGGGTCTCCCTGTAGCCCCAGTTGTCCTGGAACTCACTCTGTAGACCAGGCTGGCCTTGAACTCACAAAGATCCACCTGCCTCTGCCTCCCAAGTGCTAGGATTAAAGGCGTACGCCACCACGCCCAGCAGGTTACAAGTATTTTTAAAAAATATTTTATTTGCCGGGCATGGTGGTGCACGCCTTTAGTCTTAGTACTTGGGAAGCAGAGGCAGGCAGATGTTTGTGAGTTCAAGGCCAGCCTGGTCTACAGAGAGAGTTCCAGGACAGCTGGGGCTACAGGGAGACCCTGTCTCGAAAAGACAAAAAATAAAATAAAAATAAAAAATATTTTATTTATGCTTCAATATTGGGTGCATAAATGTTCACAACTGTTATGTCTTCTTGATCGATTGCTCCTATTTTAATATATAGTGCCCCTTTTTATCTCTTCTGACTAGCTTATCAGATATAAGAGTGACCACATTGGCCGGGCATGGTGGCGCACGCCTTTAATCCTAGCACTTGGGGAGGGGGCAGAGGCAGGCAGATCTTTGAGTTCAAGGCCAGCCTGGTCTACAGAGTGAGTTCCAGGACAGCTGGGGCTACAGGGAGACCCTGTCTCAAAAACACCAAAAAAAAAAAGAATGACCACATCTTGTTTACAGCTTCCATTTGCTTTGCAGTTTGATTCTCTTTCCCCTTTTTGAAATATGGTCTCACCATTTACCTCTGAATGGCCTGTAACTCATTATGTAAGACTCATTATGTAAGAATTTGCAGAGCTCTTCCCTGCCTCAGCCTCCCAAGTGCTTGGATTAAGGAAGACTTTTATCCTTTGATACTCAGTTTTTGAACATGTAAGTGTATTTCTTGGAGACAAAAAAGATAGTTAATCCTTCCTTCTTTCCTTCCTCCCCCTTGGGGCTGAAGATTGAATTCGGGGGCTTTGTATAAGCCAAGCAATCACTCTACCTATGAGCTACAGCCTCAGCCCTTACCTAGATTGTTAAACTGAACAGATGTAAATTAATACTTGATTTCTGGTGTTGCATGGTCAGTATAACAGGAAGATGGCCACATCTGGGTGTCTTGGTGTTTTTAGAAAAGTTGTGTATATGAGGGAGTAATTAAAGGGCGGAAAAGCAAGGAAGGATCCAAAAGAAGGAAAGAAACGGTGCCAATCTAGAACTGAAAACTAAACTCTGCTTTCATAGAGTGGAACACGTTTCCTTTCGAAAGGGAGAGTTCTCAAACCTTTCGAAAAGGTAATTTTCATTTAGAAAAAGAGATCAGAAGTTTTTATGTTTTCCCCTGCCACTAACAGGGGTTTATAATCAAAGCATTGCTTGCAAGTGTGTTTTCTTTGAAGGTGTTCTTTTTATTTTGGAGCCCAGGTCCTGGAAGCTTTTCTAGCTTAACTTTCTGAGAAATAATGGGTGCAAGGAGCAGCCGTGGTACCCCACTAAGTAAATCAATATAATCCATGATGAATGGGAAGAGCGAGGCTTACATTTTCCTCCCTGATGGGCAGTTGATGAGCACATGTGCTGTTGAGCCACTATGTTAACTTTAGAGCCTTGTAATGGGATCTTTAAAGGAAGCTCAAACAAATATCCCCAAGCTAGAGAAATACGAACAAATAACCGATTATAGATACGTAGCTTCCTCCAGGTAAATTCTCTGCTAGGTCTCTTCCTAGCTGAATGTGACAGGGTGTTCTGAGGTAGAGTAACAACAGGAGGATTTCTATAGCAAGTCCAGTAGGAACGACTTGCCTACAGAGCTGCTTGGCTGCTAAGACTCGCTTAGCTGATACACATTCTGCTTAAAACCTCTTGAGATCTACTAGTTGGACACCTGGAAGGGAGGGAGCGGCAGGCTCATCTGATGCATCTACTCCTGGAAGGAACAGGAACTGACAAGCCTGGATGTGCTCACTCTGCTTTGAAATGTATCTAAACAGTCTTTCTTCATTTTCTGACAGGGTTTATTTTCTGTTTGGTTTCTTGTGCTATCCTTATGATCAGATATCTAACAAGGCATGAGAAAGAGGACTCTCCCCCTTTTTCCCCTATAGAAAAAAATCTAGGAAAGGTGGTAGCTCCAACTGTCTTTCCTTCCTGTTAGTTTACTAGCAACGAAAATTGTACCTGAGGCCATGGTGCTTCTATTCTAAGCAAGAAGACCTTCTTGGCCAGAAAGCCTAGGTGAGCTAGTTCCTCCCTCCCTGCACAGTGTGTTGTACAGAAGTCTATCCAGGGTTATGGAGTGCATAGAGCTGGAGAATTGTCTTCATAATGACAATTGTTACCATTTAGAGATAGATATTGATTGGCTTTGCCCATCCCTCCTTCCCTCCCTCCCTCCCTCCCTCCCTCCCTCCCTTCCTTCCTTCCTTCTGTCCATCTGTCTTTTTTGATCTTTTTAACCAGGGTCTCACTATAGCCCCAGCTGGCCTAGAACTCACTATGTAGACCAGACTGGCCTCCATCTCACAGAGATCCACCTGTCTCTACTTCCCAGGTGCTGGAATTAAAGGGGTGTGCCACCACACCTGTGTATCACCATACCTCTCTCAGGAGCACCTTTTAAATGACAGAAAANTCCTGTATCTGCCTCCTGCATGCTGTTTTGCTTCTTTTATATTAAGCTTCCAGACCTTACTGCTTTCTATCCTAAGATAAATAGTAAGTATGACATACTTGAGGTTAGTAGATAAGCTTAGATAAATCCTAAAATGACTTGATTTTATACCATGTAGGAGAGACATTTACTGGTATGGCAAAATATTCATATTTCAATTCAATAATTTGCTTCAATTGTATAAGAAATACAAAATTTTACCCCTTTTGGGGCTTATGCAGATGAGAGCAATTTTTTTCCTAATATTTTATTGGAACATATGTAAGTACTAATAATACCATATAAATATATGCATACATTCCTATAATTAAGGTCTGGTAGGAAACAATGAAGTGTTTTTTCAACTTATTGCTTACTATCTGCTCATATGGAACTTTTATCTGTTACCACCTGTAAGGAAACTTCTGTGCGGGTGTGTGCTGTAATCCCACTACTCTAGAGGTTAAGGCAGGAGGATTTCAAGTTTGGACAGTTTAGGCTATAGAATGAGACACTTTCTTTTTTTTCAGTATCTATTTATTATTTTTTATGTGTATGAGTGTACTGTCTTCATGTAGGTTGGTGCACCTGTGTCGTGCAATGCCGCGGAAGTCAGAAGAGGGCGTCAGATTCCCCTGGAACTGGAGTTAAAGATGATTCTTAGATGCCATGTGGGTGCTGAGAATCGAACCTGGGTCCTCTGCAAGAGCGGTCGGTGCTCTCAACCGCTGAGTCATCTCTCCAGCCCCGAGACACTTTCTTAAAAACCAGACAAACCCAAACAAAGTAGGAATGACATAATGTCTTGATAACAAAAGAGAAAATGATGATCATGTGGTTAAATTGTTTCTCAGAAGTGATTGGGGATGGGGATGCAGCTCAGTGGCAGAGCACAGGCCTCGTCTGTGTTGAAGCCTTGGGTTTAGTCTCAGCACCCGGGAAAAACAGCGATTGACTCTTCGGCTCCGTAACATCGGATGGTAGTTGGCTGACTCTCACTCTCTCACTGGTTGACCTGTACACAGTCAGTTTTTTCCTTGTAAAATATGTAGCGCATTGTACCTCAGTGTGTCTCTGCTGCTGTAACAAAACACCTCAACCTGCGTAATCGATTCAAACAACAGAAATGCACTGCTGTCAGTTCTGGAAGCTGAGAAGTCCAAGATCAAGGTGCCAACCTACTTGGAGTCTGGCGAGAACTCTTTCCTCACAAATGGCACTGTGTTACCATGTCCTCATAAGATGGAAAGGAAGGAAAAAAGACAAATAGCTCTTCTTTAAGAGCACTAGTCCTACTCATGGGGACCGAGTGTTTGTCTTCCGGTACTATTGCACTGGGGATTATGTTTCGGTAAATCTTGGAAGGACCTAAGCATTCCAAGCACAGCAGGCACTGACTGCTTGTGTCTTGAGGCCCTTCCATGTTTCATCTGGACTGTACCTTCACTTGAATGGAATAGAAAACGCCATCTTTTTGACCACAGCCACTGGCATAGGGGTGGACACCTGATCTCTGCTGCACCAATAACAGCATCCTTTCTGGCTCAGTGCGGTAGAGCTGTGAGTTATGAAGTCTGGCATGGCTTGGTGCTGAGTCCTCTGCCACTAGCAAAGTAAAGTTTCAGGGCTGGTATTTAGAGACAGAGAGGTGGGGAGAGAGAAGATGTTGAGACTCCTGTCCCATTCAGTGGCTAGTCTAAAGGAACAGCCTCTTTCTTTTTCCTATACTAGTTAGGATATTTTTTCACATGTAACAAAAGGAAGGTCCAGTCATAGGCAGGATCACATGAATTTTGGTAGACTTTGGTAGGTATTTGGGTGTGCATGTATGTGTATGTGTATGTGTGTGTGTGTGTATGTGTATGTATATGTGTGCATGTGTGTATGGTGCCAAGGATCAACCTCAGGCCCTCACACGGGCTTTTTCCCCTTCCCCATGTACTCAGGATCTTCCTTCCTCCAGACCCACCCTATTCCAGCAGCTTGGGTATCTTGAGTTTCTCTTCTTTTCCTTACACAAAACAATTCTCTCTTTAAAAAAATGCTGAGTGCTGAGGACTCTTCCCATTCCTCAAACAAACCTAAGCCCAGCCAATCTATTTCTATATCAAAAGAGCTTACAACAGCATCTAATAAAGACGATGCTCTCCCTGCAAAGAAATTTTTGTACAGGCTGGTAAGAGAATATAATTTTCTCTGTATTATAATACCTGCAGTGTTTTTAGATCATTTTCCTCATTAACCAAGCAGCCTTCTGACATTTTCAAGGCTCTATCTCAGCACCTTTTATTCTAAATAGCCAATTTACAGCTATTACTTTCCTTTTCCACCCAATTTCCCAGGCAAACCGAGACACACCTCTCATCATATTCTTCCACTTACTTCCAAAGCTGACTAATATAATCTAAATCCTTTTTTATATTCATTGAAGACTTTTGGAAAATCTATCATTTCCACATATCTTATGATTTAGTCAAATGAAGTGTTTGAAATGACTTGTGATCTTGCTCAAAATAAATGCGTAGACCATGTTTACCAATTCTTCTCCACCTTTCGCTTTTCCTTACTCTCTCTAGCTACTCTTGGCTGCTTTGCCATTGAAATGGAAGAGATGGCAGGAGACTAGAAGTGAGAAGACCTTTTTAGATTATTTCTATGTTAAAAAGGAGAAATTTGGGGGCTGAGAGATGGCCTAGCAGTTAAGAGCTCCGACCGCTCTTACAGAGGACCCGGGTTCGATCCCCAGCACCCACATGGCAGCCGAAAACCGTCTGAAACTCCAATTCCAGGAGAACTCCAGTTCCAGGGGAATCCGACACCCTCTTCTGACCTCCGCAGCATTGCACGACACGGGTGCACAAACCTGCATGCAGACAGTACATTCATACACATACAGAAATAAATAAAATTAAATAAAAAAAATTTTAAAAAAAGGAGAAATTTGGAGGAAGTTGATGAGCAGACTTTCAACATCAGCACTGTTCTCCTGAAGGTTTAATACAGAAATATGAAGATGTAGGTGTAGAGTTTAAAGAAGATTTTCTGCATTTTCAGTTAATGAGACATTGATATTTTGATATTTCCTCAATTTTTCTTGAGTTTATTAGATAAAACATGACCATAGTAATAGTATGAGATGATGGATATGTTAATTTATTCCAGTATAGTAGCAATCTGACTTAATTCATACCTGATAACATCATGTAGACATTGTAAAAATAGGTGACTAGAAGCCAGGCTTCGTGGTGCATGGCTTTAATCCTAGCACTTGGGAGGCAGAGGCTAGCCTGATCTAAAAATAGGTGGCTAGAGAGATGGCTTAGTGGTTAAGGATACTGGCTGCTCTTGCAGAAGATCTAGCTTCAATTCTTAGCACCCATATGGGGGCTAACAACTGTCCATAACTCCAGTTTCAGGGTATCTGATGCCCTCTTCTGACCTCCAAGGGCATTGGATGTCAAGGGTGCACTTACCTACATGCAGACACTATACTCATACATATAAAACAAAAATATTAAAAATATATACTAAAATTTATTTTCAGAACACTGGACATGGTGTCATACACATTTAATCCCACTCCTTGGGAGGCAGGGGCAGGCAGATAGATCTCTGTGAGATAGAGGCCAGCCTGGTCCACATAGTGAGTTTCAGTAAGCTGAGACTAGGGAGAACTTGTCAAAAAACAGAAACAAAACAAAACAAAAAATAAAATAAAAAACAAAAAAATTATTTGCAGAAGCAAACTCAAAAGGGCCACAAATACCTTGTGGCCTCTCTCAAAGCCTAGGAGTCTTTATCCTACCTTTTAATCTGAGCTGGCTTTGGTCTTATAGCAGAAGTACATGACTTCTCCAACAGTGCCTCAAGACATCTTGTAGTTTCTGCTCATTCCTACTTGGAATGTTTTCCCACCATGCTCACTCAGTACTGGAGCTGTCTTTCCAGAAAGGCTATGGAGAAGAGGACTGAGTAGCTCCAGCTAACAGATCTGGTTACTCACAAGGCAGATGAATAAAGTCAAGTGAACCAGCAGAGGATAGTTGCCAAAACAGTGACCTTTTGAGAGAGTATCTGAGGAGCTCCTGACTGAACTCAGCCCAAATCCCAGCATCATGAGCACACTGTCCCCTTCTACTTATAAACACCAGAAAGGGAAGATGGACAACAGAGGGCATAGAGAGCCAGGCTGAGAGCAATGCTCTATAGTTGGAAAGAAATTGTAAAGGAATCCAGTCAATAAAGGAAGGATCTAGGCACATGGGAAGTTTCCCTTCTGTAGTAGTAGGGAAGGCGGCATCAAGGGGTATTGTTATTTATTGTTCTTTTGGTTTCAAGCGAATTTATTAAACATGTAGTTAGCAAAAGTAGAAGAATAAATAGCAAGGAGCAGATAGCTAGAAGGAGCAAAGAGAGAGCAAAGTGTCATCAAGTCAGGCATTTCCAAAATCTGGCATACAATTAGAGTAGTCTGATTGAGAGAACAAACAAAGATAGCATCATCAAATAGAGGGTCACAGCATTCAGCGGAAGTCAGCTGCAGAAGTTGTGTTCAGGCAGCCAGCTGGAATTCCCAACGGGCAGGGTTAGGCTTCCTGTTTCTGTTGCAGGCATCTTATGAATGTAAACAGCAGTGGCATGTACTGGCAATAGTTTGTTTACCTTCTCGCTCTTCTCAAGGACCCAATGTTTTAATGACCTTAGCTGCTTTTCCTTCTCTCCATTACAGAGCTGGGGGGCAGCCTGACCCAGGACAAAGGGTTCTAGAAGACACTTCACAAGAACACGCTTGAGTCAGAGATAAGGGAGCCTCTCACTGGTCCCAGAATCTACCTTCAATAAGCTTAAATAGATAGCCCCACAACAATTTGCCAATATAATGTATATTATAGGTCTTCAAAATGGGAGGGCAGATTTGGTAGAAAATTAGGCATTTTTTTTTTCCTGATTGCTTCTGTTTTTCTTAGTGTGAAGATACACATGTGTTAGGGACTTGTTGAGTTAGAGGCTACAGCAGGAGAGAAGTTCATTTGAAGAGCGAGAAACTAGTTCAGCAGGACTATAAGAACCAGAGGTCCCTGGAGGTTGAAATTTTCAGCTGTCAACTGTATGCTTTTTTTTTGGTCACAATGAGATCTTTGGGTACAGGTGTAACAGGTAGAAGGCTGGATTTAATCATGATTGAGACTATGGAGTATGACAGAATTATAGAGGCTTAAGATAACTGAAAATATATGCAAGCAAGCAGTTGCGATAGAGGATCTCAGCAAGAAAGAGTAAGAGCCCCAAAGTGGGGGAGGTGATAAGATGATGAGAGTAAGGGTTCAGGAGAAGGAGGAGGACAAGCTTATTCAACATAGCCTTGCCAGGAAAAGTACCAAAAGTACCAGTGTGGTCTTGCTAGTATCTGATACTAGTAAGCATTGTAATGTTGTGAAAAATGACAAGTTTGTTGATTATATAACCAGAGTGTTGGATGAGAATAAGCCCGAAGTTTCTGCCAATCTGTTAGTCTATGAATCCATAGTGTGTTGTTCTATGATTCAAGATAAAAGTAGGATGCAGTATAGAAACTAATGAGGAATAGGTTCAATTAGCAAAAAAGATACTGGCAAAGTTCTGCTAAGGTTTCTTACGACATCCCAAGGTTAATTTGCCACTCATTATCCCTCACTTGTTTGTTGCATTCTTTTTGGATGATTGCTGCACAAATTAGTACTTTGGGGGGTTAGTAGTGAGAGATTAATGGAACAAATCTGAAATCATTGGAACTGTGGACCAGTGGGCAAGACTCCGCAGTGGGAGGAAGGAACGCTGGCTTTCCACCTCCGTGCTCAGCCTGTGCTGTTTTGTGTAAGACATATTTACTGCTTTAACTGTGCTTTAGTAAAAGTTTTGAGATACAGCCCAGTTTGTGCTTCACTTGACTATTTTGCTAAACCAGAACAGGACAGGAGAGATCCTGGAGGAAAAGAGAAAGAACTGGTCTTTTCACCTGTTCCTCAGAGTCTGGACAGGAGAAGAGTAGCCACCAGGCTGTTTCAGGGAGACGGGAAAGCATAAAACTTGCTAACATCCCATTAAAGACTTTTCACTGCAATTGTGTAAAGAAACTTCCAGTGCTCATGCCATTGCTCTTCCTGATAAGTACAGACATCACTGCTCCTGATGCTGCACTCTCTTCAGATTCCTCCTTTCTTCACTTGTCTTTCACTGTGATCTACTCACCAGGTAGCAGCCAAGGTGACATGTTAAGAGTAAGGCAGGTCAGTTTACACATTGTCTTGAAACTCTCCCGATAGACAGAATAAATCCAGACCTGTTAAGACCTCTTGTTTTTCTCTTCAAGGTCTTACTGGAACTGGCTCATATTTCTTTCTCTGAGCTTGCCTTGATCCAGTTTCCACTTCATGCAGTACCTACCAGACACACTGATCATTAATTATTCCAAAGGTATGTGGAATTCCCCCATCTCAGAACTTGGTACCAGTGGAGCCCTGTACTTGGAAAGCTCTTCCAAATCCTCAGAAGGCTAACTGACCACTGTAAGAACTTGTCTTCCTCCTCTTCCTCCTTCTTCTCTTCCACCTCTTCCTTTTCATCCTCTTCTCATAAACCCTCCCTCTCTTTTCCCTCCCCCTCTGCCTCTTCCCCTTTCTCCCTTTTCTTCTCTTCCTGTAACCCCTCCTCCTTTTTCTTCTAGCAAATTTTTCAGGTTTTTTTGTGTCTTCCCTTGGACTAGATAGGTGCTTTTATTTTATTTATTTATTTTTTTTTATTAATTTTATTTATTTCTGTATGTGTATGAATGTACTATCTGCATGCAAGTCTGTGCACCCGTCTCGTGCAATGCTGCGGAGGTCAGAAGAGGGTTTCAGACTCCCCTGGAACTGGAGTTCTCCTGGAATTGGAGTTCCAGACGGTTCTCGGCCGCCATGTGGATGCTGGGGATCGAACCCGGGTCCTCTGCAAGAGCGGTCGGCGCTCCTAACTCTAGGCCATCTCTCCAGCCCTAGATAGGTGCTTTTAAAAAAACACTAGAGGCTGCCACATCAAAGGGGACTTGGGGAGCAAGTTTGACTCTATAGATCTTTATGTATATGAATATGAAACTTGGTGGTAAAGTAATAATAGGGTGCAGGTGGGGAGGGGATCCATATTCAATCAGAATATACTGTATGAAATTTTCAAAAGGAAAAAGAATCCTGGTTGTTGTAATGCCTGTGCCTAACACAACATGTAGCAGGTATTTGGGAAACTGTGAATTGTGATAGAGAACAGAGGGAACTCAGAAAGAGATGGAGTAGAAGATGACTTGTCTGGAGTCAGTTGAGGGACTCTGAGGCTGGGCTACTGACCAATTTCTAAACTTCTGACATATTTCTTGCCTATAACTATTAAAGCATTAGCAGCTTCAAGTCTTGAAAACCGTGTGGCCTTCAAGATTTCCCATTTAAAATGCAAATAGTCTTGTGAGTTTATTTCTAAAATCTATTTTAGAATTCTTTGTGATCACCTAGGAAGAACAAGATACAGGATGTGTAAAGCAGCATGGTGTTATGAACGAGGGGGTGACTGAGCAGAGATGAAGGGCCACTGGGGGAAAGGTCATGGGAGGAGAACTGCGTGAGTTTTGTCTACAGTGGGAAGATGTTTGTTCTCTGTCTGTAAGAAGTGGCACTGTTGACAACTGCATGCACCTTTCAAAGTATCAGAGTTTTTCATTTTTTAAAAAGCAGATTCTTGATGGTTCTTCTTGGTTACAAATAAATTGGGGAAAAAAGGGAAAGCTTTGTGTGTGCTAAAAAGCAAAGCAAAGGTGCAGGAACCATTACATAAGACGATGTAAGCTGTGCAGCAGGAGGGTTTTGGGGAAAGATTTGGTATCTTATAATGTTGCAGTTACTATGGTGACAATGCATTTTTAATGATACCATTAAATGGTGGTATAGCTTCTTGTAACCAAGGCGAGCTGAACAGTCACAGCTGTGTTGTTTGGCATTTGCCTGTCTTTTCTCCAGGATTGTTTTTAGTGACTTCAAAATAAAAGTGTTATATAACAGAACATCACTGTGGTATATAATCAATATGCATTTAGAAATGGAAAAGGACTCTAGAGCATGCTGATTCTCCCCATTTCAACATACACACATGTGTACACATGTATGTGGATAAAAACAAACTTGAGGCACACTTTACAGATGAAGAGCTAGAGACAAATTAAGTAGTTTTACTAGCTCATTTACTAGTGACAGATGGAGTAAACTCTTAGGGTTTCTGACCCCAAACCAGTTTCTTTCTACCATTACATGGTTCCTGTCCCCAAACATGCTATGATACAAAACACAATGTATGTGACTTTCATCCATCAAAATTGCTAAGTACTTGCAATGAATGTATAATCACCCTCCCAGGTCATGAGGCAGTTAGAGCCCAAAGGAAATAGTGATGAATACATAATTGTTAAATAGTCCAGAGATGGGATTTAAGTGGTCTATAAACCCTTTTTAAAAGTTATTTGCACATGTGTGTGTACTCATGTGCAGATATATTTTTCCTTTTCTTTTCTCCCTTCCTTTCTCTATAGAATTCTGGGATTGGGGCTGGAGAGATGGCTCAGTGGTCAAGAGCACTGGATGCTCTTGCAGAGGACCCAGCTTCGCTTCCCAGGCCCCACATGGCAGCTAACAACTATCTATAAGTCCAGGGCATTTGACACTCTCTTCTGATATACATGGACATTATATCACATAGGTGCACTTACATACATGCAGGCAATACACTCATACACATAATGTGGATAAGAATAATGAATAAAATATTAAAAAGAATTCTGGTTATGTGTGTGTATTTTTTTAGTGGGAGTTATCACTGAATTTATGACTTCTCCCCAAATAGCAATAAATCATGGCTCTTTCCTCATTTGTGTCAAAATTAACCCAAATGGAAAGGCAAATGTTATATTGAGAAAATTATTTGCTACAATATGGTAAACATTTAAGATCTTGAATTTGTAAAGAACATATACACATCAAATAAAACGTCAGGATCGAGTTGAAATGAGAGTGAAAGACATGACTGGGCCGTGCATGGAACGGGAAGTTCAGGTGCTTAGAAGAAATGAAATTATCCATCCTCACCCATCCTCAATGAAATAAAAAGGAAAATAATTCAAATTTACAATTTTCATGTGGCAAACTCGCATAGATTAAAAACAACCATGATGCAAGGAGAGGACTGACTCTTACAAGTTGTCCTTTGACCTTCATACATGTGCTGTGGCATAGCTCCACATATAACATATAAACACATGTAAAAATCTTAAAGAGACAATAACTGTTATAGCATTCTGTGTATTGAAGAGCCAGGGGACAAGCAGATTCTTGTATTGTTATTAGAGGTAAAAATTGGGACAAATATTTTGAAAGTCAAATTAATAATTTAGAGCCTTAAAAAATATTCATTACAAGTGATTCAACTTAAAAGGCAACAGCACATTTCCAAAGTAATGATCATAAGTTCTCACTAAGGTTTATGTGTTAAAGTATTTCTCCCCTGCTGGGTATGGTGGTGCATGCCTTTAATCTAGCACTTGGGAGGCAGAGGCAGGTGGATCTCTGTGAGTTCATGACCAGCCTGGTCTACATAGTGAGTTCTAGGATAGCAGGGGCTACAGGGAGATCCTATCTCAACCCCCCCCACCCCCAAAACAAAAAACAAAACCAAGCCAGGCATGGTGGCACACATCTTTAATCCTAGCACTTAGGAGGCAGAAGCAGGCGGATCTCTGTGAGTTCAAGGCCAGCCTAGTTTACAGAGTGAGTTCTAGGACAGCTGCAACTACAGGGAGACCCTGTCTCAAAAAGACCAAACAAACAAACAAACAAACAAACAAACAAACAAAAAAGCCCCCCAACCAAACCAAAACAAAACAAAAATTCCCCCAAAAACCCAAAACCCCAAAACCAAAACAAAACAGAATTTCTCCTTGTGTTTATTTAAAATAGTAAAGAAGTGCAAAAGTAAATATAATAATTGTTAAATAACATACTTAATTTCTATGCTTCCAATAAATGGCCTTGAATTTTTCCCTTTTTTGTTAAATACTTTTCACAAATTTATTCGTTTTATTTTATGTGTATTGCCTGCATGTCTGTAAGTGAACATGTGTCATGCAATGCCTACAGGGGTCAGAAGAGGACGCCAGATCCCCTAGAATTGGATTAATGGATGGTTGTTAGCTGCCATGTGGGTGCTGGGAATCAAACCTGGGTCCTCTGCAAGAGCAGCCAGTGTTCTTAAGTTTTCTTAGTGATATAGAAAGTACTTGATATAAGGTTGCAGGAGCCAGAGATTGAGGAAAACTGTTGTGAAACTGTTTTCTGGACATGACACAAGCAATGCTCTCATAACTCATTGTAGATATGATTACTGGCATAGGACCTGCACAAGCCTGGGCCACCAACACCTTGTCATGGAGCGGGGAAGGGCTCACGAGGCCCCAGTCCTTCCTGAGGAACTACTGACAATGGCGGCTGGACGCAGGGATGTCACTTCCTTCATGTAGCCACTGGTAGTTTCAAACAGTCTAACAAACAACATCTGGGCCATTGTCATTCAGACACACACACACACACACACACATGCACACACACACACACACACACACAAAGACATGGGAGTAAGAAGGGGAGGAGGAAGGGTCTCAGCAAGAGAAGGAGTTGAGGATAAGACAGGGTAATAGGGGTGAGAAGGGTTAAAATGCATTACATACATGTGTGAAATTGGCAAAGAATAAACCAAAATCCCTGACCAGACAGCCAAACAAATGAATAAACAAGAAGAAATATTTGAACTTCTAAAAGGCTTATAGATTGTAGTCCCAATTGTATAGAGCAATTAAAAATATCCTAGAAAGAAATAATTACCTACTGGGTTATGGGATACTTAATTATTACTTTCTCTCTCTTTTTTTTGTACCTTTGTGAATTTTCTAAGAAAATTTTTAAGTTTTCAGAAATGAAGCAAAAATTACAAGAAAAATTTTGCTGTGTCAAGAGTAAGTGGAAGAAGGAAGGTCAAGTAGTTAAGTCAAGCCCTGAACGATGGGCAGGAGGCCATCCTGGGAGCAGCCGGGAGGACTTTTATGAATGTGTGAGAGGAGGGGGAGGTGTCGGACATCCACACATGAAAAGGCAGAAGGCAGTGCTGCTCCGAGATCAGGGCCCTTTGATTTGGCAGAAAGGTAGAAAAAGTGGTTGTTGTTGGAAAACATTGGCAGGATCTGGACCACAGTTTATAAACAAAAAAGGGTCGTGGAAGCCCTGCCATGAGTCACGTAGATCAGTCAGATGTGCTTAGGCCATGTGTGTGGGGAGGAATAATCCCTGTCCACAGCAACAAAAGTAATGATTCAAAAATCATTGATTCAATAGTGACTTAATTATTTGCATTGCAACAACACTCAATAAACATTTATTGAAGCAATACAAATTTTATTTTTTTTTAAAGATTCAAATAAGGTGCGGTTTTGCACATCTGAGGATATTTGACACTGGGAGTGGTGTGAGTGGCATGCAATAGGATTAATGAGGGGAGACCATAGTGTCCTTGAAAATTTCTTTGGAGAAAAAAAAACTGCTTATTTTATTACTTTCATCTTAATGAAGCAGCTTGCAACACTATTTTGGAAAAGGAGTTCGTATGTTGGAAAAGTGGGTCTGTATTCATAGAAAATAGTAACTCTCTTCCCTCCCTCCCTTCCCTTCTTTCTCTCTCTCTCTCTCTTAATAAAAGGAAGGGTTACCGGGCGTGGTGGTGCATGCCTTTAATCCTAGCACTCGGGAGGCAGAGGCAGGTGGATCTTTGTGAGTTCAAGGACAGCCTGGTCTACAGAGAGAGTTCCAGGACAGCTGGGACTACAGGGAGACCCTGTCTTGAAAAGACCAAAAAAAAAAAAATGAAGAGTTTATTTGAGCTTATGATTAACAGTTTCAGGGAATTAGAGTCCATCATGGCAGGGAGGCATGGTGGCAGGAGCTGGAGCAGAAAGCCAAAGTTGACATCTTCAAGTGGGCACAGGAAGCAGAGAGAGCAACTGGAGACAGGCAAGGCCTTTTGAATTCTCTAAGCCCACCCTCAGTGATGTACTTCCTCCAGCATGGCCACACCTTCTAATACCTCCCTAAACAGCACCACCATCTGGGGAAAAATGTCTGAATACTTGAAGCCTATGGGGGACATTCTCATTCAAACCACCACATTCCACTCCTTGGCCCCCCATAGGCTCATGAACATATAAAATGCAAAATGCATTTGGTCCAACCTTAAAAGTCCCCATGGTCTTTACTAGTCTCAATTCTATTCAAAAGTCTACAGTCCAAAGTCTCTCCTGAGACCCAGGCCAATCTCTTAACTGTAAACTCCTGCAAAATCAAGAGACAAATTACTCCCAACATATGGTGGAACCAAATACACATTCCCATTCCACAAAGGAGGAATAGAGGCATAGTGAGGAAATATAGGACCAAAACAAGACCAAAAACCAGCAGGGCAAACACCAACTCCAGTAGCTCCACGTGAGACTTCTGGGAGTTTACTTCCAAAGGGCTCAGATGGCTCAGCTCTTCCAGCTTTGCTTGCAACATGCATCTCTTTCTTAGGCTGGTACTACTCCCTGTATGCAGCTCTCCTTGGCAAATATCTCACAGTTCTAGCATCTTGAATGTCTTCTTCAGGTCTCCACTGCCGAACAGGCTTCACCTTCACAGTTTCATGCAATGGTCTATCAGGGCCTTCTTTATGCAGGGACACCCCTGCTGCACTCTGCTAGGCATTGGTGGCTCTCTGAAAACATGGAGGAAGAACTTCCCTGTTGCATCCTTTACGCCTCTAAATCCAGCACCATGTGAATGAAACTGCTGAGTTTGGCTGCAAGTTTGGGATGGATCCTGGCCTACTTCAACCACATTCACAGCTTTTCTCTGCCTGGACTTGTTGGGAGTACAAAACCTGTTCAGTATTTTCCTTTCAAACTCGTTAGAGGCTTAGCTGGGTGTGGTCTTGCCCTGAAGGTACTCTTTCTATTGTTTTCTTGTAAATCTCTAGGCCTCCTTAATCAAATTCATCTCAATCTTCCCATTGTTTACTTGTAAATTTCTTTTTTTTCAATAATAGTTTTGTTTTATTAATTTTACCTTTTTGGTCATAGTATATAATTATTATTTTGCAATGTTTTCTGTATACATAGTTAGAAAAGATAAATAGAAATGTGCAGAAATAAAATATACAAGTAAAATATCATATAATTATAAGTACATGTATATATTAAACAAATCAAGATATGATACCTTTTCACAAGGTACTAAAAATAGATAGAAAACATAATTTAACATTTATCCAAAAGAAAGAAAACAACTTAGGTTAGGGAGGATTAGGGATTCTTAATTTTGTATCTGTCAATTGTGTTCTATATGGAGGTGAGAATAAATTTTATTCAGTTAATTCACTGCAAGTTCCCATTGACTAATTCATGCATGATTTTCAAGTCCATATTCTTTTTTAAAAAATTATTTATTATGCATAGGATTGTACTGTCTGCATTGAACCCACAACATGGGTGCAATGCCAAAGAGGTCAAGAAAGGGTATTGGATTCCCCTGGAACTGGAGTTAAAGTAGTTCTTAGGCTACCATGTGGGTGCTGGCCTCAAACCCCAGGTCCTCTGTAAGAGCCGTCGTGCTCTTAACCACTGAGCCAGTCCTCCAGCCCCCAAGCCCATATTATTTCTTTTTTTTCTTTTGACGACGGGTGCCCTGTAGCCCCAGCTGTCCTGAACTCACTCTGTAGCACCAGGCTGGCCTTTGAACTCACAGAGATCTGCCTGCCTTGCCTCGAAGTGCTAGGATTAAAGACGTGCGAAATACTAGCTTTTAACTTAATTTAGGATCAGATATCTTCATCTGTTTTGTAAGATTCTAAGTGCAGAGTGGATTGGGAACAAGATTAGAAGAGTCTATATGAGAAGCATTGATTCAAAGTTAAACAGTAGTTTGAGAATGGAAACAGATCTTGTTCCTGGATTCCATGTGAGGAACAATGGTTATGACAAGGAACAAAACACTCTCAGCTTCCAGTATTTGGGAGCAGAATAGTACATATGGACATTTATGGACATGGGAAAGACCAGAGCATAGGCCATGTTAAGATGGAAAAGAGAATTAAAAAGAAACACAAGTTGAGTAGATACCTGGGAACCACAGAGAACTTACAGTCTGTTTTTTAAGGCCTTGTTTCATTATAATGAGATATTTGAGGTATTGATATTGTTTTACTATAATGATTAAAGAATGACTAGAAGGTTTAACTGGTTTTTCTTGTTTTTAATTTGTTTATTTATTTATTTTAATTTTAAGAGATTTATATTTGGGAGAATTGTGTTAAAATAGAAATACAGCAACTCTCTTTGCTAGTTTTCTGTTTTCCCATTTTTTTTTATTATTACCATATTTAAACTTTTTCTGTAGTCACATCATTTCTTCCATCGAATCTAGAGTTGTTCTCCTTTCCATGTCCCCCATCCCACCCAAGTTCCTGCACTCTGCCATACATGTCCTGCACCCTCTCTCCGCAGTCTCTCCAGAGTTTTTTTTTCAATACTTGTTGTTGGTTGTTCTCTCCAAACTTGTATGTGTTACATTAAATAGTTATATTATTATATATATATTATATTATATATATATATATATATACATAATAAATACATACATGCCTACACATATCACTTTAATTGGAGGATTTTTTTTCTTCCTTAAAAATTGTCATGTTTTCTTAGGAAGTGTGGAAGGTTCCCCGGCAACCCCCAAAACAACCATCAATCCTGCACTTGCTGCCACATTGGGGTCTTTCCCTCCCATGGTCCCCAAAATTGAAGTCCAGTAAGCATGCATCCTGTCTCTATCCCCCTGCACTGGCCTCCATGGACAGCCCAGGTAGTCCAACAGTGGCAGTGTACACTCTGACGAGGCTGACATCCCCTTAGCTGTTAGTTCCACAAGCTGGGTATCTCAGTAGTCCCATCTGGCATTGAAGGTTTGGAGGATTCTTGGAGAGACATGATCCTCAGTCCATATTAGAAGGTTAAAAAGTTGTGTCTTGGCTGGGCGTGGTGGCACATGCCTTTAATCCTAGCACTTGGGAGGCAGAGGCAGGTGGATCTTTGTGAGTTCAAGGCCAGCCTCGTCTACAGAGTGAGTTCCAGGACAGCTGGGCTACAGAGAGACCCTGTCTTGAAAAAACAAAACAAAAACCATAATAAAAAGCTGTGTCTCATGTCTTTGAGGAGTGCCAAAAGTGGTGGCACCACAGAGTAGATGCCTTGCCAGTAAGAATTGGAGATAGACCAAACACGTACTCTCTCTTTATTCTTTTTGTTTTTTACTAGATCTCAAGTTCTATGTCTGCAGTTCATAGTTTCCCTGGTCTTACTGATTATTATTCTGGTTGTCTTTCCTTTTGGATGCTTAAGCACACATTAGCTCAGATTAATGAAGGTTTTTGTTGTCTCAAGGTCAGTTGAGGATTTGGTCCTCAGGGTCTCTCAGGGTTTTTTTGGGGAGGGAGAAGGGTGGGAGTCCTTGCTCCTTTTACCTTTTCATTCACCAGTTCCATCCACTTGAGGACAAAAGCAGTATTGTTGATCAGGCTTCTCTTTTCTGAAGCATGAGCAGATCTTCCTCTTTTTAGAATGGACACTGGCTGAGTCCATAGTGGCTCTCAAAATCTCCCTGAAAGGAAGACTGGTGAACCACAACTGTAGGACATTTCAAGAGGTGCCCCCATGATAATCCCCTAAGACTTGGTTGACCTCTGGGGCAAGGAACAAAGTTATCCCTTAGGTCTTTGGCCAAATTGGTATGGGCATTAAGTATGGTCGTTAAGCACCCAGAAAGGCCTAAGTTGCACCAGCCTATTACATTGCAATATATTAACATTGTATCCTTTGGAAACAAATGCATGTTATTTCCATAGCATATTTCTTGATTGCATCTCTTTCATTTTAATCCCATCGTTACTCTAAAAGATGCACACATACCCTCCATCAATACCAAAAACCTAAGGTCTGAATAATGTTAGGTCAGCTCTAGAACCTGGTAGGGATTTCACATGCACAAGAGCATAGTTGTCTTTAGATTATGAGGAATAACATTAACATTGTTCAGTTTGTCTTACAACTAGGTACTTGGTATAGCATCCACAGATGAAGGGGATAACCATTCGTCTTTTGTTTTTCACTTAACCGTAAATCTTCTAGTTCCACCATGTTACTGCAAATTCATGCTGTCATCTTCTTTACCACTGCATAGACTCCATTGGGTAGATGTACCATATTTTCTCGTATCCACTCATCGGTTCAGGGGTGTTGGGTGGTGGTTCCAGCTCTTTGCTATTGTGAAAGAAAGCTGAAATAAAACATGGCTGTACATGTATCTCTGTGGTAGGAAGAGTCTGATGGAAATATTCCCAGAAGTGTATGGCTGGGTCAATGGTAGGCTCATTTTGAGACTTTTAAGGTTCTCCATACTGCTTTCCATAGTGATTTGTACAAGTTTGCATTCCCACCAGCAGTGGATGGAGTGTTTCCTCTTTCCCCACACTCCTTCCACATTTAGTATCATTGTTTTCTTGATCCGGCCACGCCTTAGTCTGGGTGAGTGATATCTTAAAGTATTTTTAATTTGCATTTCCTTAATTATTAGCATTGTTGAACACTTTTAAGTCCTTCTCAGCCATCTCTTTTCCTTACTTGTGAAGTCTCTGCTCAGCTCTTTCTCTCCTCTTTGAGTTGAGTCATTTGTTTTTTTGAATAGTTTTTATGTTCTGGAATCTGTCAGCTGTATCAACAGTGAAGGTTTCCTCCCACTCTGTGGGTTTTCTCTTCACTTCCCTGACTGTTTCTTTTGCTGTACAGAAACTTTTGAGTTTAATAATGTCCCACTTGTCAATTGTCGACCTTATTTCCTGAGCAACTGCTGTCTGATTTAGAAAGTCTTTTCCTATAACTATGTCTTGTAAGTTGCTGCCAACTTTTTCTTCTATCACCTTCAGAGTTTTGGGTTTCACATTGAGGTCTTTGATCCATTTTAAGTTGATTTTTGTACAGGGTGAGAGGTAAGGGTTTAATTTTATTTTTTCCATAAGTGGTGATCCAGTTTTGCCAACACCATTTCCTGAAGATGCTGTCTTTCCTCCATTGAGTCTTTTTGGCCCCCTTGTCAAATATGAGGTGGCTGAATTGTATGTGCTCAAGTTTGGATCTTCAGTTTTGTTCCATTGGTCTACAGGTCTGTTTTTGTGCCAGTACCAGGCTGTTTTTATAACTATATCCCTGTAGTATAGTTTGATGTCTGGTATAAAAATCCTCCCTGTATTGCTCTTTTCACTCAGGGTTGCTTTGGCCATTCAGGGTCTTTTGTTGTTCCATATGAATTTAAGCATTTTTTTCCAAGCCTGTGAAGAATGACCTTGGGATTTTAATTGGGATTGCATTGAATCTGTATATTAATTTGGGTAGAATGGACATTTTTACTATATTTCCAATTCATGAGCATGGGAGGTCTTTCAATCTTCTGATATCTTCTTCAATCTCCTTCTTCAGGAGCTTATAATTTTTGTTGTAGAGATCTTTGGTGGTTTTGGTTAGGTTTATTCCTAGGTATTTTATTGTTTTTGAGGCTATTGTGATTGGGAAGGTCTCCTTGTATTCCTTCTTCAGTTGCTTGTTGTTGGTGTAAAGAAAGGCTACTGATTTTTCTAGGTTAATTTTGTATCCAGGCACTTTACTGAAACTTTTAATCATTTCTAGGAGTTTTCTGGTGGAGTTTTTAGCATCCCTTACTTAAACTATCATATCGTCTGTAAAAAGGGATAGTTTTACTTCCTCTTTTCCAATTAGTATTCCTTTAATTGCCTTTTCTTGCCTTATTGCCCTAGCCAGTGTTTCAAGCACTATATTGAAGAGGAGTGGTGACAAGGGGCAGCCTTGTCAGGTTCGTACATTTATGAGGAATCATTCTAACTTTTCTCCATTTAGGATAATGTTGGCTGTGAGTTTCTTATATATGCTTTTGATTATGTTGAGGAATGATCCTTCCAATCCAATTCCCTCTAATACTTTAATCATGAAGGGATGCTGGATTTCATCAAAGGCCTTTTCTGCATCAATTGAGATGATCGTGTGGTTTTTGTCCTTCAGTCCATTTATGTGTTTTATGATATTTACTGATCTGCATATGTTGAACCATCCCTGCATCTCTGGTATGAATCCAACTTGATCATGGTGAATGATCTTTGTGATGTGGGTCTGTATACAGTTTGCAAGTATTCTGTTGAGAATTTTTGCATCTGAGTTCATTAATGAGATGGGTCTGTATTTCTCTTTTTTGGTTGCATTCTTGCCTGTTTTTAGTATTAGAGTGATTCTGGCTTCATAGAAGGAAATTTGGAGCTTTCCCTCTGCTTGTATCCTTCTGAACAGTTTTAGTAATAATGGTTGTAAGTCTTCTTTAAATGTTTTATAGCATTCTGTTGTGAAACCATCTGGACCTGGGCTTTTTTTAATTGGGAGGTCTATTATTACATTTTCAATTTCTTCATATATTGTGGGTCTGTTTAAGCTGTCAATCTCCTCTTGGTTTAGCTTTGTTGATTCCCTGCATTTCAGATATTCATCCATTTCTCTTAGGTTTTCAAATTTAGTAGAGTATAGGTTTTTGAAGTATTCCTGTATGATTGTCTGGATCTTTTTACTGTCTGTTGTGATATTTCTCCTTATATCATGAATTCTATTGATTTGGAGTTGCTCTTTCTTTTGGTTAACTGGGCTAGGGCTCTGTCTATCTTGTTTATTCTCTCAAAGAAACAACTTTTGGTTCATTGATTTCTTTTTTGGTATTGTTTTCTTTGTTTCTATTTCATTGATTTCTGCTCTGATTTTTGTTATTTCTTCCTGTCTGTTGCCTTTAGGGTTTATTTGTTATTGCCTTTCCAGTGTTTTTAGCTGCAGTGTTAGCTCATTTATCTGTGCTCTTTCTGTTCTTTTCAATATAGGCACTCAGGGCTATAAACTTCCCTCTTAGGACTGCTTTTAAAGTGTCCCATAGGTTTTGTTGTGTTGTACTGTTATTGTCGTTTAGTTCCAGGAATGCTTTTATTTCTTTCTTTATTTCCTCTTTGACCCATTCATTATTCAGGAGTGTGTTGTTTAGTCTCCATATGGTCATGTATGTAGCAGGGCTTATACTGGTGTTGATATTGAGTTTTATTGCACTATGGTCTGATAGAATGCATGAAATTTTGTATTTGTTGAGGTTTTTTTTTTTTTTTTCTGTGTCCAAGTAAGTGGTCAATTTTGGAGAATGGTCCATGGGTTGCTGAGTAGAAAGTATATTCTCTGATGCTTGGGTGGAATATTCGGAATAGTGTATGGAGGTCTTTTCCTTTATGGTAATTGTCCGTTTAGTGGTCTCTCTGTTTATTCTTTGTCCGGTTGATCTGTCAAAGTTCCTCAGTGGGGTATGAAGTCCCCTACTATGAGTGTGCTGGGGTGAATCTGTGCCTGGAGGTCTGTAGAGTTTTTGTATTTACAAAGTTGGTGTCTCCGAGGGGGTTTGGTGCATATATATTCATGAATTGCGAAGTCTTCATGGTTAATTTTCTCTTTGATAAAGGAATATATAATGGCCCCCTTTTTCTCTTCTAATTGCTTTCTACGTGGAAGTCTTTTTTGGCCTGATATTAGAATAGCAAATCCTGCTTGATTTTTAGTACCATTTGCGTGGAGTATTTTTTTCCATCCTTGCACTTTAAGTTGATGCCTATCCTGAGGGTGAGATGGGTTTTTCTTGTAGACAGCATATTGATGGATTCTTTTTCCTAATTTATTCTCCCAGTCTATGCCTGTTGAGTTGGAGAGCTTAGCCCATTAATATTTAAGGTTATAATTGTGAGCTATGTGGTGCTTCCTTTCACCTTATCAATCCAGTTCCATTTTTTTGTGGGGGGGGGGGGTAGGTTTCTACTTCTGCATTTCTGTTTTTCTTTTTTTTTTTTTTGTCTTTCGAGGACAGGGTCTCCCCTGTAGTCCCAGCTGCTTGGAACTCACACTGTAGAACCGGGGGCTGTCCTGAAACTCACAAAGATCCACCTGCCTCTTGGCCTCACAGGGCTAGGATTAAACTTGCTGGCTCGGCATTTCTGTTTTTATAAATTTGTGCTTTCAAGGTGTTTGGGGCTCGTTTGCTTCCTCTCCTCTGTCCTTTGAATTGCAAGTATTCTATGAAGGGTTTTTTTCCAAACATGTATTCTTTCATCTTGTTTATGTCATGGAAAGATTTTTCTCTTTCCTTCAACTAGAATTGACATTTTTGCCTGGGTATATTTACCTGGGTTGGCATTTATAGTCGTTTAGCACTGGGAATGCTTTGTTCCCATGTTCCTCTTGCTTTATAGTTTGTGCTGAAAAGTCAGCGTAATTCTGATATGTTTTCCCTTATAGTAACTTATTATTTTTTTGTTTCTTTTAGAATTTTGTCCTTTGTTTTGGGTGTCTACCACCAAAAATTTAACTATGAATATGGTGGGGGGAGTTTTCCTTTTCTGGTTTAGTCTATGTGGTGTTTCTATTTGCCTGCTTGTGTTTGTATGGGTTTGTTCTTTTTTTTATTGGGGGAAATTTCCTCTATTATTTGTTGACAATCGGGATTAATACCATAATCTTGGGATTCTTCTCCTTCCTCGATCCCTTGATGTGGAGGTTTGATCTTTTCATAGTGTCCACATGTGCCTGGTTTTTTCCACTCTTGTGTATTTTTAAATTTTCATGTAGCTGTTACTTGAGCTTTTTAGTTGTTTGTGCTGTCTCTATCTGATATTCTTTTTTTGTTTTTGCTTCTCTCCATCTGCTTCTGAGACTTTTTCCATTCTTTCTTCGTGTTTTTTTTTCTGTTTCCTTTTTCATTTCTTCCTGTGGTGTTTTTTTAGTATATTTAATTTTTCTTGAGTTTCATCAATCTTTTCGTGTAGCTTCAGTGGCTTCCTTTTTCATCTCTTCACATTCATCTCAGTATGGGACCTTTTCAGTCTTTCCACTTCCTTCTGGAGTTTGTCATTTTGTCCCCCTAGCTCTTTCTGGAATCTGTCATTTTCTTCTTTTAGTTCTTTCCAAAGTTTGTCCTTGTCTCCTTCTAGGTCCTTTCTGAGTTTTTCATTCTCTCCCCTTAGTTTGATGATTTCTTTGAACATATCTGTGACTGTTATTTTGGGATCTGTGTCCTGGGTTACCTCCAGGGAGATTCCATTGTAAGAGTCCTCCACTGGCTCTGTACTGCTTGGTGTGGAGTTATTCTGTGCTTTTCCCATATTGTTCCTTTATTGTGCTCTTGGCCTGTGGTCAGCCTTTTGCCTGAATTCTGATGTGAATCTTGAATGCCTCTTCACCTTGTTGAAGGATTGCTTTCCTTGATTCCTTCAGGTGCCTTTGTTGTACTCTTATGAATGGAGCGTTGACTTGTCTAGGTTTCAGGCTCTCAATTTTGGTTATATATTGGAAGGTATAGTTCACTTTTCCCTTTCTGTTCTGCAAGAGTGGGTAGAAACCCAGATGATACCTTCTGAACACTGTATTCCCTCTGGTGCCAGCCACTCTATTCTGAGTTCCAGTTGGGGGTTTCCAGTTAACAGGGGAGGTGTTAGGTTGCTTGCTTAGCCTGCATGCCAATACTCTCTGCCCCCAGCTGATTGGGCAGCAGTCTGTGCTTGAACCTCAGCTCCTCACTCCCAGAGCCCTCTGGGCCAACTGCCCAGTCCACATGACCCACCGGTCCATGCACACTCCGCCCCCCAGCTGCTGCTCTGGCAGCATACAATCCACCCATAACTGCTTGGGCAGCAGTCTGCATGCAAACCTCAGCTCCAAGCTCCCAGAGCCCTCTGGACTGACTGGCTTGGTCCACATGACTGGGTGGTCCACACACACTCTGCCCCCAACTGCTTGGGCAGCAGTCTGTGTTTGAACCTCAGCTCCTAGCTCCCAAACTACTTGTAAATGTCTAAGCCTCTCCTTAATCACTTTAATTTCACTCTTTCCATTCTTTACTTTTAACTATCTAAGCCTCTCTATAATCACTTTAATCTCCTTATAAACGGGATCCTCTCCTTGGTCTGCCTTGGCTCCAACATTAATCTTCCTAGTGCACTTTTCCAATCCAAAATGTATATTCTGCATTTCTTTCTGCCCCGTTTGCCTTTTTTTTTTGTTTTTTTTTTTTTTTTTTTTTTTTTTTTGTTTTTTTTTTTTTTTTACTGTAGATCTGTATAATATTCACCATTAATAGCCACACCACCATTTCTAAATTAGGTCGACTTGAAATATCCTCCACCAAAGAAATTAGTCCACTGCTTTTCAACTTAGCCTCAGGCAAGCATTTGGACTTTGGGCAAACTCCAGTCATACTCTTTGCCAAAATATCTGAGTTCCTGCTTAAGTCCTTATTTTCCTGTGGGACTACATTTTTCTCAGTACTGCTTTCTTCCAGGTTTCTACTAGAATGGCCTATTGAGTTCTCCTTACAGCAGTCAACAGCTTTTCTAGCCCAAAGTTCCAAAGTCTTCCACATTTCTCCAAACATCCACATGGTCAGGTTCTTCACAGCCAACAGCCCACTCTCTGGTACCAAATACTGTATTAGTCACTTTTCTGTTGCTGTGATAAAATCTCCATGACCAAGAGAACTTATAAAAGGAAGAGTTTATTTGAGCTTACAATCGATGGTTCCAGGGAATTAGAGTCCATCCTAGTGGGGAGACATGGTGGCAGGAGCGGGAGCAGAAAGCTGAGGTTAACATCTTCAAGTGGACACAGGATGCAGAGAGCCCTTTCTCTTTTTCTTAAGACGGGATATCTTTATGTAGCCGAGGCTGGCATTGAACTCCTGTCATAGTCTAGGCTGGTTTTGAACTCATTAATCTTTCTGCCTCTGCCTTCCAATACCAGGATTATAGTTGTGCAATGCCCTGCCTGGCTCAAACCTGAACTCTTCATTGATTGAAATTCAGGTTCTCCACCTGTGCTTCATCCCAGTGCTCCTGTGAAGCCCAGGTACTCCATGTGGTAGGAAAGTTATCAGATGGTTTTGCAGCAGTCTAGTTGTCTTTCTTGGCCCAGGCATTACTCTTGAAATTTCTGCAACTATGAATTATAGAATAGATTTATTGGTTCCTCATATTTCTCAGATAGCAATGTTTCAGGACTAATATTGACTCATTTCTGAGATGTGGTACTCTTCTGATTACTAATTGAAATAACAGATGAATAATAGTACAAACAGACCTAAGTAGATATTCTCCAAATGAACTAAGTAAAAACTCTCCAAATGAACTTATCCTGATACCTGGCACTCTTAGTTATCTTTGAAAATCATCTCTCAATTTCATTTATATCTGGAATATGTAACTCCAGGTAAGAAAGTTTAGTTTTGGTTTTTGGCTACTAGTGGTGGTTCAATAATTTTATAACTTAATTTAAACATTTTCTGAGACTTGTGTATCCCCTTTGCTGAATGGTAGGGACATAAGCACATGCTCATTTCTTCACTCATTTAACACAATCATGTTCTCCAGTGTAAGAAGCTTAGATTGAGATGCAAAATACACAGTCTAATTTCAGCTTCAACCTACTTTGATTTTTTGTTTCCAACTTGGTTGGGCTAAGGGATGGCCAGATAGCTGGTGAACCATTGTTTCTGGGTGTCTGTGAGGGAACTTTCAGAAGACATTAACCTCTGAATCAGTGTGTTACAGGGTTGTGAGGTAATGGGTGGGCTCCAGGAGAGCTGTTGAGTTTGTTCAGTGGTATGGGCAAAGAATTGGACATCTGGGAAAGGCAGAAGAACCAAACATGGAAGAAGTACAAGTTGCATGTAGGAGGAGAGGGAAAGCTGCAAATGCATGAAAATGAGAGAATCTGGAAAGGGGAAGTGAGGAAATCACTGCTGCAGAGCGGTGAGGTTGGCAGTTAGGAGAGGTGAGGGAGAGAAGCTGGGAGCTCAGGGGTGGGAGTCAGGACTGCTTCAAAGCTGTTCCAGTGGCTTGGAAGCTATTACCATGGCAACTGCCTCCAAGACTTGTAAGCCACTATGCAGGAACCACTTGGAAGTGTCCATGAGCTGGGGGATGGGAGTCAAAGTGACAGAGGAGACAAGTAGCAGGGAGCAAGAGAACTGCAGATGCAGAGAACATTGTGGAAGGAGCCAGAGTGTGGAGGTTAGACACAGGGAGGAAGTCAGACACAGAGAATGGGAAAGCAGTAGCTACAGAGATAAAGAGAAGAGTGAGTAAACAAAACAAACTTCATTGTAGCAGATTATCAGCTTCCATGGGAATGGGAAGGGACCCCCAGAGCCTGGAATCCGAAGCAGGAACTCTGGGTTGGACCCTTTGAGGTGTCCTGGGCCCTGCCCTCTCCTCTCTTCCCCTGGTGTTGCTCTGGGCACCCTCCTTTGGGTGGCTCTTCTCTTCTCATCACTGGGCTGTTAATTCTGCCATTAGGACTGATGGCCATTGTAACAGCCTTCTCAGGAGCCTTTACCCAACAACAGCAATTCTAACAGTTGTAAAAAAAAGGCCTGGAGTCGGGGGAGGGCAAAGAAGTGGCCCTGGGAGCAGGGAGCAGCTCTGCTTCACTAATCTGCCTAAGTTCCTCTTTCTCCCTCAAGTAGCTGACAGAATTTCCTTCCTCACCAGTTGGTGGGTATCATCCTGTTGGAGGTTCAAAGAGATCAAAAGGTGAAGAAAGGCAAATTCCCACTCAAGCTGAAGCATCAGCTTCTGCTGCTCTTGCCCAGTGAAGTTACAGGCTTTGGGGCCTTTGAAACGTGTGACAATGTCCATTCTGGACTGACATAGAACTAGACTTTCTGGTTCTCCAGCTTGTAGATGGCATGTATGAGCAGCACATAGTAAAAATTCTCAGTCCCCACAATTACATGAGCCGATTCTTGTTATAAATCATCTCTCGTATCTGTCCTTTATTGATTTGGTTTCTCTGGAGAACTCCAATATATACTTAAGCTAAGAATTGATTAATCCTGTGCCAAAAGTGCATAGAGGTGCTTGCTGAGCAGCCCGATTGCCTGAGTTCCATCAGCATAACCCACATAGTGGAAGGAAAGAACCTACTCCTCTAAGTTGTCCTCTGACACACACACACACACACACACACACACACACACACACAGACACACACACGCACACAGACATGCACACACACAAATAAAAACATAAAAAGTTAGAAAAAGAAGTCATATAATCTTGCTGTACTTCATTTTGCCCATTTTTTCTTTTTTTTAAAATATTTTTTAAAATTTTATTTATTTTTATGTGTATGAATGTACTGTCTGCATGTAGGTTGGTGCACCCATATTGTGCAATGCTGCGGAGGTCAGAAGAGGGTGTTGGATTCCCCTGGAACTGGAATGAAAGACGGCTCTTAGCCACCATGTGGGTGCTGGGAATTGAACCTAGGTCTTCTGCACGAGCGGTTGGCACTCTTAACCACTGAGCCATCTCTCCAACCCCATTTTTTTGCCCATTAAAAAAAAATTTCTCAATCATATTATCCCAAGTTGGATGTCTGAACTCATTTTAATGAATTGACTCTTCAGAGAGCCCCTGAAACAGAGGAAGAATTTGGGAGAAGATTTGGAAAGTAGAGGTGATTTATGGAACATAGGATAGCAAGATAACAACAGCAAAGAAGATAAAGTGGGATGAAATCTGGGGATGCCATAAGGGAGACAAGCATGGGAACCCTAGGCCAAGGGACTATGAGCTTGGTTTTGTTGGAAGAAAGGAGTGAGGGTGACCTAATATAATAATAATAACAACAATAATAGCAATAATAATAATAATAATGATGTCAGATAGGTAAAAGGTTGAAACCACCTATGTGGAAGGATTTGGAGGACCAGGGGACCTAAGAAAAAATGCAGCAAAGGAGCTGGCAGGGAGATTTTTTTTTTCCATTTTGAAGAAAATATGCCAGGCTGATTCACAGGTTAGAGTCCAAAGTCAACGTATTTACTTGGAGTTGGAGGAAACAGCTTAGGGCTATTTAGTGGAAAGCACTGTTGGAAAATTGTGTAGATACCAGTTGGTTTGATAAATGATCTTCTGCTTTTGGTCTGAGACTTTCAACTTAGAGATCTGACTTTGTACTGAGATTAAAACATTAATGGAGTACTTTTATAGTTGTTCTAGTTTTATCAGAAAATTTCAGAGAAACTATATAGTTTCCAGATGCTTCATCTTTCCTTGTGCAGTTTCCTCCTGCGGATATTGTGGCCTTGGTGGGGTGCATTGATATAACCAGTGAACCGATATTAACGAATGCTTCTTTTTTCCATTTTAAGCATTTATTTATTTGTTTATTATTATGCCTGTGTATATGCACTGATGCCCACACTATGGCATGCCTGCGGAGGTCAGAGGACAACTTTTGGGCATTAGTTCTCTCCTTCCACTGAGAGATCAAGGTAAACAGGCTCATGAGGCAAGTGCCTTTAATCAGCTGAGCCATCTCATGGGCTCCAGTATTGATGTATTATTATTAACTAAATGCACAGGATTCAGTCTTTGTTCTGGATTGTTCCATGAATTTTGATAAATGCATGATGTGTCTACCATTACAGTACGACACAGAATGCTTCTACTGTCCTAAAAATCCCCGAGTTCCATGATTTATCCCTCTCTTCTGAACCTCAGGGAACCACGGATCTTTATGCTCTCACCCTACTTTTGTCTTCCCAGAATGGAATTCTGGGAATACGATTGGAACTGAAACCATATAGTATGGAGCTTTTTCAGATTAGCCCTTTTCACTCAGTGATGTACATTGAAGGTTTTTCATGGCTTGACATTTCCCGTCTTTCTGTTTAGGAATATTCCATTATCTGGATTTATTCCATTGTCCGAGTTTATTTGTCTGGTTTTCCCAGTGCTGCTGTATATCCTCACCAACACTTGGCGGGGTCAACATTTGGATTTTAGTCATTCCATAGAGGTGTAGTGGCCTCTTAATGTTGCTTTAACTTGAATTTCCTTAACGACATTTAATGTGAGACATCTTTTCATTTGCTTACATCTGTTCTGATCTCTGGCCCATTTAAATATGAGCTGTTTTCTCACTGCTGTGTTTTAGGAGTTCTTTACATACTTGGATACAAGGCCTTTTACTGGTTATGTATTTCACAAGTTTTTTTTCCCCACTGGATGGGTTGCTTTTTCATTTTTGTTGGATTTTTATTTTTTATTTATCTTTTGTTTGTTTTTATGTGTATGAGTGTACTGTCTGCATGTAGGTTTGTACACCCATGTCGTGCAATGCCGCAGGGGTCAGAAGAGGGCGTCGGACTCCCCTGGAACTGGAGTTAAAGATGGTTTTCAGCTGCCATGTGGGTGCTGGGGATTGAACTTGGGTCCTCTGCAAGAGCAGTTGGCGCTCTTAACCGCTAGGCCATCTCTCCAGCCCTTTGTTGGATTTTTAAATGTTCCCCCAAAGTCCATGTGTTGAAGGCTTGGACATTAGCCAGTGACACTGTTGGGAAGTGGAGGAGCTTTTGGGAGGCGGGGGTCTAGGAGAACGAAAGTCATCTGGGACGCGTTCTTGAAGGGGTGTCGGGACTCCGGCCCCTTCCGCCTCTCTCTTTGCTTCTCAGTTGCCCAAGATGAACAGATCTTACCTACTTCACATTCCCTGCTGTAAAGTTCTGCCTCACTACAGACCCCGAATGGCAGCAGCCAACCAGTGGCTGGAACCTTGGAAATCACGAGACAAAGTATTTCTTTCTTGACCTAGGTTTTTCATATATTTTGTAGCAACAGAAATCTGATTATGCAAGTCTCTAACAGTAGGTTTGTAGAAGTTTTCAATGTAAACAAAGTCCATTTTTATCACTTTTTGCATTGATTGTACCTCTGCTGTACTAAAAGTTAGTAAAGATGGTTGAGAAACATCTTAAAAAGTGTTCAACATTGCTAATAATTAAGGAAACGCAAATTAAAACTGCCTTAAGATTTCATCTCACTCCAGTAAGACTATGATCCAGAAAACAAAGGATACCAAATGCTGGAGAGGTTGTGGGGAAAAGGGAACACTCATCCACTGCTGGTGGGAAGGCAAACTTGTGCAACCCTTATGGAAAACAGTGTGGAGAACTCTCAAGAAACTGAAAATGAGCCTACCACCTGACCCAGTCATACCACTCCTGGGTATATAGCCACAAGACTCATTCTATTGCAGAGATACATGGACATTTATGTTTATTGCAGCTCTCTTCACAATAGCAAAGAGCTGGGAGCAACCCAAGTGTCCCTCAACTAACGAGTGGATAGAGAAAATTCCATCTACACAATGGAATTCTATGCAGCAGTAAAGAAAGATGACATCATGAAATTTGCAGGTAAATGGATGGAATTTGAAGTCATTATGCTAAGTGAAGTAACACAGACCCAGGAAAACAAATGAGGGGAATGGTATCTGTCATCTGTGGATGCTAGCACCAAATCCCTAGCTGAAAGGCTGCTCCTTCTTCTCCGCTGCTTCAGACAGGATTGCAGACCGAGCTCAGCATGAATAGACTCTTTTTTTCTTTTTTTTTTTTTTGGTCTTTTCGAGACAGGGTCTCCCTGTAGCCCCAGCTGTCCTGGAACTCACTCTGTAGACCAGGCTGGCCTTGAACTCACAAAGATCCGCCTGCCTCTGCCTTCCAAGTGCTAGGATTAAAGGTGTGCACCACCACACCCGGCTTTTTTATTTATTTTTTATTTTTTATGAATAGACTCTTTGTACTTGCATCAGAGCCACGTGTCGTGGTGGTCTTTCCGGGGTCTCTGTGATCTGGAAGTTGTAAAAGTTATAATTCTTTTGTTTATGTTTTAAAGAGGGTCTTGTTAGGCTGGCCTGGAACTCACTGAATAGTCCACACTGACCTTAGTGTATCTGGGTTTATGATTAATTTTGAGTTAATTTTGTGAAAAGCATGGTCTACATGTGGAATTTTTTTTTTTTTTTTTTTTTGCATACAATTGGTCACTTGTCCTAGAGCTATTTTTTGAAAATCATTTCTTCCCTGATTGGGTTGACTTTGTTCTTGTCAAAAGTTAGTGGACTTGCCAGATGTGATGGCACATGAATTTATTTCCAGCAACTGGGGAGGCAGAGAGGCAGGCAGATTTCTGTGAGACTGAGGTTAGCTTGGTCAACACAGTGATTTCTAGGTCAGTTGGGGATACTGGGAGACCGTATCTCAAAAAAAAAAAAGTCAGTTGACCTGAGCAAAGATGGGGGAGGGGCTCATGGGGCCCCACCCCCAGCTGAGGAGCATTGGCATTGGTGGCTGCTGGAGGAGGGGGTCCTTCCCGTCAAGGTGTGGCCACTGGCATACTCTGGTAAATGGCGCCACACTTATGCGTATATAAGGAACACTGATTAGACTTGGTCAGATATTCAAAAAAGAAAAAAGTAACATGGAGATAGAGGGGGACATGCTGGTGAAGTTGGGGGTTGATCAAGATATATTATATAAATGCATGAAATCCTCAAAGAATAAAAATGTTTAAAAAATTAGCTATTTGTATGAGTCTACTCTTGGACTCTCTGTTCTGTTCCATTTGTCTTTATCTTTTTTTGGAAACAAGTCTTTTATTTATTTATTTATTTTTTGTCTTTTCAAGACAGGGTCTCTCTGTAGCCCCAGCTGTCCTGGAACTCACTCTGTAGACTAGGCTGGCCTTGAACTCACAAAGATCCACCTGCCTCTGCCTCCCAAGTGCTAGGATTAAAGGCATGTACCACCACGCCCGGCAAGGAAACAAGTCTTATGAATCCCAGGCTAGCCTCAGATTTGCTCTGTAGTCAAGGCTGACCTTGAATTCCTGATCTTCTTGCATCTGCTTCTCAAGCCATGGGATTACTGGTGTGCACTACCATAACCAACCCATTTATCCTTTTATCAAAAATGTTCAATACCACTACTCCGGTACTGTCCTTGAAAACCCATTTTGTCTTTAGTGTGTGTGTGTGTGTGTGTGTGTGTGTGTGTGTGTGTGTGGCAAGCGCAGGTGCCCGTGGAGGTCAGAGGCATCTGGATGCCTGGAGCTAGACGACCAAACTTGGGTCCTCTTTGAGAGCAGCAAATGCTCTTGACTGTTGAGCCATCTTTCCAGCCCCTACCAGGACTATCCTAATCATGATAGCATTATCCTCTGTGTCTGTCTATCCCTGTCTTTGTTCTTTGTGTCCCCTCTCTCTCTCCTCCTTCTCTCCATGAGAGCGTAGGTGTGTACATGCCATGGCATGTGTGGAGATCAGAAAACAAGCTTGGGTATACATCTTTGCTTGTCACCTTGTTTGAAACAAGGTCTCTTGTTTGCTGTTCCAGATGCCAGGTCACCTAGCCTGTGAGCTTCCGGGACCCTGGCATCTCATTGTAGGAGTGCTGGGATTCCAGATTCATACGCTCATGTCTGGTTTTATGTAGGTTCTGGGGATCTGAATTCATGCCCTCATGGATGTGGGACAAGCACTTTACTCACTGAGCCATCTCCCCAGATTGCTCTCCCCCCCCCCGCTCCCCCGCAGGTCTCTCTGTGTAGACAAGACAAGTCAGGCTTTGACCTTACTACATAGCTCAAGCTGGCCTCAAAATCAGTGGGGTGTGGGGACTACAGGTGTATGCTGCCATGCCTAGCTTATCATACGTATGAATGCCAGGTGGTATTGCTCCACTAGCATTGTTTTCCTTCAGTGCTACCTTGGCTATTCTGGGACTTCTGCTTTTTCATATGAATTTTTATAATTGATTGAGTAGTTTGTTTATAGAAGAAGAGGAAAAATCAGGACCAGGTTTAGATATGGTGGCCCATGATGCTTGTAGTTTCAGATAGTTGGGAGGCTGAGGTGGAGAAACCACTTAATCCCATGAGTTTTAGATCAGTATGGACAATAGTAACATCATCTCAAGAAAAAAGTCACTGTGCTTATTAAGCCCATAAGAGCTATAATGAAAAAAGTAGATGGTACATGCAGACAGGTGTGGGCATGCTAGTGTGTATGCATGCTAGTGTGTGTGTGCTTGTGTGTGTGTGTGCTTGTGTGTGTGTGCGCTAGTGTTTGTATGTGTGCTAGTGTGTGTGTGCTTGTGTGTGTTTGTGTGTGGGTGCGTTAGTGTTTGTATATGTGCTAGTGTGTGTGTGCGCTTGTGTGTGTGCTTGTGTTTGCATGCACTAGTGTTTGTGTGTGTGCTAGTGTGTGTGTATACCACTGCACATTGGTGGAGGTCAGAGGACAACTTATGGGGGTTGGTTCTTCCCTTTCCCTATGTGGGTCCCAGGGACTGAATTCAAGGTCCCAGCCTGGTCACAAGTGCTTTTGCTTGCTGAGCCATCTTGCCAGCCTGAAAATACCTTTAAGTTGAAGAAAACTCTAGAACAATCCATGTATTTGTTTTCCTGGGCAAACATTTTGCTAAAATTTTGCTCCAAATCCTAACACAGTTGATTAGTGCCAGATACTGTTGTGAGAGCTTTTCCTTTATTAGTTGACTTGGTCTTACCTCAAGCAGCTGACATATGAACTCCTGCTGTCTCCATTTTACAGATGGGGAGCATGAGCTAACCATGCTGCTTGGGGTAGGTGGGGAACTGGTATGAGGACCTATGCATTCTAGACCCAGAGCTCATGCAAACATCTGTAGTAAGAGTAAATATATTTTTATTTACCTTTAGTATTTAGAAACTTAATGAGTAATAAAAGTGTCATGGTGGAAAAAAAAGTGTCATAGTGGGCAGGATTCTAAGATTCTCACTCCCAGCCAGGCCTAGTGGTGTGGGTTTGTAATCCGGGTCACAAGTTCAAGGCTTGCCTGGGTTACATTTAAGGCAAGTGAGAGCTTTGTCAACTTACAGAAAGGACTGGATGGATTTCTCAGTGACAGAGGGTTTGCCTGATAAATTCAAGAGTTCTTGTATTCAATCCCCAGTAGAAATTATATTAGAATATGAATTTACAGGTGCAGTGTCTCCAATCAGTTGACTCTGGGTTCATTAAAAGGCAAATTATCCCAGCTATGCTTGACCTAACCAGGCCAGCCCTGGAAAGAGATGGTAAGTAGCTGCTGATTCTCCTGATAGCCTACAGGAAGTAAACCACAAACTACGTTCATAGCTGCAAGGAAGTATATTTTGACCTGTGATCAGGGAAGAAGACCTAGAGGTTGTGACTGAGCTCTCTAGACAAGCTGTGACTAGGCTCTTGATCTACGGAAACTGTAGAGTATCAGAAACTTGTGTTCGCCTATTAAGTTTGTGGTGATAATGTTCCATACCATTAGAAAAAGCACACAGGGACAAGCTGTAAGTGGATTTTATCACATTAGTTTATTTGTGTTTCTGTGTATGTATGTATGTATGTATGTATGTATGTATGTATGTATGTATGTGGGTATTTGTATACCACAATATCTGTGTGGAGGGAGAATGGCAGCTTATGAAAGTTGGTTCTCTCCTTTTACCATGCTGGTCCTGGGGATGGAACTCAGGTCTTCAGGCTTGGTGGCAAGTGCCATTACCTGCTGAGCCATCTTACCAGCCCTTGATATGCATTTTAAACACTTATTTTAAAAAGTGCTCTGGGGGGGCTGGAGGGAGGGCCTAGCGGTTAAGAGCGCCGACCGCTCTTGCAGAGGATCCGGGTTCGATCCCCAGCACCCACATGGCGGCTGAGAACCGTCTGTAGTTCCAGTTCCAGGAGAGCTCCAGTTCCAGGGGAATCCTAGACCCTCTTCTGACCTCTGCGGCATCGCACGACACGGGTGCACAGACCTACATGCAGACAGTACATTCATACACATACAAAAAAAAAAAAAGTGTTCTGGGAAGTATTTATGTATTTCGTAGAGTGTGTCAGCCTGCCAACACCAGCCTAGCTTTCCATTCTCTCTGTCATCTTCTAAGCCAACAGAAGAGTGGCTTACACTTGTTGTTTACAAGTTGCTGTTATAATAGGAGGAATATATTTCATTCAGACCCCAATCTACTGGACACCTGTGGGAATGTCTTTTCCAGGAATCACAAATTGAACTTTTGCCACTTAATCATATGCTTTGAGATCGTTTAGAACTATGTATTCAATCTGTCTTCCTACAGCATGCTCAGCTTGTTTAGATTTAACTCCCCTTTAAGAAAAACAATGTGGGTTGGAGGGATGGCTAACGGTTAAGATTGTCCGAACGCAGTCTTACAGAGGACCCCCCGGGGTTCGATCCCACAGCACCCACATGGCAGCCGAGAACCTTCTGAAACTCCATTCCAGGAGAAACATCCAGTTCCAGGGAATCTGAGGACCCTCTTCTGACCTCCGCGGCATTAGCACGACACGGGTTGACAACAGACCTGCATGCAGACTACATTGATACACAAACAGAAAGTAAATAAAATTAAAAAAAAAAAAAAAGAAAAACAATGTAATCAATCTCCCTGTGCTTTGGACACCTGATGTAAATTCCCCTTACAAGCTAAGCTGAATGTATCACTGTAACCTTCTAGCATGTTCATTCCACGTGACTCCACGAGGTACTTTCTCTTTTCCGTGGCACTGCCACATTTGGAGCCCTTTCATGTGAGAAAGAGCCTCTCTTCTCTGAACTCTTGGATCAGTGCCAGCAAAGTCCAGAGGAAAAAGGGAGAGTTGAATCTCCCAGTCACACTTGGGTAAGCTGACAAGCACAGGGCTTTCCTGATCACTACTGCAGTGCCAAGCCCCATCTATCTGCACTTTTGACTTCCATCTTTTACTTTCACTTTCACTTTTTGCTTTCTTTATGGGACATTCTTTGTCTCCTGAACTTCATGTTTGTGAACAATTAACGACTTTATTAAGGGAGTTGGAGCCAAGGTGTCATTAAGGCAAATTTATGAACTATTAAAAAAAAATTTTTTTTTTATTTCCGTATGTGTATGAATGTACTGTCTGCATGCAGGTCTGTGCACCCATGTCGTGCAATGCAGCGGAGGTCAGAAGAGGGCGTCGGATTCCCCTGGAACTGGAGTTCTCCTGGAATTGGAGTTTCGGACTGTTCTCGGCCGCCATGTGGGTGCTGGGGATCGAACCCGGGTCCTCTGTAAGAACGGTCGGCGCTCTTAACCATTATCAGAAGTATTGCACTTGTCTGATTGAATTTGCATGGGTCATGTGAGTGGTGTCACCATTGCTCTAAGTTCATATGAGTAAGTTCCCAGAGGCCCAGAAGACTGTTTCCTTATGATTATGCACTAATTTTGGCAATTACAATCTTTCTATCCCCTTCTTCTCCAGTGGTCCCTGAACCATGGGTAGGTGAGGTTTGATATAAGAGTCCTATCCAGGGACATACATTCTGCAGTGTCTTATCCTCTACACTTTAGCCTGTTGTGGCCTTCTGTGTTCATTACCCTCTGTTGTGTAAGGAAACTTCATGGGTGAGATGCATTAATATTCTGTATGGCCCCTGTTCTGCTGTGTTCCATGAGCCTTAGGTGTAGAGGTTCCATTGTAGATTTGCTTTCAATTGCTGTGACAAAACACTCTGATTAATACCAACTTGGGGAGGAAAGGGTAGGGAGCCCAAGGTAGGAACTCAGGGAAGGGACCTAGAAGCAGGAGCTGAAGCACAGGCCATGAAGGAACGCTGCTTCCTGGCTTGCTCCCTCAGTCCATGCTCAACCTGGTTTTTTCCACAATACAGGACTGCCTCCCCAGGGGTGGCTCCACCCACAGTGGGCTGGGCCCTTTGACATCACTCAGCAATTAAGAAAATACCTCATAGACATGGCTACAGGCCAGTTCAATGGAGGAAATCCCCCAAATAAGGCTCCTTCGATTCAGCTGTGTCAAGTTGACACTAGAGCTATCCAGCACAATATCTCTCAGACACTTCTCTTCTGTGTTTGTCCAGTTGTGGAACTCTATCATAGTCTCTATCTGTTGCAAAATGAAGCTTCTTTGGTGAGTGGTGAATGGTATACTTGTCCATAAATATAAGGATCCATATTTAGCACAGGTCACTTGGGTGCATAGTGATTAGGGGCCTTAGCCAGACGAGCTGGAGCACAAGGTAGGGGCCAGGCACATCAGCCAGGCAGATTATTAGATTATTGGTTTATTGGCTTGTGCAGCTCTGGGGGGGGGGCTCCCCAGTCAGCCAGAACACAGGTGGGCTTGTATCCACTATGGGACTCAGGTGCATAGCAATTGGGGCCTTTGGCTGGACCAGCTGGAACACAAGGTAAGCAGGGTAAGTGGGCTAAATGAGCAACACCCGCCCCCCCCAACTGGAATTGCAGAGCAATTGTCCAAGTGGGATTATAGTAGTGATTCTGGGGACCTGACACAACTCGAGTCCTGCAACACTAAGCCCCACAAACAACCCAGAGGAACTACCTGGTGGGAAGTAGAGTGAGCACAGTGCTTAGAGGGCACCAAACTGGTTGTTACCTACCCAGTTTTTGGAGAACCTTCAGAACAGAAAGGGAAGAGTGAGATAGAGTTCCAATATATAACCCAAATTGAAAGCCAGAGACCTAGACAACTCAACACTCCATAAACAATGAAGGAAGCAAGTGAAGCAAACCTTCAACACAGTGAAGAAACATTTGAGATGCATATCAGAATACAAACAAAAAACAAACCCACATGCCAAAAACACAATGAAAGAACAACATGGGAAAAGAACAGAATAATTCCACACCAAACTCTACAAACCCTATAGAAGATTCCTACAATCAGATCTCCCTAGAGGTAACCCAGGACACAGACCTTAGAAGAACAATTGTAGTCACATTCAAAGAAATCAAAGAATATACAGAACAAATCAGAGAACTAAGGGGAGAGAGTGTAAAACTCAGGAAGGACCTAGAGGGAGAGAATGACAAACTTTGAAAGAACTAAAGGGAGAGAATGACAGACTCCAGAAGGAAGTGGAAACACCAAAAAGATCCCATGCTGAAATGAAAAAGGAAACAAACCAGTGAATCAAGGAGCTACAAGAAGAGATCGGGAAGCTCCAAAAGGAAGTGGAAAGAACAAAGAAATCACAGAATGAAATGAAAAACGAAATCAAACACTCATCCAATCAAGATGAAAGGATGGGATAAAGCTTCGGAAGCAGAATGGAGGAAGCAGAAAAAAGAGTATTATCAGACCTGGAAGATAACACAGAACAACTAAAAAGCTCAAGTAAAGATTATGAAAAATGTAAAAATACACAAGCATGGAACAACCAGGTAGTGTGGAACACTATGAAAAAAACAAACCTCTGCATCATAGGAATAGAGGAAGGAGAAGATTTCCAAGACAATGGCATTGATCAGATCTTCAACAGAATAATAGATGAAAATTTCCCCAAATTAAAAAAAGATAGACCCATACAAATACAAGAAGCACATAGAACACCAAATAGATAAGATCAGAAAATAAACTACCCACACCATATCATAGTTAAAACACTGGATGCCCAAAACAAAGACAAAATTCTGAAAGCCACAAGAGAAAAATGACAAGTTACATACAAGGGGAAACCCATCAGAATTACTGCTGACTTTTCAGTGCAAACTATGAAAGCAAGAAGAATATGGAGCAAAGTATTCCCAGTGCTAAATGACTATAGATACCAACCCTTCAAAAATGTCGATTATACAAATGGGACCTCATTAAACTCACAAGCCTTCTGTACATCAAAAGAAACAATAAAGGAAGTGAACAGAAAACCCACAGAGTGGGAGGAAACCTTCACTGCAGATACATCTGACAAAGCATTAATTTCCAGAGTATATAAGCTACTCAAAAAACAAAGAAAACAAATGAATCACTGAAAAGATGGAGCAAAGAACTGAATAGAGACTTCGCAGAGGAGGAATTAGAGATGGCTGAGAAACATCTTAAAAACTGTTCAACATCACTAATAATTAGGGAAATGCAAATTAAGACCACTTTAAGATACCATCTCACTCTGATAAGACTGGCCAGGATCAAGAAAACAAATGATATCAAGTGATGGAGAGGTTGTGGGGAAAGGGGTACACTCATCCATTGCTGGTGGGAATGTAAACTTGTACAGCCATTATGGAAAGCAGTGTGGAGAACCCTTAGAAGACTCGAAATGAGCTTGCCATTTGACCCAGTCGTACCACTCCTGGGCATATACCCACAAGACTCATTTTACTGCCAAAATACATGCACAGCTATATTTATTGCAGCTCCATTCACAATAGCAAAAAGCTGGAACCACCCCAAATGCCCCTCAACTGATGAGTGGATAGAGAAAATGTGGTACATGTACACAGTGGGGTTCTATGCAGCGGTAAAGAAAGACAACATCATGAGCTTTGCAGGTAAATGGATGGAGCTAGAAGACATTATATTAAGTGAAGTAACACAGTCCCAGAAAAACAAACGATGAATGGTATCCCTCATATGTGGATGCTAGCACCAATAACCCAGTTATAAATATTTCTTGTGGTGAGGGATGCATATTAAAATGACAACAACAGCCCTTCTTTCTTCCCTCTTCCTCCCTCTCTTCTATAATTCATAATATACTTTTCGTTTCTGTGGATCTGCCTTCCTTCCCTCCTGGGCTGTGGGACCAAGCACTTTACTCACGACCCAGACTCCCCAGATTGCTCTCCCCATCCCCCACCGCGACCCACCGCCGTCTCCTCTGTGTAGCAGACATCGGAGGCGGCTTTGACCTTACTACAGAGCTCAAAGCGTTGCCTCAAATCAGTGGGGTGTGGGGACTACAGGTGTATGCTGCCATGCTAGTTATACAATACAGTATAATGTATGGATGCCAGGGGGTATTGCTCACAGCTAGCATTGTTTCCTCCTTCAGTGCTCCCCATTGGGCTATTACGGTACTTCGTCTTTTTCATGATGAATATTTTAGAAGTGAGTGAGTAGTTTGTTTATATAGAAGAATATTAAAACTGAGGCCATGTACGATATGGTGGCCCATAGGCTTGTATTTTCAGATAGTTGGTACGCTGAGTGGAGAAACCACTTACTCCAGGAGTTTTAGATCCTTAGTGACGATAGTAACACATCTCAGAAAAAGTCACTAGGAACTTATTAAGCCCATAAGAGCTATAATGAAAAAAGTAGATGGTACATGCAGACAGGTGTGGGCATGCTAGTGTGTATGCTTCTTGTGTGTGTGGTGCTGTGTGTGTGTGTGGCTTGTGTTGTGTGCCTAGGGTTTGATAGTAGTGCATAGTGTGGATGTGTGCCTTGTGTGTGTTTGGTGGTTTGGTGCGTTAGTGTTTTGTATTATATGCTGAGGTGTGTGTGGGCCTGGTGTGTGCTTGTGTTTGCATCCTAGTGTATTTGTGTGTGTGCTAGTTGTGGGTGTATACCACTGCACATTGGTGGAGGTCAGCTGCCAACGCTCTGGGGGTTGGTTCTTTATCCTTTCCCTCTGTGGGCTCCCCGAGGACTGGTAACTTCAACGGTCCCCCGCCTGGTCACAATTGCTTTTAGGCTTGCTGAAGACCCATCATTCTGGTGTGCCAGCCTGAAAATAAACCTTTAAAGTTGACGACCCCACATCTCGAGGCCCAACCATTATGTAATTTTTTTATCCTGGTGGCGACCCATTTATATGCTAAAATTTTGCTCCAAATCCTAACACAGTTGATTAGTGCCAGATACTGTTGTGAGAGCTTTTCCTTTATTAGTTGACTTGGTCTTACCTCAAGCAGCTGACATATGAACTCCTGCTGTCTCCATTTTACAGATGGGAGCATGAGCTAACCATGCTGCTTGGGGTAGGTGGGGAACTGGTATGAGGACCTATGCATTCTAGACCCAGAGCTCATGCAAACATCTGTAGTAAGAGTAAATATATTTTTATTTACCTTTAGTATTTAGAAACTTAATGAGTAATAAAAGTGTCATGGTGGAAAAAAAAGTGTCATAGTGGGCAGGATTCTAAGATTCTCACTCCCAGCCAGGCCTAGTGGTGTGGGTTTTAGAATCCGGGTCACAAGTTCAAGGCTTGCCTGGGTTACATTTAAGGCAAGTGAGAGCTTTGTCAACTTACAGAAAGGACTGGATGGATTTCTCAGTGACAGAGGGTTTGCCTGATAAATTCAAGAGTTCTTGTTTCAATCCCGAAGTAGAAATTATATTAAATAAATAATTTACAGGCACGTGTCTCAATCAGTTGACTCTGGTTGCATAAAAGGCAAATTATCGCAGCTATGCTTGACCTAACCAGGCCAGCCCTGGAAAGAGATGGTAAGTAGCTGCTGATTCTCCTGATAGCCTACAGGAAGTAAACCACAAACTACGTTCATAGCTGCAAGGAAGTATATTTTGACCTGTGATCAGGGAAGAAGACCTAGAGGTTGTGACTGAGCTCTCTAGACAAGCTGTGACTAGGCTCTTGATCTACGGAAACTGTAGAGTATCAGAAACTTGTGTTCGCCTATTAAGTTTGTGGTGATAATGTTCCATACCATTAGAAAAAGACACACGGTGACAGTATGCTGTAAGTGGATTTTATCAATTAGTTTATGTGTGTTTCTGTGTATGTATGTATATGTATTTTTTTTTTGTGTGTGTGAAAGAGTGTGCATGATTTTGTTTGTGAGAGAGAGAGAGAATGCATCGTGCTACCACAAGTGTGTGGTCAGAAGACAATTTGTAGGATTTGATCCTCTCCACTATGGGGCTGGGGGATTGAATTCTGTGTCATCAAGCTTGGTGGCAAAGTGCCATTTCCTGCTGAGGATAGGAGCCATCTATTCCTTACCAGTCCCTTGGAGTATGCATTTTAAACACTTATGTAAAAAGTCTCTGGGGGGGCTGGAGGGAGGGCCTACGGTTAAGGCGCCGACCGCTCTGCAGAGGATCCGGGTTGATCCCCAGCACACACATGGCGGCTGAGAAGCCGGCTGTATTCCAATGCCAGGAGAGCTCCAGGTCCAGGGGAATCCTAGACCCTCGTTCTGGCCTCTGCGGCATCGCACGACACGGGTGCACTGACCAACATGCAGACAGTACATGTCATACACACTACAAAAAAAAAAAAAGTGGTTCTGGGAAGTATTTATGTATTTCGTAGAGTGTGTCAGCCTGCCAACACCAGCCTAGCTTTCCATTCTCTCTGTCATCTTCTAAGCCAACAGAAGAGTGGCTTACACTTGTTGTTTACAAGTTGCTGTTATAATAGGAGGAATATATTTCATTCAGACCCCAATCTACTGGACACCTGTGGGAATGTCTTTTCCAGGAATCACAAATTGAACTTTTGCCACTTAATCATATGCTTTGAGATCGTTTAGAACTATGTATTCAATCTGTCTTCCTACAGCATGCTCAGCTTGTTTAGATTTAACTCCCCTTTAAGAAAAACAATGTGGGTTGGAGGGATGGCTAACGGTTAAGATTGTCCGAACGCAGTCTTACAGAGGACCCCCCGGGGTTCGATCCCACAGCACCCACATGGCAGCCGAGAACCTTACTGAAAACTCGAACTGCCAATTCCAGGAGAACATCTCCAGTTCCAGGGGGAATCGAGGACCCCTCTTCTCTGGACTTCTTCTACCCTCGCGGCATAGCAACACAGACACGTGTTGCACAGACTGCATGCAGAACAGTACATTGATACCAAACAGAAAGTAAATAAAATTAAAAAAAAAAAAAAAAAAGAAAAGCAATTAATCAATCTCCCTTCTTCTGTGGCTTATGGACACCTGATGTAAATTCCCCTTACAAAGACTAACTATGTATACACGTACACCTTCTAGCATGTTCAATCCACGTGAACTCCACGAGGTACTTTCTCTTTCCGTGGCAATGCACATTTGGAGCCCTTTCGATGTGAGAAAAGAGCCTCTCTTCTCTGAACTCTTGGATCAGTGCCAGCAAAGTCCAGAGGAAAAAGGGAGAGTTGAATCTCCCAGTCACACTTGGGTAAGCTGACAAGCACAGGGCTTTCCTGATCACTACTGCAGTGCCAAGCCCCATCTATCTGCACTTTTGACTTCCATCTTTTACTTTCACTTTCACTTTTGCTTTCGTTTATGGGACATTCTTTGTCTCCTGAACTTCATGTTTGTGAACAGATTAAGACTTTATTAAGGAGTTGGAGCCAAGGTGTCATTAAGCAAATTTATGGACTATTAGAAAACAAATTTTTTATTTTTTTTTTTTTTTTTTTTTTTTGTGTTAATTACTTCTGCATGTCAGGTCTTGCAACATGTCTGCAATCTGCGGAAGGTCAGAAGAGGGGCGTGGATTCCCTGGAACTGGAGTCTCCTGGAATTGAGTTTGTCGGACTGTTCGCCGGCCGCCATGTGTGGTGCTGGGATCGAACCCGGGTCTCTGTAACGAACGGTCGAGCCAGTCCTAACTTAACAGAAGATATGCATTGTTCTGATTGAATTTGACATGGTGCATGAGAGGTAGTGTCACCAATTGCTCAAAGTTCAAGATGTAAGCTTCCCAAGAGGCCCAAAAGAGACGTGTTTTCCTCCCCCCTATGTTAAATTTTAGCTATAACTTTGAATTACAATCTTTCTTGCTATCCCCTTTTTCCAGTGGTCCCTGAACCATGGGTAGTGAGTTTAATATAAGAGTCCTACCAGGGACACACACATCTGCATCTCTATTCTCACAACTTTGCCTACTTCTGGCCTGCTGTGTTCATTACCCTGTGTGTATGGAAACTTCATGGTGAGATTAGCATATAATATTCTCTGTATGGCCCCTGTTCTGCTGTGTTCCATGGAGCCTTAGTGTAGAGGTTCCATTGTAGATTTGCTTTCAATTGCTGTGACAAAACACTCTGATTATAATACCAACTTGGGGAGGAAAGGTGCTTAGGCATCCCAAGGTTAGGTAATCAGTAAGGGAACCTAGAACAGAGCTGAGCAACAGCCAGGAGGAACGCTGCTTCCTGGCTTGCTCCCTCAGTCCATGCTCAACCTGGTTTTTTCCACAATACAGGACTGCCTCCCCAGGGGTGGCTCCACCCACAGGTGGCTGGGCCCTTTGACATCACTCAGCAATTCAAAAAAACCTCATAGACATAGGCTACAGGCCAGTTCAATGGAGAAATCCCCAATTAAGCTCCTTCGATTCAGCGTGTGTCAAGTTGCACTAGAGCTATCCAGCACAATATCTCTCAGACACTTCTCTTCTGTGTTTGTCCAGTTGTGGACCTATCATAGTCTATACTTTGCAAAAATAAGCTTCTTTGGTGAGTGGTGACATAGGTAACCTTGTCCTACCTATAAGGGATCCTATTTAGCACAGGTCACTGGGTGCATGTGATGAGTAGGGCCTTACCAGACGAGCTGGCACAACGGATCAGGGGCCAGGGCACATCACCAGCGAAGATTCTTAGATTTATGAGTTTATTGGCTTGTGACATCTCGGGGGGGGGGCTCCCCAGTCAGCCAGAACACAGGTGGGCTTGTATCCACTATGGGACTCAGGTGCATAGCAATTGGGGCCTTTGGCTGGACCAGCTGGAACACAAGGTAAGCAGGGTAAGTGGGCTAAATGGGCAACACCCGCCCCCCCACCCAACTGGAATTGCAGAGCAATTGTCCAAGTGGGATTATAGTAGTGATCTGGGGACCTACACAACTCGAGTCCTGCAACACTAAGCCCCACAAACAACCCAGAGGAACACCTGTTGGGAAGTGAAGTGACGACAGTGCTTAGGAGGACCCAAACTGGTTGTTACCCACCCATTTTTGTATAACTCAGAACAAAGAAGGAAGAGTGAGATAGAGTTCCATATATAACCCAAATGAAAGCCGAGACCTAGACAACTCAACACTCCGAAACAAAATGAAGAGCAATCAAAATAACCTTCAACCAGTGAAAGAAACATTTGAGATCATCTAGAATACAAACAAAAAAAACCCACATGCCAAAAAACACAATAAAAACAACACTAAAAAAACAATACATAATTCCACACCAAAGCTCTACAAACCCTATAAAAGATTCCTACATAAGATCTCCTTAGAGTAACCCAGGACACAGTCTTTGAAAACAATTGTAGTCACATTCAAAGAAATCAAAGAATATACAGAACAAATCAGAGAACAGGGGAGAGAGTGAAAAACTCGAGGAAGACCTAGGAGGAGAATGACAAACTTGAAAAGAACAAAGGGAAGAATGACAGACTCCAGAAGGAAGGGAACACAAAAAAGATCCCATGCTGAAATGAAAAAATGAAACCAACCAGTGAATCAAGGAGCTCAAAGGAGATCGGGAAGCTCCAAAAGGATTGGAAAACAAAAAATCACGGATGAAATGAAGAAGCAATCAAACACTCATCCAATCAAGATGAAGGATAGGATAAAGCTTCGGAAGCAGAATGGAGGAAGCAGAAAAAAGAATATTACAGACCTGGAAGATAACACAGAAAAACATAAAAAGCTCAAGTAAAGATTATGAAAAATGTAAAATATCACAAGCATGGAACAACCAGTTGTGGAACACTATGAAAAAAACAAACCTCTGCTCATAGGAATAGAGGAAGGAGAATGATTCCAAGACAATGGCATTGATCAGATCTCAACAGATAATAGATGAAAATTTCCCCAATAAAAAAGATAGACCCATACAAATACAAGAACACATAGAACACCAAATAGATAAGATCAAAAAAACTAGCCCACAACATATCATAGTTAAAACACTGATGCCCAAAACAAAGACAAAATTCTGAAAGCCACAAGAGAAAAATACAAGTTACATACAATGGGGAACCCATCAGAATTACTGCGATTTTCAGGCAAACTATGAAACAAAAGAATAGGAGCAAATGTCCCGGGCTAAATGACTATAGATCCAAACCCTCAAAAAGGTCGATTATACAAAGGGGACCTCATTAAACTCACAAGCCTTCTGTACATCAAAAGAAACAATAAGAAGTGAACAGAAAACCCACAGAGTGGGAGGAACCCTTCACTGCAGATAAATCTGACAAAGCATTTATTTCCAGAGTATATAAGCTCTCAAAAAACAAGAAAACAAATATCACTGAAAAATGGAGCAAAGGAACTGAATAGGAGACTTCGCGGAGGAGAATTAGAGATGGCTGAAAAATCTTAAAAACTGTTCAACATCACTAATAATTAGGGAAATGCAAATTAAGACACCTTAAGATACCCTCACTCTGAAAGCTGGCCAGGATCAAGAAAACAAATGATATCAAGTGTGGAGAGGTTGTGGGGAAAGGGGTACACCATCCCTTGCTGGTGGGAATGTAAACTTGTACAGCATTATGGAAAAGCATTGTGGAGAACCCTTAGAAACTCGAAATGAGCTTGCCATTTGACCCGTCGTACCACTCCTGGGATATACCCAAAAGACATCATTACTGCAAAAATACAGGCACAGCTATATTTATTGCAGCTCCATTCACAATGCAAAAAGCTGGAACCACCCAAATAGCCCCTCAACTGATAGTGGATAGAGAAATAGTGGTACATGTACACATGTGGGTTCTATGCAGAGGTAAAGAAAAGACAACATCATGAGCTTTGCAGGTAAATGGATGGGAGCTAGAAGACATTATAATTAGTGAAGTAACACAGTCCCAGAAAAACAACGTAGGTATCTCCTCATATGTGGATGCTAGCAACCAATACACAGATATAAATATTGTTGTGGTGCGAGGATGCATATTAAATGAACAACAACAGAATGAATGCATCAGAAAACTGACTGAATGGTGAATCAGGAAGGGTGGGAGAGATGGGAGAGGGACATGGGTGTAATTAGATTAATGATATTTAATATGATGGGATTTCACAATATCCAGTTTGCCCAGCCTAACTGTCTACAGGTTAACATGGTGTGTTCAGGACTTAATAAAAATAAAATGTTGTATATTAAACAACATGTGGTTTAAGGTTCTGATAAAAACGGTAATGCACCTGGAGTTAACTGGAAATATAAATTGTTGTTGTCCATATCTGTTTTACTTCGAAATGATTAAATCTGTAAACAATAACGTTGTGGAGTGAGCACATACAAAATTCTCTATAATTATTTCTGTTAATACAGTATCGTCTTGTAGCATTCTCTTTTACCTGTGGATGATTAACTTAAAATATTAAGTTTGCTTCCCAAGTTAAACCACATTCTTCACCCAAAAAGCTTATGGTGAATTGATGAAATCTGTGCCTTGTATTCCACCTATAGGTATGTGTAATACAACTGCCGTTTTGAGACTCATGGTCAAAAAACAAAAACATGAAATAAAAAAGGGGGATCAGATAGATATGAACCTTTGTCAAAAACCTTGCAAATTCAAATCTTAAAACTAACTACAGAAAAGAGTTGTATGTTCCAACAGGCAAATCATCACCAACTTATATGCTGAGAAAAAAGATACAGCTTTGCATTGGTGTAGATGTACCAGAAGGCAAAGAAGAAAGGGGTGGTCCCATCTGAAATATTGAAGAAAGAAAAAGCCTCAGATTGCTACAACATCAAACCCCGGTGGATCCTACTGTAACACTATTTATAATGAGTCCTAACGAAACTACCTCTAGGGCTCAAGGTTTTAATACGAGAGACTTTCTACTCCCCCCCATAGAACAAGGAGAAATATGATGATGATGAGGTCGTTCTCTAAACTGTAAATATGGAGCAAACTGTTACAGGAATTCTTATAAACGGTAAAACTGTAAAATGCTTTCTTTAATTGACTAATAGACATAGGACTGTGAAAGAATTATTCTCTATTTCAAACCAAATATATACTAAAGTCTCCTTAAGCTAGCACTTAAGCAAAATAATCAATACAGGAGGCTCTGACACACAATGGATTATTCTACCAAGGATATGTTGGCCAGGGGATCCAAGCCTCCCCCCCCAAAAGGTAAAGGCTTCTTGCCTGTAAACTGGGATACTTCAAGAAGAGAGGTGATAAGGCCCTGCTGTCAAAGACTGATGTAAGCATGGGAAAGATGTATTGAGACCACACTGAAAATGTACTTGGTTCTCTGGAATACCAGAGAGTGTTACCAAAGGCCACTAAACAAATAAAGCAAATATAGCTCTTTGAGTGAAGAAAGACTCCTCCATCAGCACCAGCTACACCTCACCTGCCTGGAAATACTGTGCAGCATGAGCAGCCATATGACTGTATATGCCAAAATCTAATTGGCTATTAGCTCTCCCTCTTGGAGATAACCCATGGCTGATGCCACAAGCTTACATCCTCTAGTGGTTAAGANAGATGTTATAAGCCACAGTAAGACCCTGTCATATTTAACAGGGGGGAAAATTGTAATTCATGGATTAACATATCCAAACATGTGTCTATGCTAAAGTAACCTACCATAACTATTAGTGCTGCTTAAATACCTATATATCTAATTGCTTGTTCTTCATTAGTAGGATCGAAAGGTTATTCCTGGACAAACTGTCAGCCCATGAAAGGAAACAGCCAGAATTGACCAGAGTCCAAGTCAACAGCTCCAGAGAGAGTGGACTGTTTTACCTCTCATCCACCTGTGCCCCTTTTCTAAGCCTAGGGAACAACCTGCGGAAGAGGGGGCGTGGTAGAATGTAAGGGCTGCGATTGGGGTGAATGGTGAAACTACAGCAATATAGTCTGGACAGTCATTTGATCAACTTGATTGAACATACAAGCCCGCCCAGCTGGATGGTGGGACACTAGGCTCTGTGGGTTTGGGCACAACTGCTTGCAAATTGGTTTTACATGAAGGATGCTTGTACTCATAAATTATTACTTATTGTTAAAAAATGAAAAAAAAGAAGTAATAAAACAAACAAACAAAAAAACCCAAAACCCAAAAATGTCGATTATAGTTGAAAAAGAAAGAAAAAATCTTCCATGACATAAACAAGATGATAGAATGCATGTCTAGGGGCTGGAGAGATGGCCTAGCGGTTAAGAGCGCTGACTGCTCTTACAGAGGACCCGGGTTCGATCCCCAGCACCCACATGGTGGCCGAGAGCCGTCTGAAACTCCAATTCCAGGAGAACTCCAGCTCCAGGGGAATCCGAGACCCTCTTCTGACCTCCGCGGCGTTGCACGACACGGGTGCACAGACTTGCATGCAGGCAGTACATTCACACACATACAGAACTAAATAAAATTAATAAAAAAAAAAGAAAAAAAAAGAAAAAAAGAATGCATGTCTAGAAAACTGACCCTTCAGAGAATACTTGAAGCAATTCAAAGGACAGAGGAGAGGAGCAACCATCCCCAGGCACCTAGAAAGAGAAATTACTAAAAGCATAACTGCAGAAGTAGAAACCTAGACAAAAAAATGCAAATGGATAATAAGGTGAAAGGAAGCAACACACGTCTCTCAATTATAACCTTAAATATTAATGGACTAAACTACACAAAGACATAGACTGGGAGATTGGATTAGGATACAGAACCCATCTATATGCTGTATACAAGGAACCCATCTCACCCTCAAGGATAGGCAGCACCAACTTAATGTGAAAGGCTGGAAAAAAATATTCCAAGAAAATGGTACCAAAAAGCAAGCAGGAGAGGCTATTTTAATATCAGACAAAATAGACTTCAAAGTAAAAGTAATCAGAAGAGACAAAGAGGGCCATTACATCCTTATCAAAGGAATAATAAACCAGGAAGATTTCACAATCCATAACTGAATTCTGGTTTACTGAACTTTATAAGCACAATTGTCCAGGACCTCAGGGCATAGATTAACCCCAGCACGCTCACAGTAGGGGACTTCAATACCCCACTGAGCCCATTGGACAGGTCAACTGGACAAAAGATAAACAGAGAGACATCTGAACTGAACAATATGATACACCAAATGGACCTCACAGACAACTACTGAATATTCCACCTGAACACCAGAGAATACACTTTCTACTCAGCATCACATGGAACATTCTCCAAAATTGACCACATACTAGGACACAGAATAAACCTCAACAAATACAAAAAGATTGAAATACCTTCATGCATTCTATCAGACCATAGTGCAATAAACCTCAATTTCAACACCAGGATAAGGTCTACTATCTACAATAACATACGGAGACTAAACAACACACTCCTGAATAATGAATGAGTAAAGGAAGAAATAAATAAATAAAGAAATAAAAGAATTCCTGGAACTAAATGAAAATGTCAATACAACACAACAAAACCTATGGGACACCTTAAAAGCAGTCCTAAGAGGGAGGTTTATAGCCCTGGGTGCCTACATTAAAAAAACAGAAAGAGCACAAACAAATGATCTAACACTGCAGCTAAAAACACTTGAGAGACAACAATAAATGAACCCTAAATGCAACAGACTCCAATAAGACTGGCTAGGATCAAGAAAACAAATGATACCAAATGCTGGAGAGATTGTGGGGAAAATGGGACACTCATCCACTGCTGATGGGAATGTAAACTCATACAACCATTATGAAAAGCACTGTGGAGAACCCTTAAAAGACTTGAAATGAGCCTACCACCTGACCTAGTCATACCACTCCTGGGTATGTACCCACAAGACTCATCCTACCACAGAGATATACACAGCCATGTTTAATGCAGCTTATTTATTTATTTATTTATTTATTTATTTATTTATTTATTTTTGGTCTTTTCGAGACAGGGTCTTCCTGTAGCCCCAGCCATCCTGGAACTCACTCTGTAGAGCAGGCTGGCCTTGAGCTCACAAAGATCCGCCTGCCTCTGCCTCCCGAGTGCTAGGATTAAAGGCATGTGCCACCACGCCTTGCTAATGCAGCTTTCTTAATGATAGCGAAGAGCTGTAACCAACCCAAGTGCCCCTCAACCAGTGAGTGGATAGAGAAAATGTGGTACATCTACACAATGGGGTTCTATGTAGTGGTAAAGAAAGATGACATCATGAATTTTACAGGGAAATGGATGGAACTTGAAGCCATTATGCTAAGTGAAGTAACTCAGTCCCAGAAAAACAAATGAAGAATGGTATTCCTCATTTGTGAATGCTAGGACAAAGTGCCTAGTTGTAAGGCAAACAGCAATGTTAATGTTATATTCCTCATTATCTAAAGCAACTGTGCTCTTATAATGTGAATCCTTTAACAGGTTCTAGAATTAACCTACCATTTGTTTTCAGAGTATGGAATTTTGGTATATGGGTGAAGGGCATGTATGCATATTTTAGAGTGATATAAAATCAAAATGGAAAAATGTGAACCCTGAAATATGATTTGGAAATAACAACTTGTTTTCAGTCGACATAATTTTAGTATAGGTGACACACACACACACACACACATGCATACGTTGAAACAATACAAATTGGAGGGAACAACCACAACAAGAGAACTGGAACAAAAAACAAAACAAAACCCTGAAACAGTGAAGTTTCCCCCCAAACAATAATCCTCTGCTTTTAGAAAAACTCTGGAAAGACTCAGAAAACGATGCAAGAAATGTATGGCAGAATGCATAAACTCGGGTTGGGTGGGGGGCATGGAAAGGGGAATGAGTCCAAATTGGATTGAGAAATGATGAATGATGTATGAAAAAGTTTAATAACTATAAAATTATATTAAAAAATAGTAGCTACTATCCTAGTAAGCCAGACCCTGCCCAGTGTGCCTTGATTTCACTGCACTCTGAGCAACTCTCTTGTCTCTCCCCAACCTGTCCCCCTTCCAGCCTTGGGGCCATTAGGGCTGCTCCTCCTCTTCCTGCCTCAGATCCCTGGACTAGCTTCCTCATCCAGACCCCATCCATTACATCCTGATCCCCTACACCTAGACTAGCTTAATTCTCTAGCTTAGTCTGTTAGACCCGCCACAGGCTGCCCCCACCCCCATCTTGCCCTTGGCTTCCATATCTGCCTGCCACAGACCTGCTTTTCACCTGAGAGAACCTGATGCACACACCAACTAATTTTTCATACCTGAGCAAAAAACAACCAAACTACACCAACAATATAAACAGAACTCAACTTCAACTAAACAAATCATAGAATTTCATATTGGACACACAACCAACAAAAGACATCCATATGCCCAAGTGGCAATGAAAAACACAAATAATATGAAAAGCCAAGAGAATATGTCCTCAACAAAACCCATGAGTCCCACAGAAGTGACTATAATGAGAATCACCCAGAGGAACTCCATGACACAGAATTTAAATAGAATAATCAAACATGATCAAAGAACTCAATGCACAAACAACTCAAAAAACTCAAAGAGGATAGGGATAAACTTGTGACTGGAGCTCAATAAGATGAAAATATATGGCTGAATGAAATAACAAAAACAATTCAGGACTTGAATTCACAAAAGAGAAATATCGAACAGCCAAGCCAAAATGAAGATGGAATTGAAAAGCTCAATACGTGCATTTTAAATGACAGGAGAAAGCCTCACAAGCAACTGATCACCGCTGGATGAAGGAGAGTTGATCTTCTTTAAAGGAATGGCTCTAGACAGGCTGACTAGACACAGTGGATGAAGTAGGGACATCTGGGTATGAAAGCTTGACCGGATAGGCCTTAACATATATGACAGAATGCACGAAACCCAGTGGTGGGCAAAGGGTGCAGATCGGGGAGGTGTATAAATATGATTAAGATATGTTAAATGCACAAGACTCAATAAAATACACTTAAAATAATACAAAAATATTTGAAAGGGAATGTGGTTGAGGATATCCATTAGGTGGCATTCACCCATTTTTGCTAAAGTACCTAAATAAGCAAAGCCCTGGGAGGGGATTGACTGTAGTGTCAGGACGGGCCTCTGTTCAATCATAACTTGAAACCTAGGAGATGATTAGACATGCCTATGAGCCTTCTTTCCTGTCTGTCAAGGCCAGTTTCAAATGTCAAGTGCAGAGGAAGGCCTTGTTGTGGAGCAGCAATCCTGGACTCAGAAGTATCTTGAGGTAAAAACAGAAGGGGGAGATATGGGATAGCAAACTTGGACTCAGGTGTATCTTGAGTGTATGCAGGCTACCAATCTGCTTAGCACATTAGGTGGAGCAACAGATGCAGGGCGTGCCCTGTTTTCTGCTAGCATGTGCTCAGAACTCATGAGTGGCATGCACCTTTTCTGAATCTGCCCATGTGTTGGGATGGCGTGTGATGCTATGGAGGTCTAGGATTGGCCACTAGGAGGTGATGTCACGCATGTAAAGGCTGCCCGATCCACACACATATAAGCTGCTTGTTGTAGAATAAATGGATTTACACCCTCTGACGTGTTCCCCTGGCTGTTACTGGAGTAACCTCGTGCCCTAACTTCTTCAGCCTTCTTTTTGAGGGTCTGAAGCCCCCCGCACCTCATCAGATGTCAGAAAACAACAGCCTTGAGTTGAGTTCTTCACATACTGCTGATTCACACATAAAGGCTGTTTTCTCACTTTTTGGGACTATTGTTTCCTCATATATAAAATGAAGATAATGGTGTTTTAATAGCTATGAAGACAAGGACCCGCATGCAGAATGGGCCTGGCTTTATTCCTCTGATTTAATTTTTTTTTCATTTATTATATTGTTAATGTGGTAGCTGTAGTTGAAATGTCTAACATTTCTGAACAAAGTTATAAACAAGAACCTCTTTGCCAAGTATCATAGACATTAAGTAAAATCTCAGAGGACCGGGGTTTGATTCCCAGCACCCACATGGCGGCTAAGAACCGTCTTTAACTCCAGTTCCGGGGGAATCCGATGCCCTCTTCTGACCTCCGTAGCATTGCACGACACTGGTGCACCGACCTACATGCAGACAGTACATTCATACACATAAAAAAAAAATAAATAAAAAAAAGCCTAACCAATGGTGTAGTGTATAGGTTAGATTTGGAGTCAGTTAGAAATCCTGATTACAGTTAGATGTGGTGGTACATGCCTATAATCCCAGCAAGTGGGTGGCTAAAGCAAGAGGATTGTAAATTTGAGACCAGTCTGTCTTAAAAAAAATCTTGGGGCTCAGTGGTTAAGAGCACTGGCTACTCTTGCAGAGGACTCAGGTTTGATTCCCAGCAACCACATGGCAACTAACAATCATCCATAACTCCAGTTCTAGGGGATCAGACACTTTTCTGTCCTCTGTGGGTGTTGCATGATATGGGCGGACTTACACGCATGCAGGCAATAGACTCATATACTAAAATAAAAATAATTAATAATTAAAAAATATCTTATGTATACTATGTAGAGCTAAAGCAGACAAAATTCCAGTATGGATGGGAGAGGTGGGCAAGAAGCCCAGGTCCAGCTGAGGGACTATTGGCAATTAACAGCTGCTGGGAGAGGGAGAGTCAGTTTTTTTTTTTTTGGGTGTGATGCCTGGATGGACTGACCACCCTGTACATTTGGGAATCACAAATTAAACTTGATAGGCCTTTAAAAGTAATGATAGAGGATGTGGGGAAGAGTCTTAATATGACCAAAATAAATTATATGAAATTCTCAAAAAATAAAATATTGGGATGGAGAAATGGCTTGGTGGCTAAGAGCACTTGCAGAGGATCTGAGTTTGATTTCCAACACCCATATGGCAGCTAACAACCATCCACAGCTCCAGTTCCAGGGGAATCCTATGCCCTCTTCTGACTCCATGGACATAGCACAACATGGGTTCACCTACACACATGTAAGCAATACACTCATACACATAAATAGAATAATAAAATTTTTTAAAAATTAAATATACAAAATTAGGCACACAAAAAGAATCTCCATTGTAACATTTAGTGAGTACAGCCATTTGTCACCACCATGCCTTACTGATGTCCCATTGTAACATTTAGTGAGTACAGCCATGTATCATCACCATGTCTTACTGATGTCCCATGGCATCATTAACAATGTTAAATATATGCAAGTATTTAATTTTTGTTCAGTGACATTAATAAGGCAGTCTCATAAAGTACATGTATATACATGTATAGGCAAATATAGACACACATATTTTATTTGCCTTCCTCCATCTATGTAATAATAACAAGCAAGTTCTAGAAGAGCCATGGAGATCTTCTTAGGTAAAATTAGTGCTCAGAATTAATGAGGGCAGGTAAACGTTAATAACACCTTCATTTTTGGAGTATGCCTATTATCTGATCAGTATCTCCAAAACTCAGTTCTCACAGATAATAGCAGATCTATTCCTTGTGACCTGGGCTTTAAGAGTAAGGACACAGCAGGCTAGTGAGATGGTTCAATGGGTATAGGTACTTGCTACCAAGCCTAATAATGGAATTAAATCCTGGACTGATTTGGTAGGAGAGAATCACCTTCCACTAGTTGTTCTCTGAACTCAACGCACAGGCTATGGCACATGTATACTAACCCACATACACAGGCACACACATGAATGAATGAATGAATGAATGAATGAAGTGTTTTTTAAAGGAATAGAGATACAGTGAGATCTAGATCTGGTAACTCTCTTCATCTTGGGCTACCTATGTGTTATTCCAATTCTAAGGAATATTCCTTTTTTTTTTTTTTACCTCTGCTTATTTTCCCTTTAATAACTTACTCCAGAGGTCACAAAGGGAAGAATTATGAATCTAGTAAATGTTTTCCTAGAATAGTTCTCTTTTTTTCCATTCTTCCCAGTTATCCTTTCATCAAAACAAGACCTGAGCAAATATGCACAAATTCTAATTTGTTCTATCCAGATAAATTTTAAAACCCTCTTGCCTATTTCTAACTTTGTTATTTATATTTATGATATATTAGCTATATTTATATACATATAGGAAAGAGCAATTGCAAAACTGTATCAAGAATTCTCTTCAGAGAACTGTCTTCATAATAAGCACAAATTGTTAACATCTATCACCCTATGATGTAATCATATAAAAGCCTTTTCCAGTCTCATCCCCATAAGGTACTTCTCTATTACATTATGATGATAAATGACAAAATGTTTGCATGACACTTGGTCATTATGGAATTCTACAGGGAGTGCTTGGATGTTACCAGTGCCTGCTGTACTCAGTTACAGCTAAGTCAGCCTCGTTTTCAACTGATTTCCTTCCTTCACAATATTCATTTTTGTCAAAACAGCCTACAACCAAATACAGCTATATTCTAAGATCACCACAAACATCAACCAGGAGTAAATGTGTCATTGTGTGTTGGGAGAGATTATGGCCAAATATTCATCTTGGGGATGGATGTGATACTTTATCTCAAGTGAGAAGATGGGTGATGATCTATCCTGCAGTGTAGTAAATTCCTAGCGTGCATTCATGATCACAGATAGAAAACCCAAATTTGTATTAACCGATAGTGAAATCTCAATCATTTCCACTTTAAGAAAGTATTACTTCTGGGTAAATACAAATGCTGAATATTTTGTCTCTCAACTATTCTCCTGTTTTCTCCTGTCTTCAGGTTGTCTTTTCTGTCTGGTATTACTATTCTATGGAGTTCAAACTGCATGTCTTTTAGTTACATTAATGCAAATTCTTCTCTTTTTTGGGTATTTTTTGGAGACAGAGTCTCCCTGTAGCCCCAGATGGCCTGGAAGTCACTCTGTAGACCAGGCTGGCCTTGAACTCACAGAGATCTGCTTGTCTCTGCCTCCCAAGTGCTAGGATTAAAGGCATGTACCACCACACCTGGTGCAAGTTCTTCTGCTAAAACAAGAATGTATACATTCTTTAAAATGTTTATGGGTCTTTATGGTTATTTTCATTTTTATAATTTGAATTTTCAAACAAGTAACTTTTTTTAATCTTTCAGAATGTTTTTCATCATTTGACTCTTTTCATACTGTTCCTGGGGCTCTTCTCAATGAAAGGCAGTAGAATCTGCAACACCAAAATATGCCACTTTGGGCTAAGTATTATTTTGAGCTGATGACAGTTGAGAAGAAATAGATACAAGAAAAGCTTTCTGCCCTCCCTCTCTCTATTTTATAACTTAAGAGTTTGATAAAAATTTGCAAAGGTGTCCTTCCTTATCTTTCATGAAGAAAGGACAAAGTTGAGTCACTAAATAGCATTTTCAGTCTGGAGCCAACATTAGAGAAAGCAGCATAAGAAACTGTACTAAGGCCAGGCATGGTGCCACACACCTTTAATCCCAGCACTTGAGATGCAGAAGCAGGTGGATCTCTGTAAGCTCAAGGGCAGCCCCGGGTACTAGTGAGATTCTGTCTCAAAAAAAGAAAAGAAAAGAGAAGGAGAGAGAGAGAGAGAGAGAGAGAGAGAGAGAGAGAGAGAGAGAGAGAGAGAAAACTCCCCTTAACAGGCCAGTTTCTTTGGTTTAGTTTCCTGTTTATTGGCCTTTCCACAATTTCCCACCCTGTGAGGCTCTGTGAGACTCAACTTCCTTTTTTTTCTGTCTTGTCACTTCTCGATTAAGCTCATTGTTCTGCTGTACAAACCAGAGTCCCAAACCATCTCCTTGAAAGATAATCATTCTGTTTATCTCTTGTCTATATATGAAATATGCGAGTTAAACAACTTGTTTGTTTTTCCCTTGCTAATTTGTCTTTTGTCACAGGGAATCCCATCTGAAACTATGATTGATACAGAGAAATTCTGTTGTTTTTTTCAAACTTCTAGACTCGCATTTAAATTTAACAATTGTAATAACAGCTATTGGTAATGTCACTTACCTGAGGCAAGTGCTATTAATATTCTGATTTGAGGCTGGGAGATGCTCAATGGATAAAACATTTGCCCTGCAAGCTCGAGGACCAGAGATCAGATCCTTGGGACCCACGTAAATGCTGTGGAGGTCCACCTATAATTACATTTCTTGGAAGGTGGAGACAGAATCTCGGGAGCAGTCTGGTTAGCTAGATTAGATTCTTCTATATCTGAATTTTGTTGTGAGTTCTTGGTTCAATAATAAGGTATAGAGAGATTGAGGAAGATGTTTGAGATCAACATTGGACCTCTAACACATTCAGGCACACACATTTGCATTCACATGCATATATCTGCATGCGTACTCACACACACAAACATGCATAGACATACATGAAATTGTTTTTATCTTGATTTTTTTGTCATTTCATATGTCAAGTTGTTGTTAGCCAAGTGACTTCAGGTAGATGTTGAGAGATGAAAGAATTTGCATCTTGATAATCCTACTGTTTGGCTCTTTTCTGTGTTTGACATTTGTTTAGGCATCTCTCTTAATGATTAAGTCACTTTTGAGTATAGCTTTAACTTCTAGACATGTATAATTGGATTACAATAGACTTTTGTCAAGAGACAAATGTTAAAAACAATGTGAAAAAATAAAACCCCCCAAAACAATGTGAGTGGAATATGTATCTAACACTCCCAACCTACCCAATGTTAGAGCTTAGCAACACAATACACTGCAGAGTATTGGTCGACTGCCTTCACAATTGTATGGCTGACTGTAACTTGCTGCTGGTACCCAGTAACACAAGAGAATATTGTACCACATATAATCATTCCAGAAAACATACAAAATTCAAATCTTAAAGTTTCATTGCTTTATCAAAGTTGAAAATCATAAGTCAAACTATCAAAAGCCAGGAATTGGCTAGTTATAATGGTCTATATATAAACATATGTATGTATATAGCATTTATATGTGTATAAATATTAGGCATATGTATCTAAATATACTTCATGTATATATCTAAATATACATGACATGTGTGTGTGTGTGTGTGTGCATGTGAAAGTGTCAGGAAAAGGTACCCTCCAGCAGAGTGACTGTTGACATCCACTATGAGACCTGAGTGCTGTGCCTTTGTTCTGCAATATGAAGCTGTGAATAATTACAGCAAACATTCTAGCCCTGACCTGATTACAAGTATGTAGAGGATCAAGAGATAGACACTTCTCCATTAAAATTATGTCTAAGAATATTAATAAGTTCCACTAGAATTTTGAGACCTGTTTCTCAACCTTTACTCCCAAAATATTTATCCTCTTTGTGCTGAGGCCATTTCAAGAGAGGAAAAAAAAAGCAAGGTGTCTGGCAACTCCACTCACAGTGGAGACAGCTGATGACAGCAGAAATGACAAGGGACCCGAAAGGAGCAGGGAGCAGGGAGAGATACAGTGATCTAGAAGGTTTCAGGCAAGGAGAAGAGAAAGATCTGAGTTTAACGGTCAGGATAAAAAGGATGAATCCGGGGCGGAGAGATGGCCTAGTGGTTAAGAGTGCCAACTGCTCTTGCAGAGGACCTGGGTTCGATCCCCAGCACCCACATGGTGGCTGAGAACCATCCTTGACTCCAGTTCCAGGGGAATCTGACACCCTCTTCTGACCTCCGCAGCATTGCATGACACGGGTGCACAGACCTACATGCAGACAGTACATTCATACACATAAAAAAATAAATAAAATTAAAAAAAGTTTTTTAAAAAAATGATTGAGCCCAACCCTCTGCAAACCAGAGAGCTTCTTTCAGAAGGCACAGTCACCTGCTTTCCATGGAAGCTAATCCGGGGTCTCTCTACCAACCCCAAATCTTCCATGTCTCCTTCCTTCCTTAGAATGGATGGAGCTGGAAGACATTATGTTAAGTGAAGTAACACAGTCCCAGAAAAACAAACGACAAATGGTGTCCCTCATATGTGGATGCTAGTACCAACAGCCTAGATATAAATATTTCTCATGGAGAGGGATGCATATTAAAAGAACAACAGATAGACTGCATCAGAAAATGGACTGAAATGGTGAATTGGAAAGGGGGGATGGGTGGGAGAGGGACACGGGTGTATATTCGATTAAGGCATATTTAATTGACGTGAGCTCAGCAAGAACCCAGTTTCGCCTAGACACTGTCTACAGGACACATGGTGTTTTAGGACTTAGTAAAAGTAAAAGTAAACATGTGTATATTAAACAACATTGGTTTACAGAATCTGATAAAAATGGTAATGCATCTGAATTAAATGGAGATATAATTCGCTGTTGCCCACATTTGCTTTACATAAAATCTGTAGAGCAAGAACTTTGGGATTGACACATACAAATGTTCTCTATAATTTCTCTGTTGTACAGTATCACCTTGTAGCATTCTCTTTAAGATGATTTAACGTAAAAATTAAGTTTGCTTCCCAAGTTAATCATATATAGTCACCCAAAACAACATGGGTGAATTTGATGAAATCTGTGCCTTGACTCCACCCTATAGTCATGTATAATACAACTGTCTTCTGGAGACTCATACGCTAAAAAAAGGGGGGGGGGATACAGAAAGACATGAAACCTTTTCATCAAACCCTTGCAATTCAAATCTTAAAACTAACTATGGGAAAAGATTTGTTTGTTCCAACAGGACAAAACGTCACCAACTTAACGGCTGAGAAAGAAAAGATACAGGTTTGCATTGAGTAGGATGTACCAAAAAGTGGCAACGGAAAGGCTGACCCGTCTGAACATTCAAAGGAAGAAAAGCCTCAGATTGCCATAAACATCGAACCCCTCTGTGGATCCTACATGTAACAACTAGTTATAATGAGTCCTAATGAAACTTACCTTCTAGGTGCCACAAAGGTTCTGATATGAGAGACTTCCTTGCCTTCCCACCCATAGAACAAGGAGAAATATGACAATGATGAGGTCGCTCCCCAACTGTAAATTGGAGACAACTATTGTAGAGGTAATCTCTTATAAAACCGGTAAAACTGCTTTCTTTAATTGACTACTAGACATGGGAACTGTGGAAGGGATTACTCTCTGTTCAGAACCAAATATAATACTAAAGTCCTAGGGCTATGCACTCAGGCAAAATATATTAATACAGGAGCTCTGACATCAGCAATGGATTGTTCTACCAGGTGGATGTTGGCCAGGGGATCCAAGGCCCCACAAAAGGTAAGGGCTCCTTGCCTCTAAGTTGGGATACCTACAGGAGGAGAGGCAATAAGACCCTGCTGCCGAAGACCTGACGTTAACATGGGAGGGATGTATTGAGACCACACATGCAAGTGTACAGATGGCCTCTGGAATGCCAGAGAGTGTTACCAAAGGCCACTAAACCAATAAAGCAAATATGGGTCTCCCTGAGTCAAGCAAGACTCCACCGTCAGCACCAGCTACACCTCACCTGCCTGGAAATACTGTGCAGCAGAGGCAGCCATGTGCCTGTATATCCCAAATCTAATTGGCTATTGGCTCTCCCCTTGGAGAAATAACCCATGGCTGATGCCACAAGCTTACATCCTCTACAGGTTAGGAGATGTTATAAGCCACAGTAAGACCCTGTCATATTTAACAGGGGGGAAAATTGTAATTCATGGATTAACATATCCAAACATGTGTCTATGCTAAAGTAACCTACCATAACTATTAGTGCTGCTTAAATACCTATATATCTAATTGCTTGTTCTTCATTAGTAGGATCGAAAGGTTATTCCTGGACAAACTGTCAGCCCATGAAAGGAAACAGCCAGAATTGACCAGAGTCCAAGTCAACAGCTCCAGAGAGAGTGGACTGTTTTACCTCTCATCCACCTGTGCCCCTTTTCTAAGCCTAGGGAACAACCTGCGGAAGAGGGGGCGTGGTAGAATGTAAGGGCTGCGATTGGGGTGAATGGTGAAACTACAGCAATGTAGTCTGGACACTCATTTGATCAACTTGATTGAACAAACAACCTGTCACCCCCCACTGGATGGTGGGGCTGTAGGTGTTTGGGCACAACAGCCTGCAGATAGGTTTTGCATGAAGGATGCTTGTACTCATGGATTATCACTTATAGCTAAAAATGAAAAAAAAAAAAATGAGAGAAAGATGCAGGACAGTTATGGCAGAATGCATGATCTGGGATGGGGTGGGGGTGGGGGGGGAGGGAAAGGGAAATAAGCCTGAACTGAATTGGAAAAAATGTATGAAATGCACAAAGCATCAATAAAAACTAATTAAAAAAAAAGAATATTCTTATCATACTCAGTCTGCAGATTCTGTCTTTGGAAACATCCAGTCTCACCCTTCCTCTTTCCAATCTCTGACAAGCCAAAGCAATGCTTTCTTTTTTTTTTAAATATTTTTTTTATTTTTATTTATTTCTGTATGTGTATTAATGTACTGTCTGCATGTAGGTCTGTGCACCTGTGTCGTGCAATGTCGCGGAGGTCAGAAGAGGGCGTCGGATTCCCCTGGAACTGGAGTTCTGGAATTGGAGTTTCAGACGGTTCTCAGCCGCCATGTGGGTCCTGGGGATCGTATAATGTAGAGTGCCAGTTGTTTGCCAGTTGTGCATCTGATAAATTCCAGCTCGGGGGTGCAGCAAACTAAAACATTCGGTATTAGAGCACCTGCTGGGAACCATCCTACAAACTGGATTTGCATTTCTTCCCAGGTTGCATATGCTCAAGCTGTGTTGTCTTCAAACTATGGAATGTATACATTTTTCTATTTGTAAGTTTTCACCAATTTCTGATTTCACTCAAGCAGCCAGGGTGGAAAATGGAAGCTGACAGATTACCTGAAAACTCCTTCCCCAGCTGGAAAAGAAAGGAAAGAAAGATGCAGCAAGGATTCTGCTGCATTACTGACTGGCAAAAGGATTTTCTCTTCTCTAGAGATGACTGATGGAATCTCTGAAAGCAAGAGAGCCTGCCGCGCACAGTAGACGAGAGTAAAGGCTAAAGGGAACCTAAACGCAGAAACGGAAAAACAACGCCACATTGGAACTGGGAAATCAGAAAGCACTGGGGTAAACATACAGATTCATGCCCAGAAAAGCATGCAGAAAGAGCGTCTGCCATCACAGCTGACCACATCCTGTGGGAATCCACACTACTGGGATCCAGGCAAGCTTCTGCTGCTGGTTACTTACTCCAAGCCCTACGATACTGTATAACCACTTACAATAATGCTGCTTTAATGTTTCCTTCCCAGAACTACTCAGGAACCACTTTACTATCTTTTTATCCATTACTTGTAGAAGGTTTACCAAAAATTTGCAGATAGAAATATCTCTACAACCTTTCTACTATCTCTTTGTTCTGCTTTTCCCATTTGTTAGCTAAATTTATTGCTCAAGAGGCCATCAGATCCCCCTGGAACTAGAGTTACAGACAGTTGCTAGCCACCATGTGGGTGCTGGAAACTGAATCCAGGTCCTCTGCACAAGCAGTCAGTGCTCTTAACCACTGAGCCTTCTCTCCAGCCCCTAAATTCCTATTGTTTAAGCTATCTAGTTCATAGTACTTCTTTGTGCATATCCAAAGGAAATCAAAACTACTATGTTGAGGAGATATCTTTCCTCTCCTGTTCACTTCAGCATCATTCACAATATACAACCAAGATATGGAAAAAAAATCTATCAAGTGTGAATGGGCAGAGAAAAATGTAACATATACTTCATATAGTCTATGAAAATTATTTGATCTTAAATGAAAGAAAACTTTCCAGATGCCGCCTGGGTATGTGATGATAAGTGAGTTAACTCAGTCACAGAAAGACAAATGCTTCTTAATCTCACTTGTTTTTTTTTGAACATAAAAAGCTGAACTCACAGAAACACTAAATAAAATAACAGTTACCAGGGCTGGAAGGTGGAGGAAAATGGAGAGATGCTGGCCAAGGGGTAAAAAGTTTCAGTCAAGATGCTTCACTGCTGAATACCAAGTGCACGGGATGGTGATTGCAGTTAACACACAGCACTGAAAACCTGACTTTGCTCAGAAAGTAAAATGTGAAGTGTTCTCATCCCCAAATGTACAAATGTGACTTTTTTTTTCTAACTTAAACTATGTGATAGATATGCTAATTAGTTTTGGGTGTGGTCATTGGTTCAAAATGTATACAGGTATCAAAACATCACTTTGAAAATGAAGCAGAAAAAAAGAAAAGATATCACTTTGTATACCTTAAGCAAATACAGTTTTTGTTAATCATAATAAGACGAGAAAAAGTAAAGTCAATATTTTTAAGATATAGATAGCAGACTTGCTGGGGTGGAGGGATGAATCTGTATGTTCATTATCATACATTAATCATGTCCAAAAACTTCACCAAAGCATCACTTTAGGCTCCCTATAGACACCACAAAGATGGCTGAAAGAGAAAACACTGTTTGATACGGTTTTCCTTACCACAAGAAAGGGCCATGTTAACCTGCATGTGTGCCTGTTTCACAATCAGACCCAAAGCGACAAATGGCTCAGCATAAGGTCACAGCACATATTTCTTTGGAAAGTGCTAGTACATGGATTTCTTATTCCTGTGCCCCGAGAAGCATTTATTGTTCAGGAAATTTTGCTACTCACATTTCAAACACACTTCTTCCATTATTCACTTCCATGTCATAATCGTGAGATAACTTTATTCTAACTGTACCCCACCCATTTCCCACTAATTGCATTAATTTAAAGAGAATCTCAAACGAAATTCATTCATGAATACTTCAGCTTATATTTTATATCTGATGTTAAGGAATACTTCTTAATTTTATTTTATTTTATTATTTTATTATTTTTTTAATTTTTTATTATTATTTATCTTTGTATGTGTATGAATGTACTGTCTGCATGCAGGTCTGTGCACCCGTGTCGTGCAATGCCGCAGAGGTCAGAAGAGGGTCTCGGATTCCCCTGGAACTGGAGTTCTCCTGGAATTGGAATTACAGACGGTTCTCAGCCGCCATGTGGGTGCTGGGGATCGAACCCGGGTCCTCTGCAAGAGCGTCGGTGCTCTTAACCGCTAGGCCATCTCTCCAGTCCCAGGAATACTTCTTAATTTTAAATCCTACTTTATTATATAGAAAAGTTCTATATATTATAGAAAATTCTATATATTATATTCTATATATTAAAATTAAAAATTCTATATATTATATAGAAAAATTCTATATAATAAAGTAGGATTTAAAATTAAGAAGTATTCCTTAACATCAACAGCTTCCCCAATGACTTACTTTGGGCGGAGTAGGGGAATTGATTTTAACTGACAGTATAGTCCTACAGGGAGGCCAGGGCAGGGGCTGGAGCACAGACCGTGATGGAGCACTGCTTCCTGGCTGGCTCCTTCGGTTCATGCTCAGCCTGCTTTTTTATACAATCCAGGTCCACCTGCCCAAGCACGTCACTGCTTCAGTTTCATTCTTGGGAACTGCCTTTCAAACTAGCACCAAGCCCAGTGTTTCCATTCAATGAGATAAAATAAACTAGACCATTGCTCTGGGCCATCTAAACTATGGCCCTAAAACAAAGAAACTCATGACCCATCTTCCATGGTTGGCCCCGGTTGTCAATATGACATACCCGTGAAGAGGGAAGCCTCAAATGTGGGATGTCTTCTATTGGACTGACCTATGGGCATGTTTGTGAGGAATTTTCTTGATTGTTTTATGATGTGGGAGGGCCCAGGCCCACTATGTAAAATAATTTCCTTTTAATCTATAACACCAAAGTTTGTTCTAAACCAATAGATATGCTGATGTAGCTCTTCTACCATGTCTCTTATTTTTTTTCCATGTATGATTTAGTTGTAGAAAACACTGGGTAATTCATCCTGGGGAATTTCCCACACTTTGGATTTAAGATGTTCTTAGGAAATGGAAGTTAAATCTAGAGGCCTGATCAGACTCAAGCTGACTTTTGTGAAGAATGTATATGGTGTTGGAGAGAGACATCATATGATCTCTCTTTATGTGGTGATGTCATGAAACAGTCAAGTTTCACATAAATCAGCCTAACTGATCCATTATAGAATGACTATCCAATTTTCTCTTTCTACAAGTAGAGTCTAAAACAAGAATTTAATAAAGCAAGTTTCTTTGAGAGATTTCAGGAAGTCATAGCTGGGCCAGTGACACAAGAAGGAAGGAAAAAGCAGTAAGGATGCAAGAGCCATTCAAGCAGGACCATCTAAGAATAAAGGAAAACAAGAATTGTCCAAGAATCGACCTGGAAAGGAGGAGGCAAGAGATTTTTTTGCATAAGCTCTCATTTCTTTGTTGAATGTTTTCCTTTGTCTGAGATGAATCAGAATTCTAGAGCCAAGAGAACTCAGGGAGAAACAAAGAAGACTTTGGGAAATGACCCAAAACACTGTGTGCACTGAGGAGGGACCTTGAAGTGGGAGAATAATATGAGTGAACAGATATGTCCTCTAGAGCTGTTGCTAAATCAGAAGTGGCTCAAGAGGATGCCGCATGCTCATCACAGGTATTCTAAGAAGATGCAGCATGAGCATAATAGGTAGTCTAAGAGGATGCTGCGAGAGCATCATAAGTTCTCTAAGAGGATACTACATGAACATCATAGGTAGTCTAAGAGGACGCTGCTTGAGCATCATAGGTAGTCTAAGAGGATGCTGCATGAGCATCATAGGTAGTCTAAGAGGATGCTGCATGAACATCATAGGTAGTCTAAGAGTATGCTGCATGAGCATAGTAGGTATTCCAAGAGGATGCTGCATGAGCATCGTAGGTACTCTAAGAGGATGCTGCATGAGCATCATAGGTAGTCTTGAGAGGATGCTACATGAGCATCATAGATATTCTAAGAGGATGCTGCATGAGCATGTCGGTAGTCTAAGAGGATGCTGCATGAGCATCGTAGGTAGTCTTGAGAGGATGCTGCATGAGCATCATAGGTAGTCTTGAGAGGATGCTACATGAGCATCATAGATATTCTAAGAGGATGCTGCATGAGCATGTCGGTAGTCTAAGAGGATGCTGCATGAGCATCGTAGGTAGTCTTGAGAGGATGCTACATGAAGATCATAGGTAGTCTAAGAGAATGCTGCATGAACATCATAGGTAGTCTATGAAGATGCTACATGAAGATCATAGGTAGTCTAAGAGGATGCTGCATGAGCATCGTAGGTACTCTAAGAGGATGCTGCATGAGCATCATAGGTAGTCTAAGAGGATGCTGCGTGAGCATCGTAGGTACTCTAAGAGGATGCAGCATGCTCATCCTGCATAGTCTAAAAGGATGCTGATGAGTTTCAGGTAGACATGCTCAGACCCCAGCAGCTTTTCTTGAACAACCAATAATGATCAATGTCTAGATGTATTATACACTTATATTAAGGATGCAGTTGAAAACAGTCTAATTCTGCTGTTTTGAATTTAATAAATGATACTCCCCTTTAAAATTTTTCTCCATTAATTTATTTTGGGGGGTGTATGCAGGCCACACAGGTCAGGCACAAAAGTCAGAGGAAAACTTTTGGGTGTTGTTTCTTTTTCTGTCATGTGGGTCCTAGGGTCTAAGCTCAGGTCCCCAGTCTCAGTGGGAAACACCTTTGCTCACAGAGCCTTCTACCCAGTCCTAGCTGTTATTCTTTAAGGAAGAATTTTCCCAACCTAGTAATTTGATTTGTTCAGAGCAGGCAGGATGAAATGCTAGGACTGTTCCTTTAGCTGTTAGTTTGGGTAACAATAATGTGCTAACCAATTAAAAAATTAATTATTATCTATATGTACCCATAGATTTTTAAAAATAATAATTCAGGCTGGGCGCGGTGGTGTGCGCCTTTAATTCTAGCACTCAGGAGGCAGAGGCAGGCTGATCTCTGTGAGTTCAAGGCCAGCCTGGTCTACAGAGTGAGTTCCAGGCCAGCTGGTGCTATAGGGAGACCCTGTCTCCAAAAGACAAAAAAATAATAAATCAGATAGTCTCATCCAATTTTAATTAAAATGTCATTTCTGTGGGTTCTCTTTCCACGGATTCAGTTACTCAGTCAACCATAGTCAGAAACTATCAAGATTTATTTTGACTCAAGTGAAAGGTCATATTGATATTACTTTTATTATAACATATTGTCATGATTATTGGATTTTATTATTATTGTCAATTTATTATCATGTCAAAATTTTAAATTAAAACATCATAGTTATCTATTACTGTGTCAAATTTGTAAATTAACACATCATAGTTATGTAAATTGTGATTTGGATGAGAATGTCCCCATAGGCTCCAAGTATTTGAACACATGCCCCCAGTTGATAGCACTGTTTGTGGAGGCTTTAGGAGATGCAGTCTTGCTGGAGAAAGCCCATCATCGAGGACAGGCTTTGAGAGTTCGTGGCCCTGCTCCATTTCCAGTTAATCTGCCTCTGCTTCCTGTGTCTGCATGAAGATGTGAGCTCTCAGCTTTCTGCTCTTGTTACCTTCTGCCATGCCTCCCACCATGATGACTTGTAATCTCAAATAAAATCCTCTTCTGTAAGTGACCTTGGTCATGGTGGTTAATCACAGCAACAGAAAAGTAACCATTATGTACATATAGGAAAAAACCCATAATGTTTATTAGGTTTGGTCCTAGCTGTCACATCAGGTTTATGTGGGGAGCCTTGGATTATATTCCTCAGAGATAAACAGAGGCTACTATTTTTGATATTCATATTGTCCCATCTTATTTTTTTCTCTTCTGTTTGAAGATAGAGTCTTGCTGTACATCTCAGGTTAGAGTCACATTCACAGTCCTTCTGCCTCAGCCTCACAAGTGGTAGGATTACAGGCCTTTATGACTATTCTCTGCTAGATTGTCCTGGCTTTGGTTAGTGAGACCTTGAGTTCTTTTGGCATGGCCCCAGTTGTCTTTGGTGGCCTCTTTGCTCTTGGTTATAAATTGTTTCAAAGCCTTCTTGCACATTTTCTTCCCAGGAGCTGAACTTAGCAATTTTTCCAAGAAACCCTGATTCCTTTGAGGAGCAGAAAATGTTTTCTCAGCTTGATTGTTGTGGCTCTAGTCTTTTTGTGGACATTATCTAGAAATAGTTTATGAGTCCACATTGAAATTTCAAACTTAAATTTAGAAATCTAGAGCATTTCCATTATTTGATTTGTATATTTGTCTTTTTTTCCTGACACCGAAAACAAAGTGCTTTATGACATTAATGAAACCATTTTTCCTAGCCAAGTCTGTACATATCAAAATTTCACAAAGAGAACAATGATGCTATCAGTTTCATAAATACTAAGAACAGTTTAAGATTTATTGGCATTTTTTTTGTCTTTAGTATGTGTCTCAGGAGATGCATTACAGTGATAGACTAATGTTCTTAAATCTGCTTGAAATACTTTGTCTTGATGTGGATGATCTATCAAATTTATTCATTTTCATTTTGTTCCATCTGTTTTATTTTTTGAATTGTTTTTACTGATAATTTAATTTCATAATTACAAAAAATTATAAGGATTCAAAAAGAAATGGTAAATCAGTATATACTAAGAAAATTCATATTTCACTATCGACCTTTTCCATTCCATTATAGCAAAATTTTTTTAAAAAAATATGAGTTTAGGACCTGTCATGGTAGTACATGCCTTTAATCCCAGCACTTGTGAGGCAGAGGCAGACAGATCAAGGCCAATCTGGTCTACATAGTTAGTTCTGGACCATCTGGGGCTACAGGCAGACTCTATCTCAAAAAAACATTAGTTTGGTGGTTTTTACTTCTTTATACATGTATGTGTATGTGCAATATTTTAAATTACATTCTATGTGTCTCTTTAAATATTTTATCTTTATTTTATGTGTATGAGTGTATTATCTGCACGTGTGTAAGTGCACCAGTGCCATACAGTGCCCACAGAGATGAGAAGAGGGTGTCAGATTCTCCCAGAACTGGAGTTACAAATGGTTGTTATCTCTACTGTCAGTTCTGGAAACTGAACCCGGGTCCTCTACAAGAACAGCCAGTGCTCTTAACTGCTGAACCACCTCTCTAGCCCCATTCTATGTGTTTGTAGTTAATGTTATGTCAACTTTTTTTGAGACAAGATCTTACTATGTAACATGGGCTGAACTAGAACTTGCTATGTAGCCAGGCTGGCCCTAAACTCAGTCTTTCTGCCTTACCCTCCCAAATGTTGCTTTAACAGGTGTATGCCTCCACACCAGGCAAGTTTATGTGCTGACTTGGCTGGGCTACAACACTGGATATTTAGTTGTTTGGGAGTTTCCATGTAGATGTTGTTTTATTATTTTATTTTATTTGAATATGTATGAGTGTTTTGCTTGCATGTGTCTAAGTGCACCCATATTTGCAATGCCTATGGAGACCAGAAGAGGACATCTGATCCTCTGGAGCTGGAGTTATGGACAGTTGTTATCTGCTGTGTGGGTGCTGGGAATTGAACCTGGGTCCTCTGAAAGAGTGGCAGTTCCTGCTGAGACAACTCTCTAACCCGTTTGTAGGTATTTTTCAGTGAGATTTACATTTAAATCAATGGATCTTGAGAAAAGCAGATTGTCTTCTATAATACGTGTGGGTTTTATCTAATCAGTTGAAGGTCTAGAGAAAACAGTAGGCTGACCTGCCCTGAGCACAAGGAATTCTGTCAGCAGAGGTCCTTCAGCCTTAAGTTACAGCATCAGATCTTCCTGAGTCCTTACCATGCCAGCCTACCTCTCGGATTTTAGAAAGAAGACTCCATCATTGTGCAATACAGTTCCTTCATGTTCATATAAATGATTTGCTCTGTTTCTCCAGAGAAACTGATTAATGCTTTAGTATTTATTATTATGTGTTATATTCTGCTATGTATATGTGTGTGTTTTATGTCACATATTGCATGTTTTATATTACATATATGGAATATCACATATAAATAAATAAATCTGAGTATTCTTTCCCCTTTTTTGCTTCTGAAATAAAATGTAGTAGACTGAATAGTGAACTGCACCTCATTAGAGCCAAGAGCTCTTTCCCCAACAGGACACAGATAACCTTCCTCTTTTGTGCCTACATCTCTACTCAGTAGACCATTATGCCATGGCACCAAAATTTACCCACTCTCTTCTGAAGAACATTTGGGCTGTTTCCAATATTTTCTGGTACAAGTGATGCAACAGTAATTTATCTTGTCATTCTGTTTTTGTCAGTGAATCCTTTCTTGGTTTAGTTTAGTTGTTGGTGTTGTATGACATGATTCATGGGGAGACATGAACAAACATCTACTCACCCCAGATAGGGAATCAACGTACCAAATCAAGGACACCACCAAAATCCAACTTGATGAACCAATCAGCTTCATTGGGGTTTCCTAGAGGAATATGGGAGAGGGTATGTGTCTACACCAGGCAATTTTATGAGCAGAATTGACTCAAAAACAGCAGTACCACCAAAACCCACCCCAGCATGAGAAACAGGTCTTGCAAGCAAGAAACCTGGACCACACTCTACAACTTGCAGGCAGCTCAACAGGATGGAGAGCATCCTTTCAAGGCACCTCTGTTGGCCTGAGCCTCTTTGAGGATGCTCATCTTATCTAAGACTGTCTCGCAGCAGTCTTGGGGTTGGGGAACTTAGTGAACCTGGTCAATTTTAGGGACTTTAGGGAAGCTATTGAGTGTTTATTTATTTATTTATTTTTTTGAGACGAGGTCTCCCTGTAGCTTCAGCTGGCCTAGATTCCGGCAGGATGGAATGCTTTGCCTGCTCTCAAAACATCCTACTTTTTACTCAGCTTCCCTCCAAGATGGAGGGTTTTATCTTGGAGGAAATTGCTATACAACAATGGATTTAGGGATTTGGTGATTTGTTTGCTTGCTTGCTTTTTGCTTTTGAGATCATGTCTAGTTTTTGTATAGCCCAGGTTGGCTTGGATCTTGCTATTATCCCAAGCTGGCTTTGAATTCAAGATCACCTACTTCAGCCTCATGAATGCTGGGATTACAGGTGTATGACACCACACCTGACTCTTTTTAGTGAATCTTAATAGATACCTAGAAGCAGGATTGCTGACTCAAAGTGCAAATGTATATATTCATGGCTTAAGCAAATCAACTCTGACATATAGCTATTGACCTGGAAAATGCTTCTTCCTCACCCCTATCTGTAAAGCCTCTAAGGGGCAATTTGCTATCAGCTGACAAGGCCAGCACTGCTCCTTGTCCAATCTCAGGGATGTGTTAACTCTGCAGCTCCGTCATAATTTAGTTGACAGGGATCTCAGCTACTGGGATGGTCCATTTTGTCAACTTGTTGGGATTTGGAGTCAATCGGGGAGACAAACCTAGGTGTGTCTGTGAGAACATTTCTAGAAAGCTTTAACTGAGATAGAACGACCCACTCTGAATACGGACAGCACCATTCTACGGACTGGGGGTCCTAGATTGAACAGAAAGAAATTGAGTGGGGCACCAGTATTCATCTATGACTGCTTCCTGGCTACAGATCCAGTGTGAGACCAACCACCTCGCCTTCCTGCCGTGCATTTCCTGCCTTGAGAGACTGTACCCTCAAACTAGGAGGCAAAATAAACCTTTCTTCCCTTGAGTTACTTTTCAATGAGAAAAGTAACTAATACATCCCCATGTCTCTCCATAAGAAATCAGTCACACTAGTTCATTACACTGATAATGTTACGTTGATTGCACCTAACAAGCAGGAAGCAGAAGCTGCTCCAAATGTATAGATAAGACACTTGGAGGTCTGTGACAGAGTGGGAACTAATTCTGATAAAAATTCATATCCATGCGTGGTGGTGTGCCCCTATAATTCCAGCCCTCATCACTAAGCACTCCAGGATGCTGAGACAAGAAGCTTATAGCTTTGAGACTATCCTGGGTTACACAGCAAATATAAAGCCTATATGAGGGGCTGGAGATATAGCCTAGCGGTTAAGAGTACCGACTGCTCTTGCAGAGGACCCGGGTTTGATCCCCAGCACCCACATGGCGGCTAAGAACCATCTCTAACTCCAATTCCAGGAGACTCCAGTTCCAGGGGAATCCGAGACCCTCTTCTGACCTCCGTGGCATTGCACGACAAGGGTGCACAGACCTACATGCAGACAGTACATTCATACATATACGAAAATAAATAAAATGAAAAGAAAGCCTATCTGAGCTACTTAACAAGTTTGAGGCCAGCTTGGGCTACAGAGTCTTGAAGAAAACCGATAGCTTTCTACTGCAGAGAAGTTCTTAGTGATCCAATACTGTGGGGCAAGCTGAAATGTCCTTTCAAGGTGAACAATATGCCTCGACATCTGACCTCTAACCCCCAAAGAAGCCTGACACCTGATGACCTCTATGAATTTTGGAGGCACTATATTCCTCATTTGTATGTGTTATTCTGAGCTGGTTACCAAGTAACCCACTAGGTTGCCAGTTTTGAGTGAAGCCCAGAACAGAGGCCCAGTAACAGGTCCAGGCTTGTAAAAACTGCTCTGTCAAAGTGACTGGGCCATGAGGTGCCCAGATACGTAGTTAAACATATTATCTTGGGTGTGTCTGTGAGGCTGTTTCTGGATGAGGTTGACATTTGAGTCATTAAATTGAGTAAAACAGATTGCTCTCTCTAGTTTCTAGTGTGCCTCATCCAGTCGTTGAAGAACTACGTCAACTGAGAGGCAGAATGAGGGAGATTCAGTCTCTCTGCCTGATTATTCTGAAGTCAGGACATCAGCTTTTGACTATCTTCTCTCTTTTAGGTTTTATTTATTATTTTTATTTTATGTTGTGTTTAAGTGCACCTGTGTTGTGCAGTGCCCACAGAGGTCAGAAGAAGGTGTTGGATCCCCTGGAACTGGAGTTATAGATGGTTGTCAATCATCGTGTGGGTGCCAGGAATTGAACCCGGGTCCTCTGCAAAAGCAGGCAGTGCTCTTCATTGCTGAGTCATTTCTCCAGCTCATTATCTTTTCTTTTTTTAATATAATACTTTTATTGACATTTTGTATATTTCAGACATCATTTTTCAGTTCAATTTAGACATATTCCCCTTTCTCTTCCCCCTCCCTCCCCCCTCCCCCAGATCATGTATTCTGCCATAAATGTCCTGCATCTTTCTCTCAGTCTTTTTAAAGTTTTTCTCTGCAAAGGTTTATTGTTTTGGGCAGAATTTAATTATATCAGTTACATATTATGTACTTAGTTCTTTTTATGTGATATATGTTTATTATATTTTTCTCAGTGGGTTTTTTGGAAACAGAGGAATGCAATTGTTTTTTATTTCCTTACCCTTAGTAACAGCTTCACATAAATGTTATTGGTGCTAATAATGGAAATGTTATTGAATTTAATCATAAATATAGAGAAAACCAAACATGGGTTTTATAACATTTATGGCAACGTGAGATGTGGCCCCATTTTCTACTCCATTCAGTTTCTGTTTGATTTTTCATTCATGCCATAAGGGCTTAGGGTCAAATTTAAGATCGCCACTATAAAACCAAGCTTTTGTTTTCATGTGTCTCCTAGCAAACACTCTTCCTTTTTCCATTGAGTTAAGTAGTACATTCAACCTAAACATCAGTCTCTGAAGGTTTGGGCTCTGGAAAGTAGAAGGGCCATATTTGTCTTTCCTGAAAAGGTTAAACAGCATGCTACAAAGGAATGATTTATCGGAGACTTTGATTCTGAATAAAATAATTGTCAGGAAGTCAAGCCTGAGGCTCCTGGGAGGAGGGCAGGACATCAGCCGGCAAACCCAACAAGGGCTCAATCTGGTTCATAAAAAGTCACTGGGGGGGCTGGAGAGATGGCCTAGCGGTTAAGAGTGCCGACCATTCTTACAGAGGACCCAGGTTCGATCCCCAGCACCCACATGGCGGCTGAGAATCGTCTGCAACTCCAATTCCAGGAGAACTCCAGTTCCAGGGGAATCCGACGCCCTCTTCTGACCTCCGTGGCATTGCACGACATGGGTGCACAAACTTGCATGCAGACAGTACATTCATACACATACAGAAATAAATAAAATTAATAAAAAAAATTAAAAAAAAAAGTCACTGGGGGGCTGGAGAGATGACTCAGCAGTTAAGAGCACTGCCTGCTCTTACAGAGGACCCAGGTTTGATTCCCAGCACCCACATGGCAGCTAATAACAATTAGTAACTCCAGTTCCCTGGGAATTTGATACCTTCTTCTGACTCCATGGACATTGCACAACACGAGTGCACTTACACACATGCAGGCAATGTACGCATACATACAAAAAAAATAATAAATAAAATATTAGAAAAAGAGTCACTGAGTGGGGGCATGGCTGGGAGGGAAAGGAACTAACATATATCCATTGTCTCTAAAGCAGCACTGAATTACACCCCTTTCAGGATCTTTCATCTGGTCATGAATACAATATACTCTGTATATGGTACATTCTCTAACTACACAACAGTGGGGAGAGGAGATAAAATCGATACACAAAAGAGTAGGAGAAATTTATGAGGAAGAACCTCTTAATTTACCAGTGAGAGAATATAAATCCTAACTTCAACTGACTAATGGACTTAAAATTTGTCTTTAGTGAAAACAAACCTTTGATTTTTTTTCCCCAGAAAAGAAAACAAATCTTTAAAGGAAAATATTCTCTGGGCGTGGTGGCACATGCCTTTAATCCCAGCAGGGGGCAGAGTTCAAGGCCAACCTGGCCTACATAGCGAGCTCCAGGCCAGCTGGGACTAAAGGGAGACACTTTAGTAAAAAAAAAAAAAAAAAAAAAAAGAAAGTACTCAAAGACATGCTTCTATGTAAAATTAACAGTCTTAAGAAGATTCGTCTTTCCTGACAGCAAGGGTACGTTTCTGTTGTTTTCATGTTTTCTTCTGGTTTTGGTTTACTTAGTTGCTTGGTTTGGCTTGGTTTTGTTTTTATTTATCTTTCTATGTTGTCCAAGCTGATCTTGAACTTTGGTGCTCAAATAATCCTCCTGCCTCAGCGTCCTGAGCATCTGGGACTACAGGTGCATGCCACTCTGAGAACAAGCCTGGACTGAGGGATGCTTGATTTGAGGGCTGCTGGTGGCTGGAGATGAGGATGAAATCAGAGGAGAATCTGTGAGAGGAAAAAGAAACAGATGGAGAGGCTTGGAACACTAAGAAGCTACTTCTCTGCCTCTGTGGTTTGCCTAGAGCAAGCCCTGGGTATGGGATTTCTTAGCCTGCTGGACAAAAGGTGATACAGAATGTCCACTGAAAGCTTCCTTAGCTCCCATTAACTCTGTAATCCATTGATTACAGCAGCTTTTAGTAGAAGAATGACTTCCCTTCCACTTTAAATCCGAAGAGAAGACTCTTCAAATCCTTTGAGGTGGTAGAAGAAAAGAAATGGGAAGTAATGGAGAGGTAGAAATGGAAGGGGATGAGGAAAAGATGAAGAGTGACAAGGAGAGGGGAGCATGACAAAGCCGTAGAAGAGGAGGGATGGACACTAGGGTCCCATGGAGGCCCCTGGGGAAAGGCAGCCCTGAGACGTCCTTAACAAAGCAGATCAGCGCCACTGCTTAATCTTTATAGATGCAGGCTGACACTTCACAGAGAGCAGATGTACTCTGTACTTGTCTTCCTTATGATTATTAAATAGTTAAGCCTCCTTCTTCTATGACATGGGACTCTCCTGTCTTGTCAACCTCAGGAGACACAGCTCTACCTCTTGCTGTGAAAGCTAAAACTGAGTCAGGCGTGATGGCTATCATCCCAACTCTCAGGAGGACAAAACAGGAGAGCTGCAAGTTCAGGGCCAATCTGGCTAATAGAGAGAGAATGATTTTGGAAGATAGTCCAGTCTATAAAATGAGACCTTGGCCCATCTCAAAGCAGAAAGCAAAACAAAACCAAGGCTGAAAACATCTGTTGTTTCCCAGCCTCCTTTGAAGGTATGGATATATTACCTAAACAAGTGCCTTACTACCTTTACTGAGCATAATATACCACATTCGAGGTACACAAAACCTAGAGAAATTGGAGAGAGATTCTGACTCAGTGGGATTGAGTGGAACCATTGCATGATTGGCAATTCTAAGAAGCCCTTACCCAATCCTGATGCTTTTACTATTTGGACTGCACTGACAATCTCTCCCAATCTGACCAACTGGTCTTGGGCTTTGAAATGAGCCCTAATGGTGCAAAGAAGGAAAGATTGGAAAGTATTCTCTCTGGTAACAGAATGAGTCTGCAGTAAGTCCAACTTCTTAGAGCTGCCAGGACAGTGGAGGAACTGGTTAGACCCCACCTTCTTCCTGGATCATCAATGTTAGAAGTACCAGTGAATAGAGGGTGTGTGTGTGGGGGGTGGTAGGCAAGTGTCTTTGCTGAACCATTCCATGACATAGAACCAAATAAGCTTCTCTAGTCCTATTGATTTATGAGCCACCAAAATAATTTTCCTGATAAAACAGGGTAGCCAAACACTGTTGTTCAGAAATAAGAGATTCCACCAAAATAAAGATTGCCAAAATAAGGATAAGAACTTTGAGCTCTGTACTGGGCACATCACCTTGCCCTGAAAAATGTGAGTTGCTTAGGATTGTTATATGCTATTATACTGCTTAATATTGTCAACTTGACAGAATATAGAATCACCAAGGAAGCAAATTTCTGGGCTTGTCTATGAGGGAGTTTCCAGACTGGGTTAGCAGAGGTGAAAGGGCTCACTCTAATGTAATGTGGGTATACCATTCCATGGGCTGGCATCCCTGAGTGAGAGAAAATTATCTGAAGGGTTCAGATGTACTTCCCCTGGTAGGATGCTTGCCTAGCATGCACCAAGACCTGGGTTCCACTCCCAGTACCAGATACGGTGGCACACACCTATGACCTTAGCACTTGGGAAGTGGAGGCTGGAAGGTCAGAAGTTCAAAGTCAATCTTGGCTATTTAACAAGTTCCAAGTTAGGCTGGGCTAAAGACCATGACTCAGATAGGTAGATGATGGTGGATATCTCTATCTATCTATCTATCTATCTATCTATCTATCTATCTATCTATCTATCTATCTATCTATCTATCTGTCTGTCTGTCTGTCTGTCTATCTATCTATCTATCTATCTATCTATCTATCTATCTATCTATCATCTATCTATCTAAGCACCAACTTTCATTTTCTCAGCTACCTACACTCTTCCACCATGCTTTCCCTACCATCATGGACTAAACTTTCAACTGGGGTCTAAAGTAAACCTTCTTTTTTTTTTTTTGTCTTTTCAAGACAGGGTCTTCCTGTAGTCCCAGTTGTCCTGGAACTCACTCTGTAGACCAGGCTGGCCTTAAACTCACAAAGATCCGCCTGTCTCTGCCTCCCAAGTGCTAGGATTAAAGGCGTGTGCCACCAAGCCCAGCTCTAAAATAAACCTTTCTTTCTTAAGTTACTTTATTATTATTATTATTATTTTTTTATGTGTATGAATGTACTGTCTGCATGTAGGTTAGTGCACCATGTCATGCAATGCCACAGAGGTCAGAAGAGGGTGTCGGATTCCCCTGGAATTGGAGTTAAAGATGGTTCTTAGCTGCCATGTGGGTGCTGGGAATTGAACCTAGGTCCTCTGCAAGAGCAGTCGGTGCTCTTAACTGATGAGCCACCTCTCCAGCCCCTGAAGTTACTTTTTTCAGGTATTTTGTCACAACAAAAGAAGTAATGAATACACTATTTTTAATATTTTATTTATTATTTCTGTTTTATGTGTATGAATGTATTGCCTGTATGTATGTAGGTGTACCTGTGTCATGGAAAACCTGGAGAGGTCAGAAGAGGGTATTGGATCCCCTGGAACTGGAAGTATAGATGGTTGTTAGCCACCATGTGGGTGCTGGGAACTGAACCTGGGTCCTCTGTAAGAGCAGCCAGTGCTCTTAACCACTGAGCTATATCTTCATCCCCCTAATACACTACTACTATGACTATACTACTACTACTACCACCAATAAACAAATCTTGGCAATTATTCATCTTAAGCATTTCTCTAGTGCAAAAGCCCCTTCAAAGATATAAATATACATAATAAAAGATTAAGTTTTTGGCTATTTCTCCACCAATATCTATCAACTCTCCTGTGTGTCAGCATTTTGGGCTTTGGAAAGATAGCAAGGAGACAAGAAATTGGAATCAATCATGGAATTAGAGGCAGCACCAGTAATTTTGGATCTAACTTAGAGGTTGTGATCAATTAGAAGAGGAAAAGTAGAGTCTGTGCTTAAACAGACTTTCTTTTAAGAAGAATATCCTAATTGATACTTGTAAGGAAAGCATACAAAATACACACAGTACTTAGTATACAGTGGTCAGAGCATGTGAATATATCTGTGCTAATAGCTTCAGTTGTAAATGTGACATACCCAGGAAGAGGGAACCTCAGCTGGGGAAGTCCTCTATCGGACTGGCCTTTGGACATGTCTGTGAGGTATTTCTTGATTGTTCTTGAGTGATGGGAAAGGTCTCATCCCATAGTGGGTAGGGCCACCCCTGGGCAGGTAGGTGTTTCTCATCCATCTCTAATTCCTCCTCTGTGAAGTCTCTATTCAGTTCTTTGCTCCATCTTTGGAGTGATTCATTTGTTTTCTTTCTTCTTTGTTTTTTGAGTAGTTTGTATACTCTGGAAATCAATGCTTTGTCAGATGTATCTGCAGTGAAGGTTTCCTCCTACTCTGTGGGTTTTCTCTTCACTTCCTTTATTGTTTCTTTTGATGTACAGAAGCTTTTGAGTTTAATGAGGTCCCATTTGTCAATTGTCGATCTTATTTCTTATACAGCTGCTGTCTGATTTAAGAAGTGTTTTCCTACGCCTATGTCTTGTAGTCTGCTGCCAAGTTTTTCTTCTATCACCTCCAGAGTTTTGGGTTTCACGTTGAGGTCTTTGATCCATCTGGAATTGACTTTTGTACAGTGTGAGAGGTAGGAGTTTAATTTCATTCTTCTACAGGTGGTGATCCAGTTTTGCCAACACCACTTGCTGAAGATGCTGTCTTTCCTCCATTGTGTCTTCTTGGCCCCCTTGTCAAATATGAGGTAGCTGAAATTGTATGTTCTCAGGTTTGGATCTTCAGTTTTGTTCCATTGGTCAACTGGTCTGTTTTTGTGCCAGTACCAAGCTGTTTTTTATGACTATAGTATATGGTTTGATATATAGTAAATAGTAGTATAGTTTGAAGTCTGGTATAGAGGTCCCCCCTGTATTGCTCTTTTCACTCAGGGATGCTTTGGCTATTTGGGGTCTTTTGTTTTTCCAAATGAAATTGAGGATTTTTTTTTCCAAGCCTGTGAAGAAACTCTTGGGGATTTTGATTGGGATTGCATTAAATCTGTATAAGAGTTTGGGTAGAATGGACATTTTTACTATATTTATTTTCCCAATCCATGAGCATGGGAGGTTTGTTCATCTTCTGATGTCTTCCTCAATTTCCTTCTTCAGGGGTTTACAATTTTTGTTGTAGAGGTCCTTGGTGTCTTTGGTTAGGTTTGTTCCTAGGTATTTTATTGTTTTTGAGGCTATTGTGAGTGGGAAGTTCTCCTTGTAGTCCTTCAGTTGCTTGTTGTTGGTATAAGAAATGCTACTGATTTTTCCATGGTCTAATTATGTTCACTGAAAGCCCAAAATGTCATCAGGGCCTGACTTGTTGTTTTTCTCTTGTGGCCTTCAGAATTTTGTCTTTGTTTTGGGCATCTAGCATTTTAACTATGATATGGCATGGTGAGTCTTTTCTGATCTTGTCTGTTTGGAGTTCTGTGTGCTTCTTGTATTTGTATGGATTTGTCTTTTTTTATTTTGGGGAAATTTTCATCTATTATGTTGAAGATCTGATCAATACTATTCTCTTGGAATTCTTCTCCTTCCTTTATTCCTATGATGCAGAGGTTTGATCTTTTCATAGTGTCCCATATTTCCTGATTGTTCCACTTTTGTGTATTTTTAAAATTTTCTTTTTTTAAAATACTTTTATTGATGATTTGTGTATTTCTTTTTTTGTGTGTGTATATTTCATACATTATCTTTCAGTCCAATTTAGATACACTCCCCTCTCCTT
>VZQC01001531.1:60495-159103 GCA_009823505.1 Rhizomys pruinosus | reverse complement strand
TTTTTTTTTTTTCTCCTCCTTGTTTATGGAGTGTTGACTTGTCTAGGTTTCAGGCTTTCAATTTTGTTTATATATTGGATATTGGAAGTCTAAGTCACTCTTCCTGTTCTGAATGTTCTGTGCTTCAGGTGGTCTTAGCAAGCAAGGCCTGCAACTTAGCAGCACCCCCCCTGCACAAAAACTCACTATGGCGCCAGAGCTGCAAGGGACCCTGCCCAGACAGCCACACCCTACAAGGGTTTGGGGTTTAGACCCAAGAAGGCAGGCCCACAGCACCCCTGCCAGAAACCAACGAATCAATTATCCAGCAACCCAAGAGTCAATCTATTCCAAGATCTACCTGTCTGGAATGGTGCTGGGCTCTTACCTGTGCTTCAAGTGGTCTTAGCAAGCAAAGCCCACACCTGAGCACCCCACACAAAAACTCACTATGGCGCCAGAGCCGCTGCCAGCTGCAAGGGGGGAATACATCATTTCTCAATCGAATTTAGAGTCACTTTCCTTTCCATGCCCCCCACCCCCACTAGCCTACTTTCTTTTCAACAATTATTTGTGTCAAAATATATCCAAATCATTGATTTCCTCATAAATTACTAACTTATTGTGTTACTGAGAGTTAATAATAATTTTAACAGAATCAGTAGCAATACTTAATTTTCATTTAATGCTAGATACATGATAATTCAAATCATAGACGTCTCATTACTTTTCATTAAAAAAATGTTATGTACCATATGACCCAGTGCTACACCTGTCCTGGACATATAAACAAAGTGTATCTATTACAGAGATATTTCCCTGTCACTGTATTCATAATAGCTAGGAAATTAATCAAATATCCATCAGCCAATGGGTGGGTAATGAAAATATGGTACATATACACAAGGGAATATTTAGCCATTAAGAAAAGTGAAATCATGAAATTTTCAGACAAGTGGATGGAAATTAGTAAGGAAACCAAGGATTAAAAATACAAAAGTTCTCTCATATGTGAATCCTGCCTTCAAGTAATTTGTTCTACATGGAAGCTAGGAAACCAGAAAAAGGCCATTGACAGGGGAGATGAATTTAGGGAAGTGAAATAGTACACTATAGTTGCCGTGGCTAATTCCCCATCCACCGCTGATGCTCCGTGGAGAGGGCTTAGGAGAAGTGTGGACCAGCCGCTGATTGGGACGGGGCTGAGTGAGGGAGTGAGTGCCGGCAATCCTGAACAAAAACCCACATGAGACTGGGAGTGCGTCTAGGCAAAAGCTCATTTTATTACATCCAGTAGCGGTTTATATCTCTTTGGCAAGCGGGCGGGAGAAGTGGAAGTGACAGGGATTCTGGGCCAATGGTAACCGGGCTTCACAGCCACGTTCTGGCACCTGGCAGAAGTGTCCTGGCAACCAGCAGCATCCTGGCAACTAGCAGCCATGTCCTGGTGACCGGCAGCCATGCCCAGGCAACCGACCTTCTCAGCGTGCTCAGGCAGAGCCGTTTTTTCAGGTTGGGCTATGCTGAGTCATTCCTATGCGGAATTGACTTACTTTTGAAACTTACAGACAAGTCACCAAACTTTAAGGCAGGCACAAGAGATTACTTGTAGGCCCCATGGCTCAGAAATCAGGCCCAACATATAGTGACATGAAAGTAGAGAGGGGAATACTGGAGGCAGTTAGTGGAGTGCAGGGGATGAGAAAAAGAACGCCAGGGAAAGCTTAGTCCAAATGAAGTGTGTATGAAACAGCTACTCGGGAACCCAGGATCTTGCAACCTGAGTAGAACATTAGTGGATAATGCTGCTCCCAGAAGACATGGTTAGTAAATGAAAACCTAAGAATGAGGCCCAGGTTGCTTCTGTACAAGTTATTGCTCAGGGAGACCCCAGAGGCCCCTAAAACAATGCACGCTATTGCCATTACTTTTGGCTGCCCACCGTAACTACGTGGTAAGGCCTGATTGCTGAAGACCCTTCATACTCTGGTTCTAAGACATAGAGAAGTCAATCTTGAACTGACCTCTGCTGGCTAGCTCTCACAGTGCCGGAAGCTGCTAGGATGGCTGCTAGAGGAGAAAAGTCACCCAGTTGTATCCAGCACTGTCCCCGTATGCTACAATACCAACCTACCAGGCTAGAAGTGCCCATTGGTAGTGTAGTGGCAAGACTGTTGATGGAGCTAACTACTCTCTTGACCAGATTTGAGGCCCACTTATCAGGAAAGAATTCATGCCTGATATTGTAAACATAGTCAAACCCATGGTCTGGGAAGTCATAAGTCCTAGGGAAGAACCTATTGATGTCCTTTAAATGATCATGTGATCAAACTGCTTTCTAAATATTTATGTTTATATCCATACACATGTGCTGTTTCCAACCTTGGTCAGAAGGGCTTCTTACTGTACTGGGTGGTGATTAGTGCAGAGAGTCATTACTGTTCAAAATGCTGAGAAGTCACTGTTAATGCTCAGATGTAGATAAGACATCTGTATCAGTCCCCTTCCCTCCAGACTCAAGAAACATCATAGATGAGGACACAGCAAGGAACTAAGAGCTGGAGGATGGGGAGGAGAGTTCTGAAATGTTGTCATCTGGGTAAGACATGCTGGTGCACACATTAGCTGAGAGCAGCTGTGGTTATCTGCACAAGATCAAGCCAGCTGACAACTCCAGCATGGAGGTGGAAGGAGCTCATGAGCCCCCACCCCTTGCTGAGGAATTCTTGGCAGTCGGCGGCTTCTAGAGGAAGAAGAGTCCGTTTTTTGGGTGGGTGGGGAGTGGCCACTAGTAGGATTTCCATGATCCAGTGGATAGCCGCACACCTATGTATATCTGGGCAGAACTAACTGGACTCAGTAGGTTAAAATAAATAAATAAACAATATTAAGAGGGAAACATGAAGTTGGTAGGGAGATGTGATTGATGGAGAGGTCCGGTGCGGGAGTTGGAGAGGGTAGTGATGGGTAGATATGATCAAGATACACTGTATATGTGTTTGAAAATGTCAAAGAATTTTTTTAAAAAAGAAAGAGAGTGTGTCTGAGGTCAAAATGTTACTAAAAGTATCCTAGAATTTTTCTTGTATGGAAAAAGACAAGAAAAAGTTGATAAATTTGAACAACTTCGAAGCAGGAAAAGCCCTGGTAATCAGAAGTCATTAAGTGCTTGAGTTTCATCCTGAACTTGCTGGTCAGTGAGGAGGAGAAAGCAGATGGTACCCAGTGCATGCCGGGAGCAGGTGGTGATGAGAGTGCCGATGTTGTGAGACAGCGCAAAGAAACACAAGGCAGGGACTACAGCAGCCAGTTCCAAAGGGTTGGCACCTGTACTGCAGACAAGGACTGAAACGTCTTTAGCGCAGTTTCTGGATGTTGGGCTGTGATTGGTGAGAGGCGTGTGAGAGAGAGAGAGTAGGAGGACAAAGGGAAGCTGGGGGCCGTGCCTGCAGAGGAAAACCTTAGTGGGGAAGTTTCGATGAACTAGAAGAATAAATAAGTCCCTCTGATTTAGAAGAATGACACCAAACGACTTGATGAACGAGTTGTCAGCTCAAAGTCAGTTGAAAATCATGTTACTTTTTCCCACCTAGAATCAGAAGGATGTTTATTGCCTGTGCTGATTCTAGAGGGATTGCTCTCCTCCAAAAATGGAACATCCTCCCTGCATCTCTGCTCTTGACTGATTGTATATCATAGTCAGTTCAGAGTAGTTCATGGCAAATTAAAAACAGTCATTAAGCAGGGTGTGGTGGTGCACACCTTTAATCCTAGCACTTGGGAGGCAGAGGCAGGTGGATCTTTGTGAATTCAAGGCCAGCCTGGTCTACAGAGCGAATTCCAGGATATCTGGGGCTACAGGGAAACCCTGTCTCGAAAAGACTAAAAATAAAAAACAAAACAAAACAACCTCCCCCCCCAAAACCCAGTCATTATAGAAAATGATTGATTGTTGCAACTGTCCACTTGTAACTGTTTTTCCTGCATTTGGTTTTCAGTGTGTATGTGTTATTACCAGAAACAACATGAATATATATGAAAAATACTTTTCATTTGATAGAGCTTTTAATGAATGATTTCTTTTCCTTTGTATTTATGTGTTTGAACCCCTGCCTAATAGAAAACTGAACTTGGGAAAGAGACCTACACACACACACACACACACACACACACACACACACACACATATATATATATATATATATATATATATATATATATTCAGTATTGTGTATCTTTGGACAACTAAATCAACACTTAAAGTGAGACTTCTTTAGAATGACAAGATTAGCCCCAATACTCTGAATTAAACTTTTAAAAAGTCTTCTCATTTTTGCCAATAAAGTTACAAATAAAAACCATCAAACATTAAAATCCAAAATAAGGAGCTTAAGAGATGGCTCGGTGGTTAAGAGCTCTGGCTGTTCTTGCAGAAGACCCCAGGTCAAGTGCCAGCACCCATATGGAGGTTAACAACTGTCCAGTTCCAGGGATCCAATGCCCTCTTCTGACCTCCACTGGCATTGCATGACATAGGTGCACTTACATACCTGCAGACATAGCACACACATAAAATAAAAATAAAATATATAAAGAAATGGGTATAAAAATAGAGGGGTAAATCTGCACACGGGCATGCATGGAAGGGTGAGGAAATGGAGCCAGGGAGTGCACTGTGCCTGAGTGAGAACGGGAGCAGGGCCCTGCCAACATTTTGATCTTGAGCTTCTATCCCCAGAGCTGTAAGATAATATATTTCTATTATTTGGGGTTTGGGGCCATTGTAAAGTGTTTGCCTTAATGTGAATGAGCCCCTGAGTTCAATCTTAACACCACAAAATAATAAGTAAACAATATTTTTAAAGTTCTAGAGAAGGGGACCTTTTTTTGTTTTGCTTTGTTTTTCGAGAAGATCTCCCTGTAGTCCAAGCTGGCTATGTAGACCAGGCTGACCTCGATCCTCCTGCCTCTGCCTCCTGGGTGCTGAAATTAAAGGTGTACACCATCACACTGGCCTATTTGTTGTATACTTGGTCGACTCAATAACTCAAAGCTCACCATTTTGGTAAGGCTGGTCAGCCAACGATGTCCTGGAACCCACCAATCTCTGCCCATCCTCCAAGTCTCCAGTATTAAGGTTACGGCACGTGCAGCCTGTAACCCTAATGCTTGGACAGAAAGCATTCTTACCTAGCAAGCCCTCTCCTTAGTCCTCCCAAATATTCTTTTGACAAGTGCTTGGTTATCAGTAATTTAGAAATTGCTTGAGGTAAAGAGATAGATATCTATCTGCACCCGCAGCAGAGTACTCAGTGCACTGGGGATTCTCTGTCTCTGGAGAGCGTAGGAGCTGTGGTGACAGTAGCAGCTTCCCATGACTTCTACTTCAACATTCATAGGTGGGCTTTGATGAACCAGGCTAGAGTTGCCTCCCTTTTAGATGGTTTGCCTTCTTATATCCTAAATTGTGGCTCAACTCCGGAAGTGTTGGAGAATGAACTGCTCATTATAATCGTTAGTTTGAAGAGTTTAAATATCACCCATTGTGTGCATTTTGTATTTCAAGATTAAAAAATATGTTCATCTAAAAGGTGAAAAAAAAGTAGCAACAGCATTTTCCAAGAAACATCAGGTTTCCCCACCATTAATTAGTTAATACAGTACTTGTAAAGCACTTAGAAAATGAAACACACCATGTAATTAATGTCACCTTCCTGATCAGCACAATAGACTTTAATCATATTAGAAGGTCATGAACCAGCTAGTCTGGAGGGATATTTTTTTTTTCCCTTCTTATATTGCAGGTATTTCTTTAGAAGAAGATACAGAGAAGATACAGAAGAAGGAAATTATTTTCTAGGCAGTCTCTCTCAATGTTTCCTGCCTGTAAACAAAATGTGATTTTTGTGGGTTCTGTGGGCTTTCTCTCTTCGTGAATTCATAGTGCTCGAGACCTTCTGGGTCTGGCATTTTGGAAATGTGAGCACACTTCTCTGGTTCTGACATCATGGGTTTCCAAGAACTACACTCGCGGACTGTAAGGTAGCTGCCCTTAGCTGTCTTACACTGACTACCCTCTTCTAAGAAACAAAACCTAATTTGAATCTAGCTTTCCATTCACACCTTTGCCCCAGATTTCATCTTCATTTAATCACTGTCATCCTTCCTACCTGAGGACTGTTGATGTGGCGTGTCATTGTCTATTTTTCATCTCAGTTGTCTGACCACTTATTAAATCCTGAACTTATTTGATTTGTCTTCTTCTTCCTGAGAGCCCAGCTCCAGCATTGAATTAAATTCTCTGGCTGTCATTTTTTTTTGTTTCTTTTATTTATGTAAACATACTCTTACATTTAGAAGCCGCCTTAAGCAAACAGGGAATTACACTGACAGTGTCAACTACTGCCTCATGTGTTGTGAATGGCATTTGCTGATTGATGTTAACACTTTAGGATTCTACCCTAAGTGGAAGGTCTGCCTGAAAAATCCATTTATGGGGGAGATAACTATGAAGAATAGAATATTGACCTTGCAACCAATCCAGGTTGGCATATGCTATAAAATTCCATATTGAAGATTCATAATTTAAAAAGTGTTTTAAAATTCAGAAGTTATTTATTCAATAATGTCCAACAATCAAGGAGAAGGATTAATGAATTTATATTTACAGAGATACAATTCCAAGTTGCATGCCTGTTACATTCAGGGTATGGTGATATGTCTATTTTCAGTTTTTGGTTTGTTTTTTGAGATAAAGTCTTTCTACGCAGGTCGAGTTGATCTCAAACTCAAGATTCTTCTACCTCAGCCTCCTCAGCTCCCTGGCACTTAGTGCTGGGGTCACAGGTGTGTGCCACCAGGCCTGGCTCACACTTATATTGCTTTTTTCCTTCCTTCCTTCCTTCCTTCCTTCCTTCCTTCCTTCCTTCCTTCCTTCCTCCCTTCCTTCCTTTCCCTCTTTCTTTCTTCCTTTCTTTTGTATTTTGAGATAAGGCTCATTCTGTACTCTGCAGCTCAGGCTGGCCTTGAACTTGTGGCAGTCCTCACAGAATGCTGTGATCACAGGGATGCTCCACCCTAGCATTATACTTTTTCTTAACCCTTCTCATTCTTAAAAATCTGTGACGTTTGCAAGATAAACAACTAGACTTCAATCACAGACACATCCAATTAACTTAGACAATGGCTTATCCTCTTGCTCCACTAATATTTTAAAAATCAAAGCAAAAATAGAGCTTTTAAGATTAAAAACAGCAGAATACGGCACATTAAAAAGGACATAATATTAAGACAGAGTGACAATTAAAAAGATAAGAATTATGGTACATTTTGGTGTTTGGTGTACTGTTATTTTTTTTCTTTTTGCATTATATCACAGTTTAAAGCCCATTCATGTATCAATGGACATTTGTGTTATTTTCACTTTTTGGTTCTTGGAAATAAATGCTGCTATGAGCAGTGTACAAATACGTTTGAGACTCTGATTTCAATTCCTTTGGATGTGGACCCAGAAGTGGAATTACTGGATCATAGGACAACTCTGTGTTGAATTATTTTTGTTTTATTAGCATATATTATTGTATTAGCCAGGGTTCTCTAAAGAAACAGAAGCAACAGGATGAATATATAACTATATACAATTTATTGATTTGCTCACGTGACAGAGTTCAAGGAGTCCAACAGTAGCTGCACCACACTGGAAAAGCTGATAGAATCCATGGAACTGCTCAGTCCACAAGGCTGGATGTCTCAGTAGTCCCAATCTAGTGCTGAAGGCCCGAATGGATTCCAGGAGATCTGCCGGTCTCAGTACACGCTGGGATCTGAAAGGTTGATCACAGCAGCAAGACAAACTCACCAGATGAGAGAGGCAAGCCGCAGGAGAAAAAGGGACCAGCTCCTTCTGCCATGGCCTTTTATACTGCCTGCCGGCAGAAGGTAACACCCACATTTGGGGTGGGCCATCCAGGTTGAGGTGGTCCAATCCAAACATCCCTTTTCTCTTATTTGTTCCTTAGTCCAGTCAAGTTGACACACAGGATTAACCATCACACCCCCATTATGGAGAAAAAGTCCAATTTCCTCCTGGTAGTCTGGATCAATCATCCTCCTACTACTGTTATTCCTTCCTTAGCCTGTTGGCTTAAGGGCAGTAGAAGCCCAAAGTGGCCAGGGGGAAGTCTTAGCTTCCAGTTCAATGGAATGTTTGCTGTATCTCCTGGCAAAAGCACTCCCCCTTTGGAGTAAAAACATCTAGACCAGCAGAATGCAAGGTCGTGGGTACAGGAAGCAAAAATTTTCCTACTGGGTCACTAGGGGTGATAGTGAGTGGAATCACTCCCACTTCCACCCCTTGGTTCCTGGACCCATGAATTCTGGTTATAGGAGAAACAGTACCATATAGTGGGCACTGATTCAAAGCATATACTGCCTGCTGGAGAACCTTGCCCCAGCCCTCCAGGGTATTTCTACATAATTGATGCTGTAACTGTGTCTTCAAGAGGCCATTCCATCGTTCTGTCAAGCCAGCTGCTTCTGGATGGTGGGGAACATGGTAAGACCAGTGGATACCATGACCATGGGCCCACAGTCGCACTTCTTTGGCTGTGAAGTGAGTTCCTTGGTGTATTAGTCACTTTTCTGTTGCTGTGATAAAACAGGACCAAGGAACTTATAAAAGGAAGAGTTTATTTGAGTTTATGATTGGCAGTTCCAGGGAATTAGAGTTCATTGTGGCAGGAGGCGTAGCGGCTGGATCTGGAGCAGCAAACCAAGGATCACATCTCGCAAAGAGCACAGGAAGCAGAGAGGAAGCAACTGTAGACCACGAGGCTTGTTAAGCTCACTAAGCCTGCCCCCAGTGACACACTTCCTGCAGCATGGCCACACACCCCAAGACCTCCAAAAACAGCGCAACCAACTGGAGACAAACATCTGAATACCTAGAGCCTATGGGGGACACACATTCAAACCACCACATTCCACTCCCTGGCCCCCATAGGCTCCTGACCATATAAAATGCAAAATGCATTAGTCCAACCTTAAAAGTCCCCACAGTCTTTACCAGTCTCAATGCCATTCAAAAGTCCACAGTCCAAGGTCTCTTCTGAGACTCAGGCCAATCTCCTAAACTGTAAGCTCCTGTAAAATCAAAAGACAAATTACATACTCCCAATGTTCTGTGGAACCGAATACACATTCCCATTCCAAAAGGGAGGAATAGAGGCATAGTGAGGAAACACTGGACCAAAACAGAGGCTACCAAGCCCACTAAAGAAATTCATCCTATCAATTCTGTTTCTCTAGAACCACTCCTGGTACCAAAATCTGTATTAGTCAGGGTTCTCTAAAGAAACAGAAGCAACAGGACGAATATATAACTATATACAATTTATTGATTTGCTCACGTGACAGAGCTCAAGTAGTCCAACAGTAGCCGCGCCGAACTGGAGAGGCTGAGAATCCAGGGAACTGCTCAGTCTGCAAGGCTGGATGTCTCAGTAGTCCCAATCTGGTGCTGAAGGCCCGGTGGATTCCAGGAGATCTGCTGGCCTCAGTACACGCTGGGATCCGAAGGGTTGATCACAGCAGCAAGACAAACTCACCAGTGAGAGAGAGGCAAGCCGCAGGAAAAAAGGGACCATCTCCCTCTGCCATGGCCCTTTATTCTGCCTGCCGGCAGAAGGTAATGCCCACATTTGGGGTGGGCCATCCGGGTTGAGGTGGTCCAATCCGAAGATCGTTTTCTCTTATTTGTTCCTTAGTCCAGTCAAGTTGACACCCAGGATTAACCATCACAATTATGTATAATGAAGTGTTTTGTCATGACATCTGCATCCACGTACATAATGCATTTTGGCCACATTCATCACCCCCCCTCCCCCATTGCCCTCTCTTCCCACTCATCATTTTCCCTACTAGTCTTGTTACTTTTGTGTCTATTTCTTGTTAACCCATTGAGTTCCTAGAGTTTCTCACAGGAGCGTGTGTAATAGGTTATTAACGGGAGCATAGGCACCTTACAAATGGCTAAACCATTGGAGAAAAGGTCTCTCAATAAACCAGCAACCATCAACTGCCAGTAGCTACTCAGGGAGGAGTGGTACCCCATGCACACTCCCCCTACCGACTGTTAACTGTCTGTAAACCCTCTGGGAATGTGGGGCCCTGTGAATCCTTCCCTGCTCCATGACAGGATGTTGATGGGCCTAAACTGTGTGAGTTCTAGAGTGCAGTGGCCATGTTATGCTTGGAAACAGCACTCCACCACACTCTACTCCATCTTTGGGCTCTTATATTCTTTGCACTTCATCTTCTATGATGTTTCCTGGGCCTTAGAGGATCTTATTTAGGGAGAAACATTTGTCAGTCACTTATTTTCATCACTTTTACCAGTTACGAGTCCCTGCTATAACTGCTACTTAATTTGAAGAGAAAATCCCCTAGCCAGGTGTGGTGGCACACACCTTTAATCCCAGCACTTGGAAGGCAGAAGGAAGTGGATGTCTGTGAGTTTGAGGCTACCCTGGTCTATATAGCAAGTTCCAGGCCAGCCAGCACTACATAGACCCTGTTTCAAAAAAACAAAACACAATGAATCTTCTCTGACCAAACTTGACAGAAGCACTAACCATGGATATAAACATAATGATTTAGAAGACAATTTGATGAGTCTATAATGTCTGTTTAGCAAAAACAACATTAGTAGCTTCTGCACTGAAGCCTATGACTTCCCTAGCCATGGGCTTCTAACTAGGTTTACCGTATCAGCTGTGAATTTCTTCCTGTGGAGCAGGCCTCAAATCTAATAAGAAAGTGGTTAGTTATCCTCACAACATTTATGCGATGGTTGTGCCAGTGGGCACATTTTGCCTGGCAGCTTGGTAATGTAGCACGAAGGGTCCACAGATGAATAAGATTGTTGATGACTTTTCTCCACCAGCCATCTGCATAGACTCTGATGGTGTATGAGTGCTAGCCAGCAGGGAGCAAGGTTCTGGGACCATTCTAGCTTGATTTCACTAAGTCCTGAAACTAGAGTGTGTAATGCCTTCAGCAACAGGGACTTCTCATCTAATTCTAGTGGGAAACTGACAGCAATCGCTTGCATTGATCTGGGGGCCTCCAGGGTATTCCCAACCAATGACTTACAGGGAAGGAGACTGTTTTTGGCACTAGGATTTTTATTTAATAACTTATGACTTCTGGGGACAACTTTATCTACCTATGCAACATATCCCCATTGAAACCCTTAAAATAAAAAAACAGCATACAAAAACTATCAGATTTCCTTATGACTCTTTATACACCCCTTGTTTTAGTTAACCATACTGTCCTCTCCTCCACTTCCCTGCCCACTCCCATTAAAAATTTGCACCCTTTGGGTTTTCCCTTCCACTTGCAAATATTGTGCTAGCCTCTCTCCATCCTTAAAGCCTTTCCCCTACTCCTCTCATAGGTCCCTTTCTACATATACTCACTCCCACATAAAAACACATATATAAAAACGAGGAGTTAGACATAATCAGACCCTGTTTCTGAAGACATAGCACATACTTTAGCTGCTGGAGCACACACTGACTGTTCTTGCAGAGGACCCGGGTTTGATTCCCAGCACCCACATAGTGACTAACAACCACTTGTAACTCCAGTTCCAGGGGATCTGATGGCATCTTCTGACCTCCGGAGGTGCTGTGTGACATGGATGCCCTTAAATACATGCAAACAATACACTCAAACACGCAAACTAAAAATAATAAATATAATGTTAAAAAAAAAAATAGTAGCATGACTATTATAGTAAAATAGGTAACTATTTTCTGATTGGCTTACAGGAATCCTACATATAGGAGGGAATTTTGTACCGGGTATTGTAACCTTGTTCAATAGTTCATTGTTTTGGGGGTGATCATAGGCCCTCGGGTAGAACTTGCTATTGTTATTTTGTGCAGTAGTAATGTTGTCAAATTGCCTATACATAATTTAGACCTGGTCAGCCTTGGTCAGAGAAGCTATTTTTTTTTTTTTTTGCAATGGGCAGCAGTCAATGAAGACATACATAATTGGTCCAACTGCTGAGGATGAGACTGATTGCTCAGCCCTAAACGTGGCATCTTTATCATCCCTCCCCCAACCCAGTATCACAGAAGAGGAGGCAGAAGGAATGGAAGTGAGGGGAAATGGGAGTGCTGTGGGACGCTACCTTCTCAACATGACATGGCTAGCTGGCTTATGAACTCACAGCAGCACAAGACCTGTAGAAGATCAAGCCAGCTGAGTTCCTGCATGGATGCGGAGGTGCGCTCAAGGCCCCACTTCCTTACTGAGGAGGTGTTGGCGTTGATATCCGCTGAGGGAGGGAGAATGATTCTTTTTGGTAGGTTTTCCATGCTCCCGTGGATGACCCCACATCCATGCACTATGGGCAGAACTCATATAGGATTGTCATTCGAGTAAATCTGGAGAGGTGAGGGAAAACTTCTAGTCACAGTGATTCAGATAAGTTAAACTGTTGTGTCCTTCCAGATGAGGATTTCTCTGACTGAAGCCCACATTCTCCCAGAATTCCCTCATCCTACTACCCCCCTCCCAAAAAGTTACAGTCTTGCCCTTGATTAGCTGAGAATTAAACTTTTCATATGCAAGTCTTTCTGCAACTAAGGCTCTGAATGGGTGTGGAGATCCTGCCCACTGGAGTACTGTCTGGACCCACATTGAATTCCACAGCGTGTTTCCAGCCATCCCGTGTAGCTTGTTCTGGCAAGGTTCGGGTCCTTTCTGCTTCAGGTTCCCCAGCTTTACTTTCTGTTGCTCACTCCTGTGCTAGCTCTGCTGCAGTCTGCTCTCTGTGCATGCCCAGTGCAGCTTATGACTGCTTTTCATAGCTTAGGAATCCCTTCTCTGGTTCATGCTGTGGGCCTCCTGGGAGCACTTCCCCGGCAGCAACGGCTAACACTCCTTTGCTGGTTGGCTGGACCAGCATGTCGCTCCTGCTAAGTCAGGTAGCCCAGCCTCTTCCCTTGTATCAGTCCACCTGCTGTGCATGCCTAATCCAGCCTCTGGTTGCTTTGTCACAGTGTAGTCCTCTTCTCTCTAGTGCTCATGGGGTCTTGAATGGGAGCACTTTGGTGGTGGCTACAACCAACCCAAGTCAGCAGTTCAGTGGGAGCAACACTGTGGCTGGGAACTGTGGAGTCCAGGTTCTTCTCTGTGGAAAAATTCCTATCTTCACTTACTTTTGATTTCTATAAGCCTAAAAGAATATAAATATGATCTACTGCATTTTTCACTTAACCGCATTTGTCCATTCACTCACATGCACTTTCTGATTTATCATCTTATTTGGAAATCACCATTTCAGTTTATGTTGAGAAAAAAATGTGGGGGGAGGGTCAGAATTTCAGGGAGTCCAGGCTGGTCTTGAACTTGCTATATAGCTGAGGATGACCTTAAGCCTATTTATCAAAATTTTGTGTATGTGTGTATTATGTTTGTATGTGTTCATGTGTGTGTGTGTGTGTGTGTGTGTGTGTGTGTATGTGTGTGTGTATGTGTGTGTGTGTGTGTGTGTGTGTGTGNAGAGAGAGAGAGAGAGAGAGAGAGAGAGAGAGAGAGACAGAGACAGAGACAGAGACAGAGTCATTACTAAATTTCTAGGCAGTAGTTTGAAATGTGTGCTTTCCACTAAAATATTAAGGTTATTAGCATGTTATCTAAAGCTATTGTTTATGTTACAGATTAGCTTTTTTTTTTTTTTAATCTTTTCGAGACAGGGTCTTCCTGTAGCCCCAGCTGTCCTGGAATTCACTCTGTAGGCCAGGCTGGCCTTGAACTGACAAAGATCCGCCTGCCTCTGCCTCCCAAGTGCTAGGATTAAAGGCGTGCGCCACCACGCCCGGCTGCAGATTAGCTTTTAATCACCAGGAGACAGGACAATATTTAAAATGAAAACAGTTACCTCCATACTTATATATATATATATAATTTATAGCATGTTCATTGCTGTTAACATACTTTAACATACTTTAAACAAGATATTTTCAATTTTAGATAGTTTGTATTGATTTTCTACTGGGAATGATTAGGAAATTAATTCTTATCTCTCACAGTTCTTTGTTATTTTTAAGTTGTCAGTGTTTGCAACAGGTATTCTGTTCTGTAGTGGTTATTCTAATCTTAGGTTTGTACTGAATAATTTCAAAGCTACCCAGCAATGTCTGTGTTACCAAAGTTTCTCCATTTTGCTGTTTGTAGCTCTGACTCATGTTGTCTTTGTAGGAATTGTCACATAGTATTTTTCTCAAGACGATTGTAGTCACATGCTTTAGGGAAAATTTTTGGCTCTTCTTTTTCTCCCATGCTCATATATATACTTGCTAATGTCCCATTGTGTTATTGTCTACTTGTTGGCACTTTATCAGCATGTTTATATTTTGACATCCTTCTGCAAGTTACATGGTCACTCAGCCACTAGAAAAGGCTGGAGATCACTGACTGCCATTACAGCTATCACTTCACTAGTCAGTGTCAGTCATGCCCTCAGGTCACACTACTGTAAAACTAGGCAGCAAAATCTTGCCATTTTCTTCTGCTATTGGCCCCAGTTTAAAATTTTTTTATGATGCTTTATAATAAGCAGAGATCCCAGAACTTTAAAAGTAGGTGAGTTCTTCAGAATTTTTGGTCATCTTTGAATTATAGGATATGTCTTCTTCTTTTCTTATATAATACTGTGAAAAGCGTACCTAAGGCCTCTTTGAACTCTTCCACAGACAAGGAGCTTGATATTTTGGCTAATGTTCTTTTCACTGCGGAAAATCTTACATTGACTAGAAAGTTGTGACATTGTCATTCTTGCTCATTAGTTGAAGCAAGTGAACTGTGCCTATTTCATCTTCTTTCAGTCTTTCAGCCATTTTAAGAGTTAGGCTCACTCTAATTCTTCATTCAGGATTTTCGTTTTGTAAACTATTTTGAAGGATTCTTTTTGGGGAAAACTTTAACTTGAAATCTCCCCTTTTAAATAACCCAATGCATTGTAAAATTATTATACTTATGCTTTGAGAATTTCATGGGAATATGGTTTATGAGCCTGTATTATATACAGGCCACATTATTGTGTGCAGTCATTTGTACTAATAAGACTTTATTATAATTTCAGACCTAATGAGTGGATAACTTCAGTGGGGACCAATTAAAAATGTTGAGATCTGACATTATGTGCTGAAGCAAAGAAAAATTCTCTTTTAGCTTATTTTGTGAAATAAATTGACAATGGACAGATTAGCAGGAAAAAAGGCAGACAAGTGTATTTGATGTAGAAAGTTTATTTGTCACAGGGGCCAGGAGACAACATGTGCAATGAAGAAAGAACTCCCCAAAGAAATAACTGGGCCCAGAGGCTATTATGTCATTTGGATAAGAGTGGATAATTTTTAAAAGGAAGGGAAAGACACAAGAAAAGGGTTTTGAGTTCCCAGGGAAGTAAATTCTAGGAAGGCCAGTATATGGGAAAAGAGTGGCAGTAATGTCAAGTCATACGGATTATTGGTGCTGGTTCTCAATGCCACCTTGTGTCTGCTATGGAAGTGGAAGGTTTTGGAAACACCATCATGAAGGGATTTATAATCTATTTTTAGGTAGAGGTAGGGGAATACACTGCTTTTCTTGAATTGCTGTCATTTGAGAATAATCCTTATGCCAGAGGTCATATTTGGGAATGTATTAGTATATACAATGCCCCAAACAAAAATAGTTTGTGATTCCATGAGGAAATCATACATTTAGGCAGTGGGCCCAGAGGACCAAGGCAAATGGAGAAGACAGGCTCCTGCAAACCAGCACATTGGGTGAGGGAAGGCAGCACAGGGTGCCCACTCCATCTGGTGTGGGAGATGAAGCTCTCTGAAAAGCCATTTGGAATGAAGCAGCTGCAAAGGTGGCTTTTCACCTCTGGTCTATGTGCATATCTCTGCTCTGGGCTTTAATATAACAAATAACTTAAGAATAAGAAGAAATTCTCAAAGCCTTTGTTTTGGTTTTCAGGATAGAGGTGGGGGGGAAATAAAGTGGTTTGATGATAGTTTCTAAGCGGTACTGGAGGAAAACTCAGAGAGCAAATGATGGGAAACTTTAGTTCTGTTTTTAGAAATATAAAGCAAATTCTCTTGATAGTCCATGTTCTTCTTAGTTACTCAGGGATAATTATGCAACACTGAACCCAGATGATAACACTGTGAATACTTGATATTTTTCTCTAACTAACACTCCAAGCACCATATTGAACAGGGATGGAGAGAGTAGACATCTTTGTGTTCTTTCTGATTTGAATGGGAATGCTCTGAGTGTTTCTACATTTAGTGTGATGTTGGCTGTGCACTTGTTGTATTTTGCCTTTGTACATTGAAATCTGTTCCCCATACCCTGTATTCCAAGATGCCCCATGACCTTTATCATGAAGGGATGTTGGATTTTGTCAAAAGTCTTTTCTGTATTTAATGAGATGATCATGTGGTTTCTGTCTTTGAGTCTACTTCTGTGGTGGATCACATTTATTGATTCATATATATTGAACCACCCCTGCATCTCTTGGATAAAGCCAACTTCATCATGGTGGTCAATCTTTTTGATGCATTCTTGCATTTTGGTTTGCAAGTATTTTTTTCCCTTTAATTTTTTATTTTTTAAAATTTATTATTTTTTATGTGTATGAGTGTACTGTCTGCATGTAGGTTGGAGCACCCATGTTGTGCAATGCTGCGGAGGTCAGAAGAGGGTGTCGGATTCCCCTGGAACTGGAGTTAAAGACAGTTCTTAGCCACCATGTGGGTGCTGGGAATCAAACCTGGGTCCTCTGCAAGAGCAGTCAGAGCTCTTAACCGCTGAACCATCTCTCCAGCCCCTGTTCCCTTTAATTTTATATTACTCCAAAATACGCATATATCCACTTGATGTATATACCCAAATGACAGAATCTGAAAATAAGCTATGGTTTAATTCCAAAACACATTTGGGATTCACATTTTAATAGTAATTTTGCATGCAGGCACAAAGAAATATAATTTTACATCCCCATGTTACATAGGAAGTTAATGTATGATTTAAGATACTCTCAAAGAAAGGAATGATTCTTTCTCATAAATCTTAAAACTTGGGAATATATAGACATAAACTTCAAGTTATATCTATAGTAACATCAGGTTTGGCTTACATATAAGGATTTTGTGCTAGGATCCACAAATGAGAGACACCGTTCATTGTTTTTCTGGGACTGTGTTACTTCACTTAGCATAACAGCTTCTAGTTCCATCCATTTGCCTGCAAATTTTGTGATGCTGTCTTTATTTCCTGCTGCATAGAACTCCATTGTGTAGCTCTACCACATTTTCATTATCCACTCATCAGTTGAGGGACACTTGTGGTTACTTCCAGCTCTTCTCTATTGTGAAGAGAGCAAATATTTTATTGAGTTGTTTTTGTGTTCATGGTTCATCAGAGAAATTGGCCTGTAATTTTCTTTTTTTGGTTGGATCTTTGTCTGGTTTTGGAATAAAAATAATAAATACACACACATATATAAAGAATTTGGGACTGTTACTTCATTTTCTATTTTGTGCAATAATTTGAAGAGTATTGGTATTATTTCTTCTTTAACGTTCTCAAAAAATTCTGCAATGAATCCTTCTGGTCTTGGGTTCTTTTTGTTTTGGAGATTTTTAAAATTAATGTTATCTATCTCTTTGATTGTAATGGATCAATTAAATTATGTCACCGGGTATGGTGGCACATGCCTTTAATCCCAGCACTCGGCAGGCAGAGGCAGGTGGATCTCTGTGAGTTCAAGGCCAGCATGGTCTACATAGAGAGCCCAGGACAGCTTGGGCTGCAGGGATATTCTGTCTCCAAAAAGATTAAAAATATTTATGTCATCTTGATTTAACTTTGGTAGAAGTTTATCCATTTATTTTAGATTTTCCATTTAATGAAATATAGTTTTTTGAATATGTCCTCATGGTTTTCTGAATTTCCTCAAGATCTGTTGCAATGTTTCCCCTTTCATCTCTGAGTTTTTTTAGTTTGGATCCTCTCTTTCTTTTGGCTAATTTGGCTGAAAGTTTGTCAGTCTTGTTAATATTTTCAAGCAACTGATTCTTCATTTCATTGATTGTTTGAATTATTTTCTTCATTTCCATTTCATTAATTTCAGCCCTGATTTTATTTATCTTTTTCCTATCTACTCTTTTTAGGGGCTGTTTGTTATTGGGCTTCAGGTGCATCATTAAGTTACTAATATGAGATGCATCTAATTTGCCAACATAAGCAATTGGTGATATAAACTATCCTCTCAGCACCGCCTTCATTGTCATGTAGATTTTGGCATGTTGTATTTTTTTGTGTGTGTTTGTTCTAGTTTGTCTTCCATTGCTGTGACAAAACACTCTGACCGACACCTACTTGGGGAGGAAAGGGTTTATTCAGCTTACATCTCCTGGGTCACAGTTCATCACTTAGGGAGCCCAAGGCAGGAACTCAGGGCAGGAACCTGGAGGCAGGAGCTGAAGTACAGGCCATGGAGGAATGCTATTCACTGGCTTGCTCCTCTGGCTCATGCCCAGCCTGCCTTCTTATATGGTACACAAAAACCTGCCCAGGGTGGCACCACTCATTGTGGGCTGGGCCCTCCCACACTGCTCGACCATCAAGACAATACTCCACAGATGTGGCCACAGGCCAATCCAATGGAGCCAATTCCCTAAATGAGGCTCCCTCAACCCAGGTGTGTCAAGTTGACACTAAAGCTATCCAGCACAGTGTGTTTTTTGGTATTTTTGAGACAGGGTCTCCCTTTTAGTCCCAGCTGGTCTGGAGCTCACTCTGTAGACCAGGCTGGCCTTGAACTCACAGAGATCCTCCTGCCTCTGCCTCCTGAGTGCTGGGATTAAAGTCATGCACAACCACACCTGGCATATTTTGTTTTTATTTGATTCTAGGAATTTTAAAATTGCGTTCTTGATTTCTTCTTTCATCCCATTTTCATTCAGTAGTGTGTAGTTTAGTTTCTATGAATTCGTGTGCTCTCTCCCCCCATTTCTATTGTTGTTGATATCCAGCTTCATTCCTTTGTGATGAGATAGAATATAGAATGTCATTTAAATTTTCCCAAATTTTTGCAGACTTGCTCTGTGTCCAAATATGTATGATTTTGGAGAAATTTCCATGGGCTGCTGAGAAGTAAATGTATTCTTTGGTGTTTGGCTGGAATATTCTATAAATGTCTATTAAGCCCATTTGATTTATAATACTATTTAACTCCAGGGTTTTCTGTTTAGCTTGTGTCTGGATGACTTGCTTATTAGTAATAGTGTAATACTGATTTCATCCACTATCACTATGTTGGGAGTCAGTGCATGGTTTTAGATTTAATAGAGTTTTTCTTTTTTGTAATGAAATTGGGTACTCCTGTGTTTGGTACATTTATGTTTAGGACTGTAGTACTGTTTCAGTGTGTTTTTCCTTTAATAAGTATGAAGCAACCTTCTCTATCTCTTCTGACTAGTTTTTGTTTGAAGCCTGTTTTATCAGATATTAGAAAAGCCATACATGCTTGTTTACTAATTTCATTTGGTAGGAACACCTTTTTCCCTCTTTTTACCCTAATGTATCAGTTGTTGATGGGAGGTTTGTTGCTTAGAGGCAGAAAAACAATGGATCCTGTTTTTATTAATTGAATTTTTGTGATTTTCATACAATATATTTTGATCGTATTTAGACCCCTTCCCCATGCACAGCCACTTTTCTCTTTACTCTTATCTTATTCTTTTTTATAATGCTTTTATTGATGTTTTGAGTATTTCAGACATAATTTTTGTTCATTTTAGGCATATTCCCCTTTGCCTTCCCCCCACCCCACCCCAGATCATGCATTTTGCCATAACTGTCCTGCATCTTTCTCTGTCTTTTTTTATGTTTAGGAATTCACATTTTCCTTTAATTTTATATTAGTCTAAAATGTGAATTCATACTTTCCACTCATATACAGTAATTACAGAGTCTGAAAATAAGTGGTGGGTTGATTCTAGAGCCTGTTAAGAGATTTACATTATAACAGCATAGTTGCTTTCAGATAAACAGAAATATAACAAGAATGTTGTTCAGCTTGCCTTTCATCTGGAGATTTGGTGTTAGCAGCCACAAATGAGGGAGACCATTCTCTGCTTGTTTTTCTGGGACTGTGTTACTTCACTTAGCATAATGGCTTCTAGTTCCATCCATTTACCTGCAAAGTTCATGATGTCATCTTTCTTTCTTTCTTTCTTTCTTTCTTTCTTTCTTTCTTTCTTTCTTTCTTTCTTTCTTTCTTTCTTTCTTTCTTTCTTTCTTTCTTTCTTTTTTCTTTTGTCTTTTTGAGACAAGGTCTCCTTGTAGCCCCAGCTGTCCTGGAACTGGCTCTGTAGAGCAGGCTGGCCTTGAACTCACAAAGATCCACCTGCCTCTGCCTCCCAAGTGCTAGGATTAAAGGTGTGCACCACCTTGCCCAGCTCAATGTCATCCTTCTTTACCGCTGCATAGAACTCCATTGTGTAGATGTACTACATTTTGGTCATCCACTCGTCCGTTGAGGGGCATTTGGGTTTGTTCCAGCTCTTCACTATTGTGAAGAAAGCTGCAATAAACATGGCTGTGCATGTATATATGTGGTAAGATGAATCTTGTGGGTATATATCCATGAGTGGTATGACTGGGTCAGGTGATAGGCTCATTTTGAGTCTTTTAAGGGTTCTCCACACTGCTTTCCATGATGGTTGTACAAGTTTACATTCCCAAAAGCAGTGGATGAGTGTTCCCCTTTCCCCGAAACCTCTCCACCATTTGGTGTCTTTTGTTTTCTTGATCTTAGCCAGTCATATTGGAGATGATACCTGAGAGTGGTTTTAATTTGCATTTCTTTGTTAATGATGTTGAACACTTTTTAAGATGTTTCTCAGCCATCTTTAATTCCTCGTTGGTGAAGTCTCTGTTCAGCTCTTTACTCCATCTTTTGAGTAGGTCATTTGTTTTCTTACTTCTTCGTTTGAGTAGTCTATATATTCTTGACATTAATGATCTGTCAGATGTATCACTGGTGAAGATTTCCTCCATTCTGTGGGTTTTCTCTTCACTCCTAGATTGTTTCTTTCACTGTATAGAAGCTTTTGAGTTTGATGAGGTCCCATTTGTTGACTATTGACCTTATTTCCTGTGCAGCTGCTGTCTGATTTAGAAAGTCTTTTTCTTTTTTTTCCTTTTTTTTAACATTTAAAAATGTAGATTTTAATAAGTATAAAGTACATAAACAATTAGGTAAGCTTGTGGAGAAGCAACCAAGATACATAAATTAGGAGATACAAGTATCCATCTAAATTTTCTATATTTCATTCTTTTTGCAGAATATTTATTAAGGTTGTTTAATGTACAATTTTTCATTTGTCATTTGGGGAGTCCTTTATTGTAAAGATAATCCTTTCGTTTGATGACAAACAACAGCCGCAATGATTACTCTGGACCTCCACGTTGGATAAATTACATTTCTTCCTGAGACAGAGGTTTCCTTCTGTATTTCTGAGGTAATGTTTTTATTATTTCTGCTGTATCTGGTGGGCCCTGGTTCATCAGCAGATGTGATGATGCACCTCCTTTAGAATGCTGTGAAATCATGGAAGAGTGGGATGGTATTCCTGCCGATCCCAGAGCTTCTGAGGCACTGAGTTTAGGATTGTCTCTTCTGTCAGGGAAACTTATTAATGGAGTATGTGGTTTCACTACCTGGACGACCCTGCTGGGGGACGCCATCTTGCTGCCCATCATGACCCCCTAGCAGGGGCAGCTTCAGAAAGTCTTTTCCTATGCCTATGTCTTGTAGGTTGTTGCCAACCTTTTCTTCTATCGCCTTCAGGGTTTCAGGTTTCATGTTGAGATCTTTGATCCATTTGGAGTTGATTTTTGTACGAGGTGAGAGGTAAGGGTTTAATTTTGTTCTTCTACAAATGGTGATCCAGTTTTGCCAGCACCATTTACTGAAGATGCTATCCTCCCTCCATTGAGGTTTTTTTTTAGTTCCTTTGTCAAATACGAGGTGGTTGAAATTGTATGAGCTCACATTTGGATCTTCAGTTTTGTTCCATTTGTCAAAAGGTCTGTTTTTGTGCCAGTACCAAGATGTCTTTATGACTATGGCCCTGAAATATAGCTTGAAGTCTGGTAGAGCAATGCCCCCTGTATTGCATTTTCCACTCAGGGTTGCTTTAGCTATTCGGGGTCTTTTGTTTTTCCATATGAATTTAAGGATTTTTTTTCCAAGTCTGTGAAGAAGCTCATGGGGACTTTGATTGGGACTGCATTGAATCTGTATATAAATTTGGGTAAATTGACATTTTTACTATATTAATTCTTCCAATCCATGAGCATGGGAGGTCTTTCCATCTTTTGATGTCATTTTCAATTTCTTTCTTCAGAGGTTTAAAATTTTTGTTGTAGAGATCTTTGGTTAGCTTTATTCCCAGATATTTTATTATTTTTGAGGGTATTGTGAGTGGGAAGTTCTTCTTATATTCCTTCTCCACTTGTTTATTGTTGGTGTAAAGAAATGTTACTTATTTTTTCCAGGTTAATTTTGTATCCTGCCACTTTACTGAAACTCTTAATCATTTCTAGAAGTTTTCTGGTGGAGTTTTTAGCATCCCTTAGGTAAACTATCATATCATCTGCAAAAAAGGGATCGCTTAACTTCTTCTTTTCTGATTAGTACTCCTTTAATTTCCTTCTCCTATCTTATTGCCCTAGCAAGCATTTCAAGCACTATGTCGAAGAGGAGTGGCAATAGGGGGCAGCCTTGCCCTGTTCCCGCCTTTAAGGGAAATGCTTCCAATTTTTCTTCATTTAGGATGATGTTGGCAGTGGGTTTGCTATATATGGCTTTGATCATGTTGAGGAATGTTCCCTTCAGTCTGATTTCCTCTAGGCCTTTAAACATGAAGGGATGCTGGATCTTGTCAAAGGCTTTTTCTGCATCAACTGAGATGATCATGTGGTTTTTGTCTTTCAGTCTATTTATGTGTTTTATGATATTTATTGATTTACATATGTTGAACCATCCCTGCATCTCCGGTATGAATCCAACTTGATAATGATGGATGATATTTTATTTATTTATTTTTTTAATTAATTTTTTTTATTTTTAAGGGATTCTACAATATAATGACACAGTTGTTTGCAGATAACATTGATGTTACTCAGTATGTCATACAATTAGGTAATTGGTGCATTTTGCAAGTATCTATGTCCAAATTTTGAACAACCCAAGGTTCCCATAGTCCAGTTGGAGAAGCTTGTATGCACAGGCATGTTGATCAATCAGGAGTTCAGACTATATTCCTGTAGTCTCACGATTCACGTCCTATCTCTCACAGCCCTTAGAATCTACGCACGCCTCTCCTCTTCCCAGTTGTTTTCTCTGGGCTTTGGGAACAGGGCACACAGTGGGTGAGAAGAAAAACAGTCTAATTTCTTTGGAGTTGTGATTTTGGACTCAGTCTGTCAGTGTTTCCCTTCATGGGTTGACACTTTCCAGTGATACCCTTTTAGTCATATCATAACAAAGCACAAGCTATTGGTGTACAGGCATTTAAGCATACCAATATTATGTCAGCTAGACTGTGAGCAACAGACACAGATGGTTGGATGGTATGCTAATGTGCAAACTGTGGTTTCTTCTATAAGAGGTGACAAGCCTTACTTGTGTTGCTTATAATATCGCCTAACCACTAGAGGACATAAGCTTGTGGCACCGCTGTGAGTTATTCCTTCCAAGGAGAGAGCTAATAGCCAATAGATAATAGATTATAGGGTATATATAGACAACTTGGCTGTCACTGTTGCACAGTACCTCCATGCTGTTAGAGGTATACTGATATGAGGAGGAGTCTTTGCTGTTGTCTACAGGGAGACCAATATTTTGGGCTGTAAGTTGCTTTAGTGGTCTTGGTAACGCTCTCTATCCTTTTCAGAGGCCAGTTGTATCCTAGCAAGTGACATCTCATAACATTTTTCATGCTCACACCAGGTCTTCGACAACATGGGATCTTACTGCCTTTCTCCTTGCATATATCCCACTTGATAGGCAAAAGGCCTTATAATTTGGGGGGGGTGGGGCGGGTTTGAATCCCTAGCCAACATCTCCTAGGAAGAATAATTCATTGCTGATGTCAGAGCTTTCCTGTAGTAATATATTTTGGGTTAATTACACCTAAACACTTTACTATTGATTTGCTCTAAATATAAAAACCCTTTCACGGTTCCTATGCCCTTTCAGTTAATAACGTTTGGCCTGTTGTTATAAGGAATTACCACTGTAACAATTGGCTCTAGTTTACAGTAGGAGAGTGGTTCCATTACCCATCATGTTTTTCTTTTCCTAAAAAAAGGGGAGAGGGTAGGAAGGTTTTCAGTCATCTGGAAGGTAAACTTCATTAGGGCCCATTATAAACAGTCAACCCCAATATTATTCAGAGAGATGCTCAGTGTCCATGACTCAGGCAGTCTGAGGTTCCTCATTCCTTAATGTTCAGATGGGTCAACCTCTCTGCTGGCATTCCCCAGTTCATCCTGCACAGCCATAAGTTGTATGATCTTTTAGCTGTGGGTCTGTATGCGATTTGCAAGTATTTTGTTGAGAAATTTTTACATCTATGTTCATTAATGAGATGGGTCTATAGCTCTCTTTTTTGTTTGTATCTTTGCCTGGTTTTGGTATTAGAGAGATGCTGGCTTCATAGAAGGAGTTTTGGAGAATTCCCTCTGTTTGTATCCTTCTAAACAGTTTGAGTAGCAATGGTTGTAGGACCTCTTTAAATGTTTTATAGAATTCTGCCATAAAACCGTCTGGACTGGGCTTTTTTTAGTTGGGAGGTTTTTAATTACATCTTCAATTTCCTTAAATATTAATGGGTCTGTTTAAGCTGTCAATCTCTTCTTAGTTAAGCCTGGTAGGTTCCCAGGATTTCAGATATTCATCCATTTCTCTTAGGTTTTCAAATTTAGTGGAGTATAGGTTTTTGAAGTCTTACCGTATGATTGTCTGGATTTTTTGTTTGTCTGTTGTGATGTTTCCCCTTTCATCATAATACTATTGATTTGGAGTTGCTCTTTCTTTCTTTTGGTTAACTGGGCTAGAGATCTATTTTATCTTTTCAAAGAACCAGTTTTTGGATTCCTGGGTTTGTATGTATTGTTTTCTTTGTTTCTATTTCATTGATTTCTGCTGTGATTTTGTTATTTTTTCCTATCTGTTGGGTTTAGGGTTCATTTGTTGTTGTCTCTCAAGTGTTTTTAGATGCAATGTTAGATCGTTTATTTGTTCCCTTTCTGTTTTTTTATGTGGACACTTAAGGCTATAAATTTCCCTCTCAAGACTGGTTTTAAAGTATCCCACAGGTTTTGTCATGTTGTATTTTCTCTTTTGTTCAGTTTCATGAATACTTTTATTTCACTCTATTTCCTCCCTGACCCATTCATTGTTCAGGATTGTGTTGTTTAATCCCCATGTGTTCTTGTAGCTATCGGCTTATTCTGGTGTACATATTGAGCTTTATTGCACTGTGGTTTGATAGAATGCATGAAATAATTTCAATCCTTTTGTATTCGTTGAGATTTCTTTTGTGCCCCAGTATGTGATCAATTTTGGAGAATGTTCCGTGAGGTTCTGAGTAGAAAGTATATTCTCTGGTGTTTGGGTGGAATATTCTGTAGATGTCTGTGAGGTCCATTTGGTGGATTGTATTGTTCAGATCTGATGTCTCTCTGTTTATTTTTTGTCCTGTTGATCTATCCAAGGGGCTCAGTGGAGTGTTGAGTCCCCCACTATTAGTGTGCTAAGATTAATCTCTGTCTTGAGGACCTACAGAGTTGTGTTTATAAAGTTATAGACATTTAGGATTGTGAAGACTTCATGGTTAATTTTTCCTTTGACAAGGATGTAATGGCCCTCTTTGTCTCTTCTGAGTAGTTTTACTTTGAGATCTATTTTGTCTGATATTAAAATAGCCACTGTGGCTTGCTTCTTGGTACCATTCACTTGGAATATTTTTTTCCATCCTTTCACTCTAAGGTGGTGTTTGACCTCGAGGATGAGAGGGGTGTCTTGTAGATAACTTACAGAAGGATTCTGTTTCTGGGGGCTGGAGAAATGGCTCAGCAGTTAAAAGCACCTACTGTTCTTGCAGAGGACCTGGGTTTGATTCCCAGCACCCACATTGTGCCTAAGAACCATCTTTAAGCCAGGTGTGGTGGCATACAACTTTAATCCCAGCACTCAGGAGGCAGAGGCAGGCAGATGTCTGTGAGTTCAAGGCCAGCCTGGTCTACAGGGCTAGTTCCAGGCCAGCTGGGGCTACAGGGAGACCCTGACTTAAAAACACCACCAAAAAATGAAGAAGGATTCTGTTTCCTAATCCATTCTCCTAGTCTATGTTTTTTTGATTGGGGAGTTTAGACCATAATATTAAAGTTATTATTGAGAGATATGTGTTGCTTCCTTTAACCTTATTTTTTGTTTAGATTCTTGGTCTAGATTTATATTTACTATGTTCTGCTTTTGTTGATTTCTCTCTTTAATTGCTTAGGGATAGTTACTCATTTCCTCTGTTCTTTGGATTGCTTTGAGGATTTTCTGAAGTGTTGGATTCTTAGACATATATTCTTTCATCTTGCTCATGTCATAAAAAATTTTTCTTTCTCCTTCAACTATAATTGACATTTTTGCGGGGTATAGTACTCTGGGTTGGCATCTAAAGTCATTTAGCACTGGGAATACTTTGGTCCCTGTTCTTTCAGCTTTCATTGTTTGCACTGAGAAGTCAACTGTGATTCTAATGGGTTTCCCCTTATATATAAGTTGTTTTTATCTTGTGGCTTTCAGTATTTTGTCTTTGTTTTGAGCATCTAGTGTTTTAACAATTTCTTTTCTGGTCCTGTCTATTTGATGTTCTATGTGCTTCTTGTATTTGTATGGGCTTGTCTTTTTTCAGTTTGGGGAAATTTTCTTTTATTATTCTATTGAAGATCTGGTCAATAGTGTTGTCTTGGGATTCTTCTCCTTCCTCTATCCCTATGATGTGGAGGTTTGGTCTTTTCAAAGTGTCCCACATTTCTTGGTTGTTCTACTCTTGTGTTTAAAAAAATTTTTCATAATCTTTACTTGACCATTCTAGTTGGACCATGTTATCCTGCAGGTCTGATATTCTTTTTTCTGCTTCTTCTATTCTGCTTCTGAGGTTTTTCCCCACCCTTTCCTGTTGATTGGATGAATGTTCAATTTCATTTTATCCTGTGATTTTTTTTTAGTATTTCTACTTTCTTCTGGAGCTTGTCATTCTCATCTTGTAGCTCCTTGGTTCATTGTTCAGTTTCTTTTTTTATTTCGGACTGGGATCTTTTCAGCATTTCCACTTCCATCCGAAGTTTGTCATTTTCTCCCTTTAGTTCTCTCCAACATTTGTCATTATCTCTCTCTAGTTCCTTCTTGAGTTTTTCATTCTCTCCCCTTAGTTCTCTAATTTCTTTGAATATGTCTTCAATTGTTCTTCTAAGGTCCATGTCTTGGTTTCCTTGCTGAGAAATCTCATTTTAGGAACCTTCTCTAGGGTTGGTAGAGTTTGGTGTGGATTCATTATGAGCTTTTCCCATGTTTTTTTCTTTTATCTTTGGCATGTGGATTTTTTTTTATTTGTTTCTTTGGATTCTGGCACCTCAACGTTCGCTGCAGAGACTATAATCACTAATACTGTGCCTGCTAGATCTTCTGCACCACAGATCCACCAGGTTGAGCAGGGGTGGGGGTGTGGGGGTGTGGGGGTGAGTGGTTGTGTTGCTACTTTGGCCCATGCATTAGTACCCTGTTGACCTGCTGCGCTCCTGTGATCCTGTCTAGGTGCACCCATGCCTTGGTGCTCTCTGGAACCCAAGGTGCATGGTTCTGGGGGTGGGTGGCAGGCCCCCAAGACTCAAAGCAGTTCTGCTTTGACTTACCGGCACCACAGAGTCCAGGTCAGTGCTCTCTGGAACTCAAGCTGGGAGGTTCTGGGGGTAGGTCCTTATCTTATTCTTATTCCTATCCACACTTCCCTATGTAACCCCTGCCCAATTTCATATATATATATATATATATATATATATATATATATAATGTCTATAGAGTCAAATTTGTGTCTACAAATGCTCTGTGAGTCCATCAAGTGAAACCTTGTTAATCTCCCCAGCACCACACCCTTAAAGAAAACTGACTCTCCCTCTCCCAGTAGTTACCAGCTGCCAATAGTTCTTCAGCTAAGGTTGGGGTTTCTTACCTATTTCCTCACATATATGCTGGGATTTTTGTCTGGTTTGAACTTGCATGAGAATTGGGCATGCTGACATCATTGCTGTGAGTCCATACAAGTCACTTATCAGGTGTCTGGAAAACTCTATTTCCTTGTGGTCATCCATCACCTCTGGCCCTTATGATCTTTCTGCCACGCCTTCTGCAATGATCCCTGAGCTTTGGGAGGTAGGAGTTTGATACAGATTTCCTACTCAGGGATAAATACTCTGTAGTTTCTTATTCTCTGCATATTGGACAGTCACGGGTTTCTGTGTTAATCATGATCTTCTATATGAAAAAGCTTCTCTGGTGAGAGTTGAGAGATGCATTAATCTGGGTCTTCAGGCTATATGAGATGACTGGCGGGTTCTGTTTTCTAATCCAATCAGGGTCTGTGTCTTTTTTGGGGGGGAATTGAGGTCATTAGTTGTGGGTCAGCTGCCGAGATTTGTAGCAGGGCCCTGCTTAATTCCAGGACGACCCATGTGGAAAACACTCGCAGGAAAGCACACCATGCGAATGCATGTTGAGGTCCAAATGCAGAGAGAGATTTTATTGCAAGATGTCTGTTTAAATATCCAGCATGACTCAATTCTCAAAGCCAAATCCTAAACCTTTTAGTCACTATATCCCACCCCATGGGTGTGGCCAGGGAGGTCCCATTGGTTTAGAATGCTACCCATCTTGGGGCTGGAGAGATGGCCTAGCGGTTAAGAGCGCCGACCGCTCTTACAGAGGACCCGGGTTCGATCCCCAGCACCCACATGGCGGCCGAGAACTGTCTGAAACTCCAATTCCAGGAGAACTCCAGTTCCAGGGGAATCCGACACCCTCTTCTGACCTTCGCGGCATTGCACGACACGGGTGCACAAACCTGCATGCAGACAGTACATTCATACACATAAAGAAATAATAATAATAGAAAAAGAATGCTACCCATTTTAATTGTTTTCCCACAATTAGTACTGAGGGTTATTTTTGACCAGTGATTATTATTTCTCTTATGTTGGTGTTGTAGTATTGTTTTCTTAGCTCTCGTTTGATCAACTGTTCTGGAATTGTTTATTTATTCTTTGTGCCTTCTTGGGAGTGTTTATTTTTCTCTTCAGACCAAAATATTCCTTCTATCATCTATGCAGAAGTGGACTTAGTTGAAATATACAATTCTTCAAATCCATATTTATATGTGAGAAATGTTTGTTTCTTCCTTTATACAATTGATTAGTTTTTTCAAGGTGTAGTAGTTTGGCCTGATATCTGTATCTTTTATGCCTTGTAGAACACTGGTTCAAGCCTCTCTGGCTTTCAAAGTCTCCATTGAAATGTTAGCTGTTATTTTCATGGGCCTGCTTTTTTTTTATTTTTTTTGAGACAAGGTTTCCCTTGTACTTGTAGCTTCAGTAGGCCTGGAACTCACTGTGCAGACCAGGCTGGTTTTGAATTCATAGAGATCTGCCTGTCCCTGACTCCCAAGTGCTGGGATTAAAGGTGTGCACCACAATGCCTGGCGGGTGTGCCTTTATATTTGACTTGATCTTTCATGCAGTTTTATTATCTTTTCTTTGTTCTATACATTTGGTGTTTTGACCATTATAGGATGTTGGGGGTTTCTTTTCTAGTCCATCTACTTGGTATTTTGTGTGCCTCTTGTACTTTCATAGGTATCTCTTTGTTTAGATTTGGGAAGTTTTCTTCTATATTTTTGTGAAAAATATTTTCTGTGCCTTTGGCCTGTGTTTCTTCTTCTTCTTTTATATCTATGATTCATATGTTTTGCTTTTTATAGTGTCCCAGATGTCCTGCATATTCTCTTCCCAAGTTTTTTAGATTTGACATTTTCTTTGGCTGAGTGATCTATTTCCTTTACCTTGTCTTTGAAATTATTTATTGTCTGTTCCATTTGATCTAATGTTTTTTTTTTTTTAGATTTTCCTTTGAAATTTTTGACTTCTTGAATTTTGTATTTCATGTCTATTTCCAGATTGGTTTTCTTGAGGGATTCTCTTTATTGAATTCTAATTTTGTGTCTTGAATTGTTTAATTATTTCATTCAACTGTTTGTGTTTTTACAGTCTTCAATCAATTTTTTTGCCAATTTTTTATTGAAGTTTTGTGCATTCCATACAACATTTCTCAATCAAATCTACACCCACTCCGCCTTCGTTGCTCCCCACCCCACCAGAGCTCATGCACCATGCATCCTGCCATTCATGTCTTTCATCTTTTACTAAGTCTTTTTTTAAAATTTTTGATGTGGAAGTTTACTGTTTTGGGCATAAGTTTACTGTTTCAGTCAGTTCTTTGACCCAGTCTTTTCTGTTGTTGTTCCTTTCAATTTGTATCACTCCAAAATATGCATATATGCATGCCACACATATATCAAGATTATGATGTCTTAGGTTTTAGCAATCTCAGCTTATGATTTCTTCTTTTTTTAATTAAGCTAAAAGATGTCCTGTTTTTCAATCAGTCTTTTATTCATATCCTCCTCTTTTCACCTTTAAATGTTATTTTTAATTTATTTCTTTTTTTTAACAATAAGTAATAAGTTTTGAGTACAAGCATACTTCATGTAAAACCAATTTGCAAGCAGTTGTGCCCAAACCCACACAGCCCAAGGCTCCCACCATCCAGCTGGAGGGGCTTGTATGTACAATCATGTTGATCAAATAAGCACCCAGTCTATATTGCTGTAGTTTCACCATTCGCCCCAATCACAGCCCTTACATTCTACCATGCCCCCTCTTCTGCAGATTGTTTCCTAGGCTTAGAAAAGGGGCACAGGTGGATGAGAAGCAAAACAGTCAACTTTCTCTGGAGATTCGTTTTGGACTCTGACCGGTTCTGGCTGTTTCTTTTCATGGGCTGACAGTTTGTTCAGGAATAACCTTTCAATCCTACTAATGAAGCACAGGCAATTAGATATATAGATATTTAAACAGTACTAATTATTATGGTAGGTTACTTTGGTATAGACACAGATGTTATTCTAATCCATGGATGGTATTCTAATCCATGAATTATGTTTTTTCTGTAAAAGGTGACAAGGTCTTACTGTGGCTTATAACATCTCCTAACCACTAGAGGATGTAAGCTTGTGGCATCAGCCGTTAGTTATACCTCCAAGGAGAGAGCTAATAGCCAATTAGATTGGGATATACAGACATATGGCTGCCACTGCTGCACAGTATTTCCAGGCAGGTGAGGTGTAGCTGATGCCAACAGAGGAGTCTTGCTTGACTCAAGGAGACCAATATTTGCTTTATTGGTTTAGTGGACTTTGGTAGCACTCTCTGGTATACCAGAGACCAACTGTACACTTGCAAGTGTGGTCTCAATACATCTTTCTCATGCTTACATCAGGTTCTTCGACAGCAGGGCCTTATCGCCTCTCTTCTTGCAGGTATCCCAGTTTAGAGGCAAGAAGCCTTTACCTTTTTGGGGGGGGGGCTTGGATCCCCTGGCCAACATCTCCTTTGCAGAATAATCCATTGCTGATATCAGAGCTCTCCTGTATTAATATATTTTACTTAAATGCACAGCTTAGAGAGACTCTAGTATTATATTTGGTTCTGAATAGAGAATAATCCTTTTCACAGTTCCTATGTCTATTAGTCAATTAAAGAAAGCAGTTTTTACTGGTTTTATAAAAGAAAACCTCTATAACAGTAAACTTTAATTTACAATTAGAGATTGACTTCATTTCCATCATATTTTTCTTCATTCTATGAAAAGGAGGTAAGAAAGTCTCTCATATTAAAACTTTGAGGCACCTAGAAGGTAAGGTTCATTAGGACTCTTTATAAACAGTTGTTACAAATAGGATCCACAAAGATGTTTGATGCCTGTAGCAGTCTGAGGTTTTTCCTCCTTTTAATGCTTAGATGGGCTATTCATATCCTCCTTAAGTGGTATACTGCCTCTACAACTGCAGCTATGCCTGAGAGTGTGTGGATAACTACAGGGGCAGGTGGGATTCTCTAGAAGAGATCAAGCTGGGCCAATGTGAAGGCTGTGCCACCCCAACTGATCTTGGGGGAGTGGGATGATAGAGAGACAACACTGTAACTGGGATTCTTACAGGTCTGGGGAAACTTGCATGTCTATGGGTAACAGGAAACTGTAGGCTCTGAGAAACCTGGCCACTGGGAAGCTGGTCAGGGAATGTTGGGACTGGGGAATTCACAAATCTGAAAGAACTCACAGGTATGGTGCAACACACAGGTATGTCTGATGCATAGGGCTGTGTATCTGGAACAGGTGGCAGAATGGGGGATAAGGATCTCATGAGTCCCAGGGAGTTTGCAGGTCTGGGGCATGCTCTCAGTGGCACACCCCAAGCAGACCCTAGAGCTGGGATGACAGACTCAGAGTGCTGGGTTTAGAGAACTCACTAGTCTGGGGGGACCTCACAGATCTGGCTAAGGTCACATTAACAGAAAAATGTCAGAGATCAAGACATTTTACAATAGAGATAGCATGCTTCCAATATGACTCTAGTCTTAAATGTTATATTTTTCTTTCCTATTCTCTATTATATTTTAGAAATATTTTATTCTTTGAGAATTCCATACACACAAGCAATGTGTTTTGATCAAAACTATCTAGTCCCTCCTCTCAAATGCCTCTCATACTCCCTTCCCCACATCCCCCTCTCAATTTCACACATTCTCTCTCTTTCTCTCTCTTTAATCATAGAGTCCAGTTGGGGCTGTCTGTAAGTCCATGGATGTGGGGCCATACATTCAAGCATGGTCATGTGTTTAATTATTTTGCTAATTTTCTTCCACAACTTCTTCCTTATCCATTCTTATTACTCTGTTCTATTATCACTTGAAAACACTCTAACTGGATGACATAACTGCAGATGGATGTTGAAACGCAGGTACAGGCTCACAGGAAATGATTATTATTTATTTTTATGTGAATTAAATACTATTATTCTTCCTCATTGGACTTGCATGATTCTTAACAATGCAATGCTAGTTCCAGAGAAAATAAAACCAAACATTTGTCTTTAAAATACTGATCTATAGAAATGGAGAAATGGTTTGATTTAATTTTCTCCTACTGAAATATAAAGAGTGTTATTAGTCTGTGGGTGGAATAATAAGAAATGATCAGAAACGAGTGGATGTCAAGTGCTAGACATTATAAATAAATTTAAGAAAATCTTATGATCTATCATATCAAGCATAGTGAATCAAGTGTAGTCAAGAATAAATTAATGAGCCAGGCGTGGTGGTGCACGCCTTTAACCCTAGAACTTGGGAGGCAGAGGCAGGCGGATCTTTGTGAGTTCAAGGCCAGTCTGGTATACAGAGTGAGTTCCAGGAGAGCTGGGGCTACAGGGAGACCCTGTCTCGAAAAGACAAAAAAAAAAATGAATGAAAAGCAAATAGAGAAGTATTGATAATAATAGGGCACAGTGATTGGCAAGTGATTGGTTCTTCTTCTGCTCCCCACCAAAGAGGCAGAAGTAATTTTTTTTCCACCTTGATATGAACTCTGCTTGTAGCCAGCTCAGCAGTGCTGTTCTGAATTGGAACCTGTCTGGGTTGTTTTAGCAGAGCTTTCTTCTTCCTAGTTTACATAAGAATCCTCATAAACTAATTCTGAATCATTGAGTTAAGAGTTTCTTCATTCTCACCTGCATTGAGTTGTCAGTATCAAAGAAATAAAAGTTGCTGAAAAAGCCTTTGACAAAATCCAGCATCCCTTCATGCTTAAAGTCCTACAGGGAATTGGATTGGAGGGATCATTCCTCAATGTAATCAAAGCCATATACAGGAAACCCACGGCCAATATCATCCTAAATGGGGAAATGACAGAAACATTCCCTTTAAAGGTAGGAACTCGGCAAGGCTGCCCCCTGTCATCACTCCTCTTCAATATAGTGCTTGAAACACTTGCTAGAGCAATAAGGCAAGAAAAGGAAATTAAAGGAGTACTAATTGGAAAAGAGGAAGTCAAGCTATCCCTATTTGCTGATGATATGATTGTTTACTTAAGGGATGCTAAAAACTCCACCAGAAAACTCCTAGAAACGATTAACAGCTTCAGCAAAGTGGCAGGATACAAAATGAACCTAAAAAAATCAATGGTCTTTCTTTACACCAATAATAAGCAACTGGAGAAGGAATTCAAGGAGACCCTCCCACACACAATAGCCTCAAAAACAATAAAATACCTAGGAACAAACATAATCAAAGACAGCAAAGATCCCTACAACAAAAATTTTAAACCCTTAAAGAAAGAAATTGAAGAAAACATCAGAAGATGGGAAAACCTCCCATACTCATGGATTGGGAAAATTAACATTGTAAAAAATGTCCATTCTACCCAAACTCTTGTAGAGATTTAATGCAATCCCAATCAAAACCCCCAAGAGTTTCTTCACGGGCTTGGAAAAAAAGTCCTTAAATTCATCTGGAAAAACAAAAGACCACGAATAGCCAAAACAACACTGAGTGAAAAGAGCAACACAGGGGGGATCTCTATACCAGACTTCAAACTATACTACAGGGCTATAGTCATAAAAACAGCCTGGTACTGGCACAAAAACAGACCTGTTGACCAGTGGAATAAAACTGAAGATCCAAACTTTAGCACATACAATTTCAGCCATCTCATATTTGACAAGCGGGCCAAGAAGACACAATGGAGAAAAGACAGCATCTTCAGCAAGTGGTGTTGGCAAAACTGGATCACCACTTATAGAGAATGAAATTAAACCCCCACCTCTCACCCTGTACAAAAGTCAACTCCAGATGGATTAAAGACCTCAACGTGAAACCCCAAACTCTGAAGGTGTTAGAAGAAAAAGTTGGCAGCAGACTACAAGACATAGGCGTAGGAAAAGAATTCCTGAATCAGACAGCAGCTGCGCAAGAATTAAGGTCGACAGTTGACAAATGGGACCTCAAGTGATGAGTGGATAGAGAAAATGTGGTACATCTACACAATGGAGTTCTATGCAGCAGTAAAGAAAGATGACATCATGAGCTTTGCAGGAAAATGGCTGGAGCTAGAAGATATCATGCTGAGTGAAGTACACAGTCCCAGAAAAACAAATGATGAATGGTATCCCTCATGTGTGGATGCTAGTGCCAATTACCTAGTTGTAAGTATTTCTTGTGCATGGCCCCTTGAGCTTTTGTCCAAGCAGTTCGGAGTGATGCATACTGGAAACAACAACAACAACAACAATAACAACAACAACAACAACAATAACAGAAAAGACTGCATCGAAGAACTGACTGAAACAGTGAACTTCTGCTCAAAACAGTCAACTTCCACATGGAGAATATTGAGAAAGACTGAGAAAGAGATGAAAAGCATGTTTGGCAGAATACATGAGCTCTAGTGGGGTGGGGGCATAGGGTGGAGAACACATTTCTAGATTTGATAATCTTGTACAAAATATATATAAAAAAATAAAAAAGAAATAAAAGTATTAGTTACTTTGTACCACTGTGACCAAAGTTCCTGACAGAAATAACTTACGTAAGAAAAGATTTATTTTGGCTTACAGTTTCAGAGGGTTACATTCCATCAAGGCAGGGGAAGTGTGACAAAACTGTTCTAGGTTTTGGCAGCAGGAGTGTGTGTATGGAGTTTATTTACACCATGGTGGACCATGAAGCAGAGTGCAAGGCCAGACTCAGACTCAGGTGTATAACCCTCAGAATCTCCCACCTAGGGACCTACTTCTCCCAGCTAGATCCTATCTCTCAAAGGATCCTTGGCATCCCAAAATAGTACTGCCAGCTGGGGAACAAACATTCAAATGTGAGTCTGAGGAGGACATTGCAGGTTCAAGCCATGGAAGGGATATTTAAGAAGGTCACATCAATCAGACTACGAAGTTAGAATATTTTTTGAGTCAGAGTCTTCCTGTAACCCCAGCTGGCCTGAAACTCACTGTGTAGATCAGGCTGGTATGATCTTACAGAGCATTCTGAGTGCTGGGATTAAAGACATGTAGCAGTCTTTATGCAACTATGTACATGCAGGCAAATGACACTTATACAGGTAAAATAAAAAGTTAAAAAGATTCATATGGAAGCACCAAAAACCCTGAACAGCCAAAGAAATCCTGAACTTGTCTATCGTATTCATTTTAAACTACAGAGCTGTAGTATAGTAACCATAGTAACAAGAATAACATGATACTAGCACAAAACAGACATGTAGATCAATAGAAAAGAAAATCCAGATAAAACCCTATGAAGCTATGGCCAACTGAGCTTTGACAAAGATGCCAAAAATATACATTGAAAAAAAGACAACCTCTTTAACAAATAATGCTGGTAAAATTGGATAGCCACATGTAGATGAATGAACCTAGCATAGCCATATGTAGATGAATGAAACTAGGATAGCCACATGTAGATGAATGAAACTAGATCTTTATTTCTCATTCTGTGTGAAAATCATTTCCATGGAATCAATGACCTTAATGTAAACCTGAAACTCTGAAAGTGATAGAGGAAAAATTAGAGAAAACATTGTAAGGCATTGGTTAACATTGGTGAGGAATTTATGAAATGGACAGCAGTTTCTCAGAAAATAATGCCAACAGTTAAAAAAAATAAGAACCCTCATGAAATTAAAAATCTTCTGAACAGGGTCTGTACAGGGAAAGAAACAATCAGGGAAGTGAAGAAGAAACACACAGAGTGGGAGGAAACCTTCACTCCTGATACATCTGACAGTGCATTAACATCCTGAATATATAAACTACTCAAAAAACAAAGAAGTAAGAAAACAAATGACTCATTCAAAAGACGGAGTAAAGAGCTGAACAGAGACTTCACTAGAGAGGAAATAGATATGGGTGAGAAACATCTTAAAAAGTGTTCAATGTCGCTAATAATTAAATGCAAATTAAAACCACTCTAAGATATCATCTCACTCCAGTAAGACTGGCTAGGATCAAGAAAACAAATGATACCAAATTCTGGAGAAGTTGTGGGGAAAGGGGAACACTCATCCACTGCTGGTGGGAATGTAAACTGGTACAGCCACTATGGAGGGAGTGTGGAGAACCCTTAAAAGACTCAAAATGAGCTTGCCACCTGACCCAGTCATACCACTTCTGGGTATATACCTACAAGACTCATCCTACCGCAGAGATACATGCACAGCCATGTTTATTGCAGCTCCCTTCACAATAGTGAAAAGCTGGAATCAACCCAAGTGCCCCTCATCTGATGAGTGGATAGTGAAAATGTGGTACATCTACACAATGGAGTTCTATGCAGCAGTAAAGAAAGATGACATCATGGAGTTTGCAGGTTAATGAATGGAACTAGAAGATATTATGTTAAGTGAAGTATCACAGTCCCAGAAAAACAAATGATGAATCGTATCCCTCATGGGTGGATGCTAGCACCAAGTACCTAGTTGTAAGGCAAACTAAGCAATGTTAATGCTGTATTCCTCATGATCTGAAAACAACTGTACCCTTATATTGTGAATCCCTTAACACGTTCTAGAATTAAGCTACCTTTTATTTTCAGACTTAGGCAGTTTTGGTATATGGGTGGAGGGTTTGTATGCACAAAATCAAAAAGTTAGGAGAGCAAAGAAGACAGACAACAAACTGCTGGCCTCCCTGTGTGCTGGCACGCACACACGTGTGCATACACATAGGTGCAAAATTTAAAAAAGAGAACTGTAGCTGCTGTGGTAAAAAGGTTTTTATCATTATCACAACCAGAAATTAATTATTCATAACTTGCAAATGGAACAGAGGCCATGATGAGTGGTCATCTCTGGGCATCCACTGAAAAATGCTTTTCTGTCTTTAAGCTGACACAGCATCTGACCTTCAATGTAATATCTATTAAATGTTCTTAGCACAAACTTGAAATAGTAAGTGGTTGTATTCTCTAGAAAGATTAGAATATTTACAGATTTTCTTGTTTTGGTCCTATGTAAATTTTTTTTTTCCCTGAGCAAATCCTCTAATTCTTATTTCTCAGGCTTGTTCAGTTCTGATGAAGAAGTGCCTAGAGTCCAGTTAGGATAAAAAGTAAGCTTTTTTTCAAAAAAGTCAATTTTGATAGATAGATTATTTCATTAATTTTGACCTCAAAAGTTCATGTTGCCAATCGCATTAATGATTCAGAGTTGAAAATAAGCGAGTTTTAGATGAATTTTCAGGCAAATATAAAATAGAAATAGCAATCTCAGTATCTAAATTGGATGACATATGAATAGTTGGAGCATAAGAGCAAACATACATTCTTATCAATATTTGTACTTATGATGATTTATTGTAAATTCTGTCATGCAGGACTTTGTATTAGTCACTTTACCAGTGACTAAAAAACAAAAAGAGATTGTGCTACTGGTTACTGCTTTTGATGCATATAAATCTATTTGAATATAGAAACACAATGTTAAGTTCACCAAGGCCTGTGTATGAAGGATTACCCCAAAATCAATCCAGCTAAACAATAATCTAACACACATTTCTCCCTCTAAAATTCTCATGTTAGTATTTCTGAAATCAATAATTTATGGGAGCAAATGATGAAAAAGGATTTGGTTTATGAATATTATTAGGTTTGGGATACAGATAAGAAACAAACAAAATCAACAAAACACATAGCGGGTGTTTTTCTTTTTGGGGGGGAAGGAGGGTGCTAGTGTGAGATAACTAACACTAGGAGCCTTTTGATAAAATCATATAGAGACTACTATAGAAGCTTCTTAAATTGTATACATATACAGTATAAGAAGAGTTTAAGAAGTATTACCCTGTAACAGCGTAACAATACTTCTACTGGACTTTACAGGCTAGCAAATAAAAAACCCAATGCTAGGAATAGGCTCCATCTTCTGGAGATTTTGATCAGGAAGGGTCCCATAGACCCTCAGACAATACTGACTATTGCTAGTGATCCTGATTACCTACCAGAACTTGATGGTAAGACCCTATTTGCTGAAGACACTACATATGTGAGTCATAGAACCAACACAGAGTGATAAAGCTGGTACTTGCCTTGAAGCTTCATTTCTACTGGCTAATTTTATAGGATTGGAAGGTGCTATAAAATGTTAACAGAAGAGAAAAGTAATCATCAACCTTACCCGTCTGTGAATCCTATGAGCTGAAATAACGACTGGCCTGGCAAGATATGCCTACTACTTCAATAGTGGCACAAATGTTACAGGAGAAACCAACCACTTCACAATTGGATATAAGATGTAAATCACAAGGTGGAGCCCATATCTGGCACTGTTATAAGGCCTAGAAATCCTTGGCTAGACAGGTCATAGGCCATCGGGGAGACTATGTTACTATTATTCAGATAATTGGACATAGAATTAAATTGACTCCTGATAACCTGTCATTATACCTATAAACTAATGCATCTCTCATTACTCATTAAAGAAGCTTCTTCTTGCAGGAGATAGTTAAAAAAGAGACCCACACTTGGTCAATGTATAGAGAGCACAAAAGGCTCTTAGCAGGGCAGAGAACTCAGCCTTAAATGGGGCCTCTTCTCCCAAGGCTTAGGAATCATTGTGGAAGAGGTAGAGGATGAACACAAGGAAGCTGTGTTTCTGGATGTAACAGGACAGCTGCATGTATGAACCCAGAGTACCTGTGACAGCATGAAGAAAGCCCATGCATTCCCAAACCAGACAAAACTTAGAATGGATGGGGAGGGCGGGAAAGAATTCCCAGCTTTAGCTGAGGAACTGTGGACAATTGATAGTTGTTCAGAGAGGGAGAGTCAGTTTTCTTTAAAGGTATGATGCTGGGTAGGCTGACTGGGCTCCAAGGGCTGGACCCATACCCGAGAACATTTGTGGGACACAAATTAGACTTTCTAGGCCTTAAAAGAATAATAGATGACTTGACATGGGTGGGGGAGGTATATTAGGGCATAGAGATGGGGATGGGGGTCTGAATATGATCAGAATACATTATATTAAAGTCTCAAAAAATCAATAAAAATATTTTTTAGAAGTCTTGCAGTGCTTTGTCATTGATCGCTGCACAGATGTTTCCTTTGTTTATGCCTAGCACAGAAGGATATATGGATGTGTGTGTGGCTGCATGTGGAGTCCTGGTTTTGGTGTAGTAGACCACACCGTGTGTGCTCTAAGCAACTGTTTTCAAAGGGAGGCAGGTCCTCACAGTAGTTGAGACTGTGGGTTTGGTACTTGTCGAGATCTGTGCTAGACCCAGCTCTCTCCACGTTCTCGCTACTACTTCCACTGTTACTAATCAGATGTTTCTGCTGCTTCCATGTTACTGTTGATTCCTCTAATAGACATCTTTCTTTCTCTGGTTGCTTTTCAGATCTTCAATTCATATTTCCTTTTCAGTAGCTTAATTATTGTAGCTTAAAGACTTTGTATTTTTGGATTGATATTTACTAAGCATTATTGATGATTTCACAAATTAAAAAATTGTCTGTAATCTTTTTATAATTCTTCTTTCACTGTCTGTCTTCTTCTAGTCCCACATAATCCTCTCTAAAATTTTTAGAGTTTTATATAGTTTATTTCCGATGGTTTGATCTCTATGTTCATTATATTTGGTAATTCTTTTGACTGGTTTGTTTACAAGTTCACTGATCTTTATTCTACTATTTCCATTATATATATTGGTCTTTTCTAGACAGGTACTTCCTGTAGCCCCAGCTGTCCTGGAATTCGCTCTGTAGACCAGGCTGGCCTTGTCTCCCAAGTGCTAGGATTAAAGGCATGTGCCACCACGCCTGGCATTCCATTATATTTTAAAACCCATCCAGTGAACTTAAAATTCAATCCTTAATTTGAAATTTCAGTCCTTAATTTCTAGTGTATTTTTCTTTCTTTTTTGTTTTCCTTAAAGCTTCCTTCTTTTTTGTTTTCCTTAAAGCTTCCGTTTTTCCACTATGTGTATCTGATTATTTATTGGCCAAAATTTTCTTAGTTCTCTAAAATATTTATAGTAGATATCCTAAGTTCCATGAGTGCTGATTCCAGCATTTCCACCAACCAGGGATCTGCGTCTATTGCTCCCCTCCCCAGCATGTTCAGCTTTAGACCATGCCTCATAATTTCTGATGACTTTTCCTTTGTTAGGAAGAGAGGGAGAAGGGTGTTCTTTCCTTTTCCTTCATGATAAAGTCTTGCAGTATAGCCCAGGCATCCTTGAACTTGTGATTTCCCTGCCTCTACTTCAGTATTTTAAATTTTTTATTAGAGTTGAACTGTTTCAGTCTGGTGTTTCGCTCCAGATCACCTTTGTTTTTAAGTATCTTCTGGGAGTCCTTGTCTCTATCCTTAAGGAGGGATTTATGACTCAGGGTCTAGAAACCTGTGACATTTATTGCTTTTTAGGCATTTAAGTCTCATCCTTACCTCAAATTAGTTACTCAACAAATGTGCTGAAGAACTGTTGGATCAGGAAGATGAGCAACTTGGGGTCGTTCTAGATTGTATATCTCCTTCTGGTTGATACGGTGTGCACTTTTGTTTGGCTCTTCTTGTCTTAGCAAAGAATAGCTGATGGCTGATCAGCCCATCCACCTCTTTATACCCCAAACAAAAGTTCGAAGTCTGAAAGTAGTCACACCTCCTTATATACCCAAAAAAGGATCATTCTTTTCAATGATTCTGACCATGTTTTTCCACAGTGCTTTGATGAGATAGGGTCTCCCTGTAGCCCCAGCTGTCCTGGAACTCACTCTGTAGACCAGGCTGGCCTTGAACTCACAAAAGATTCCCCCTGCCTCTGCCTCCTGAGTGCTAGGATTAAAGGCATGTGCCACCACGCCCCGCAGAAAGCACACTTTTAAGATAAATTTTGTGATGATCAGGTGGGTGGGGAAACCACGGGGAACCAGCACACCAAGGCCAGAGGACTGGGCCTCAGGGACCAGGTGGGACACCATGTCCCTCCTCCCATGTGATCGGCCTGGGTGGAGTCACCCAGCCACACTCAGGGGATAAGAAATTAACTTAGAAAAATCAGTAGCCTTTCTTTACACCACCAACAAGCGGTTGGAGAAGGAATATAAAGAGACCTTCCCACTCACAAAAGCCTCAAAAAAATACTTGGGAACAAACCTAACCAAAGACACCAAAGATCTCTACAACAATTTTTTTGTATGTGTATGAATGTACTGTCTGAATGTAGGTTTGTGCAATGCTGTGGAGGTCAGAAGAGGGTGTCAGATTCTCCTGGAACTGGAGTTAAAGACAGTTCTCAGCTACCATGTGGGTACTGGGGATTGAACCTGGGTCCTCTACAAGAGCGGTCAGCGATCTTAACTGCTAGGCCATCTCTCCAGTCTCTACAACAAAAATTTTAAACCCCTGAAGAAAGAGATTGAAGATGACATCAAAAGATGGAAAAACCTCCCATGCTCATGGATTGGAAAAATTAATATAGTAAAAATGTCCATTCTACCCAAATTAATATACAGATTCAATGCAATCCCAATTAAAATCCCCATGAATTTCTTCATAGACTTGGAAAAAGAAATCCTTAATTTCATATGGAAAAACAAAGGACCCTGAATAGCTAAAGCAACACTGAGTGAAAAATGCAATACAAGGGGGATCATCTTACCAGACTTCAAGCTATATTACAGGGCTATAGTCATAAAGACAGCCTGGTACTGGCACAAAAACAGACCCATTGACCAATAGAACAAAATTGAAGATCCAAGCTTATACAATTTCAGCCACCTCATATTCGATAAATGGACCAAAAAAGCTCATTGGAGGAAGGATAGCATCTTCAGCAAATGGTGCTGGCAAAACAGGATCACCATTTGTGGAAGAAAAAAATTAAAACCCTACCTCTCACCCTGTACAAAAATCAATTCCAAATGGATTAAAGACCTCAGTGTGAAACCTGAAACTCTGAATGTGAAAGAAGAAAATGTTGGTAGTAATCTTCAAGGCATAGGAGTAGGAAAAGACTTTCTAAATCAATCAGCAGCCATGCAGGAAATAAGGTCAACAGCTGACAAGTGGGACATCATCAAACTCAAAAGCTTCTGTACAGCAAAAGAAACAATTAAGGAAGTGAACAGAAAACCCACAGAGTGAGAGAAAACCTTCATCAGTGATACATCTGACAGAGCATTAACATCAAACAAATGTCTCACTCAAAAGATGGAGTAAAGAGCCAGAGACTTCACCAGTGAGGAAGTAAAGATGGCTGAGAAACATCTTAAAAAGTGTTCAGCATCCCTAATAATTAAGGAAATGCAAATTAAAAACACTCTAAGATATCTCACTCTGATAAGACTGGCTAAGATCAAGAAAACAAAAGACACCAAATGCTGGAGAGGTTGTGGGGAAAGGGGAACACTCATCCACTGCTGGTGGGAATGTAAACTCATACAACCACTGTGGAAAGCAGTGTAGAGAACACTTAAATGACTCAAAATGAACCTACCACCTGACCCAGCCATACCACTCCTGCGTATATACCCATAAGACTCATCCTACTGCAAAGATACATCCATAGCCATGTTTGTTGCAGCTCTCTTCACAATAATGAAGAGCTGGAACCAAACCAAATGCCCCTCAACAGAGGAGTGGATAATAAAAATGTGGTACATCTACACAATGGAGTTCTATGCAGCAGTAAAGAAAGATGACATCATGAACTTTGCAGGTAAATGGATGGAACTCAAAGCCCTTATGCTAAGTGAAGTAACACAGTCATCCCCTCCCCAAAACAACAAGACAACAACAACAATAACAACAACAATGGGGAATGGTTTCCCTCATTTGTGGATGCTAGCACCAAATCTCTCAATTGAAAGGCAATCTGAGCAATGTTATTGTTATATTTCTTTCTATCTGAAAGTAACTGTGATGTTATAATGTGCATCTCTTAATGGGCCCTAGAATTAATTTACCACTTACTTTTGGACATGGTAATTAATGTATATGGGTGGAAGGTATATATTCATATTTTAGAGTAATGTAAAATTAAAGGGAAAAGTGTGAATTTCCTAAACATATTTCAGAGTTAACATACAGCTTATTTCCGGAGGACATAATTCTGGTACACATATGACATTTTATAGGCATATTTTGGAGCAATACAAATGGGAGGGAACAACAACAACATAAGGACTGGGTCAAAGAATGGATTGATACAGTTAAATTCTGCCCAAAACAATAAACCTCTGCAGAGAAAAGCTTTAAAACGACTGAGGGAAAGATGCAGGACACATATGGCAGAATGCATGAACTGGGCTGGGGTGGGGGCAGGGAAAGGGGAATGTGTCTAAATTGAACTGAAAAATGATGTATGAAATACAAAAAACATCAATAAAAGTATTATATTAAGAAAGATAAATTTTGGTTTATTTTGTCATTTTCTTAATACTAATTCTCAAGAATAATATTTAAAATATTTAATAATAATTGAATAGAGGCTCCATTGTAACAGACATTGGCCAGTACAGCCACTAGCAAGAGAGCATATGGATATTTAAGAGCAGTGTACTGATATGATAAAGCATATAAGCTGATGTATGAGTGAGAGGAACATGAATTTTGGATTATGAGCATGAGTTTCATTATGAATGGGAGTCGTGCTACCAGATTTGAAGTTACAGGGTTTTTTCCTGTAAACCAATTATTTGTGTAGCATTTGAGAGATGGAAATGTTTTTACCACGAAATCCTTCTACTTCCTACATTTTGACTAGTTACAGCTTGAGAAAACTTCTTGTTTTACCTGCTGATATTCTGCTCTTAAAATTCTGTGACTTGAAACTGTGTAAAATGAATGTCTTGGGGCTGGGAAACAGGGGCTCAGCTTCCTTCATAGACTTCCTTCACAGGGGGAGGCGGAGGCTGTGAGCACTTTCCTGCTGACAGCCTAGTGATGCAGACTAGGCTCTTTCACAGCAGTCAGATATATCTGTGGTGAGCAAATCCTGGTGTTTAAATAACATTTGGCTGTGGTTTCTCTGCTCTGAGAGAACGTGACCTAAGCCATCATTCTTTAATCTGAGGAAGAAGAGAAATCAGGAGGGGAATGGCAGTGAGACATTTTCATTTCTTTTAGTAATAAGGTAGGATATAAAGTCCCAGTAAATGAATGGACAGATAAACTGTCTACATATGGGATTGCTTTTAGACTTCTTTGAAAATCTGGCCTACCTAGAATCTTTGTGGCAAATTAGATGGTCTTTATCCTTTATTTGAAATATTCATCAGGAGAGTAACTTTAAAGTGTTTTATATTTATAACAGTAAGTACTGAGAGACATGTCTTTGATCCTAACACCACACTTATAGAGTATATTTCTGGAGGCTGGTGAGATGGTTCAGCAGTAAAGGTGCTTGTCACCAAACCTGAGGACGTGTGTTTGATACTAGAACCCACATGGTATAAGGACAGAATTGACCTCTACAAGTTGTTTGCTAACCTCCAGATGTGCTCTGTGGTGTGTGTACAAACTCATATGTGTGCGGTACATGCACACACATGAAATAAATGAATATAAAAGATGAGGGGCTGGAGAGATGGTCTAGTGGTTAAGAGTGTTGACTACTCTTGCAGAGGACCTGAGTTCGATCCCCAGCACCCACATGGCTGCTTAGAACCATCTTTGACTCCAGTTCCAGGGGAGTCTGACGCCTCTTCTGACCTCTGCAGCATTGCATGACACGGGTGCACAGACCTGCATGCAGACAGTACATTCATACACATATAAGAATAAATAAATTAAAAAAAATATGAGTGCATTTCTGAATCCATGCTTTGAAAGAACATTCTCTCTATATATATTTTTAATTATTTCTGTATGTGTATGAATGTACTGTCTGCATGTAGGTTTGTTCACCCGTGTCATGCAATGCGGCAGAGGTCAGAAGAGGGTGTCGGATTCCCCTGGAACTGGAGTTCTCCTGGAATTGGAGTTTCAGACGGTTCTCGGCCACCATGTGGATGCTGGAGATCGAACCCGGGTCCTCTGCAAGAGCAGTCGGTGCTCTTAACCGCTAGGCCATCATCTCTCCATCTCCAGAACATTCTATAGGGCTATGGGGATAGCACACACACACACACACACACACACACACAAGATATATATATATATATTATTAGAGATATATATTTTTTTTTTTTTTTTTTTTTTTTTTTTTTTTTGGGTCTTTTCGAGACAGGGTCTCCCTGTAGCTCCAGCTGTCCTGTAGACCAGGCTGGCCTTGAACTCACAAAGATCCGTCTGCCTCTGCCTCCCAAGTGCTAGGATTAAAGGCATGTGCCACCACGCCCGGCAAACATTCTATATTTTTAAAAGAACAAAAATAAGAGCAACAATTGTCCATTACTATTATTACCAATATTAATTGTGAGGTTATGGTGTGAAACACATCAAGTCATTCTAGGAAATGCTATGTGTAAATCTAACCCCTTTTGACAGTGAGATAAATAGACACATAAATAGGAAAATATTTGTGATGTTGGCAATAGCAGAAACTTATCACAAACTGATACATTTTGCTGATTGAAAATGGTAGCTTCTTTACAGCTGTCTAAGCATATAGATGAAATGGGCTGTTGAAGTCTAATTCCACAAGTAGGTAGATTTTAATTAATTAATTATTTGGGGGACAGAGTCTTCCTATGTTGCCTAGGTTAATTTTGAACTCATGATATAGCTCAGAGTGACCTCTAACTGGCACTCCTCTTGATTCTGCTCCCTAGTGGCTGAGATTATAAGCCTGTACTATCCCAGTTGTCAAATAGGTAAATTTTAAATTTTGAAAAGAGGATTAAAGAAAACATTTTTGAGTCAAAAAGTCTTGTTGTAGTTGGAAACTTCCATGTCCTTCTAAGATCTTATTTTGAATGTTCACTTTCTAGCTTGTGGGGCTATTTTGAAGGGTGTGGTCTCTGAAGGAGGTGGGACCTGGCTGGTAAAAGTAGACCACTGGGGTATGTCTGTGAAGGTTACACCAATCTGTGGTTCTGGTGTATCTCCTATGTCACTGTATAAAGACAGACCACCACGTGCTCCCAACACTGTGGCTGGAGCTCCCTTACCAGGCTTTTCCTCCATGATGCACTGTACACTGAAAGCATGACTAAAAAATCTTTCTTCACTTACACTGGTGCAAAAGTAACTAATATCCTAAATTGATAACAGGAAGGGAGTAGTGATAAATCTGAATATGTGGTTCTTAGGATTTTAGAAAAGGTTCGTGGAAGCAATTTAGAAAAACTTGGAGATGTGGGCTAGAGAAAGCTTAGAATTCTGTCAACAGAGCTGAATGGGATATTTTGGCAGGTGTTCAGAAGATCAAAATGCCTAGAGAGATGCAGACAGTAAAGTTCTTGCTCCCAAGATTTCAGATGAGAAAGAGTACTTTGTTCAAATTGGATCAGAGACCTTTTGTGTTATGTTCTGGCAAAAATTCTGGTAATATTCTTCTCATGTCCTGAAAACTTGAATGAGGGTAAATTCAAAATATATAAACTAATTTATTTGCCAGAGGAAATATCATTTAGATTATGGCATGATTATTGCTCATTATTTTTTAGCCAGGTTTATGGTGAAAATGAAGATTAAAGAACAGAATACAAGGAGTTGGAAAACATGCAGTTTGGAAGCACAGTAGTATATTTAAAATAGCAGACAGTAGTGCAAAGTGGCTGTGCTTGTTAAGGAGATTGGCATCATTAAAGAGGAGTGGAGTTCTTATCAATGAAACAAGAAGTAGGAGGTCTTGAGGATGAAACACCAGCCACTGACCTTCCCAAGGTGAAAAATGCAAACCCATTTGAAAGATTTTCATTTAAGAAGAGAGGCTCAGGTTTGTCTCAAGCTGGCTGCAGAACTTGGTATCATCCATGTTGTGCTGTTTCCTAGGCACAAAGAATACATGGCTCCTGAGGTCAGTGAGGCTTACACCAAGATTTGAGAAAAAAGCCTATGACAGTATAAATAATTGCCAGACTGCAGGGGCCTCTGATCAGTGTGGGAATGATTTTTTACTTAACCTTGTAACCAAAGTTAATCTTAAGCTTTGAGATCATTTAACACTATCTCAGCTTGTTTATAATGTAAGCAAGCATACTAGGCCTTGTGTGCCTCTTATAACCTGAGCATATAGCTATAATCCTTCATGACCTTTCCTTGCCCTTGATCTAGAATAATGTATTTGTGTGTATATGTTATTAAAACATCAATCCTGAAAGCTGTGAATATTCACTGGAAGCAAGGAATTATCCCGTTTATGTTATAAACAACAGGTGTCATTAGACTGATAACATCTGTTTGTGGAGATGTGTGCTGTTCTGTGTCAGTAGGGGTCATAGGGAAAAATCCTTTGATAAGACAGGTTCTGATTTTCCTTTCCCATTTCATGCTGAATGTACTGTTTCAGTAAATAGAGAGCAAGACCTTTGTTCCGAAGAGAACAGTTCTGAGAGCACCATTTTGAGAAAGATCAGAAGGAACAAACTCTCAGAACAGATCAGGCTCCATTTTTGGTTTTAGTAGATGTTAAAAGTCAGGGTGTTTTTTTTTTTTTTTCAAGCATCACCATAATGTGACATTGCACTGCCACAGATATGGCTATGTATGAAGCTTTCAGAGTGGATTCTTAGTTGCGACTGATACTAGAGATGCCAGCAATATGTGACATCTGCCCAGAAAACCTTCAGACACCTAGAAAAGGGAAGCCATTGGTGCTACAGGTGGCAGGGCCATACAACTGGGAAACCTGTACCCTTAGAAGTTCAGATGATGCCAACATGTTCCCCTGAGGCTAGATCTGGAGATACAGAATTGATGTTTGTCTCTCTGGGCTTTGGTCCAATCTTTCCTTGTTGCCTTTCTGTTTCTCCCCTTTGGAGGGGGAATATTTACCCTGAGACATTGCATTTTGGAAGTTTGTTACTTATTTTATAATTTTACAGTGGCTCATAAGGCCCTGAGTCCCAGGAGAGATTTGGACTTTTGAACAGTATTGAGATATTATAGCAATGGATAACTGTGAAATTAAGTTGAATGCATTTTTTTGAGACAGTTGCACTTGATAGTAGAGATGCCAGCAATGTGTGACATCTGCCCAGCAAAACTTCAGACACCTAGAAAAGGGAAGCCATTGGTGCTACAGGTGGCAGGGAACTTATTCTGTAGACCAGGCTGGCCTTGAACTCACAGAGACCTGCCTGCCTCTGCCTGCCTCTGCCTCCCAAGTGCTACGATTAAAGGTGTGTGCCACCACGCCTGGCTTAAAGACAGTTCTTAGCTGCCATGTGGGTGCTGGGAATTGAACCTGGGTCCTCTGCAAGAGCAGTTGTGTGCTTAACCAGTGAGCCATCTCTCCAGCCTCGAATGCATTTTATATTATGAAATCTCCAGGAGCCACTCAGAGCCAAATAAAGAGTGTTGTGGTTTGAATCTGAAACCCCCACCATAGGTTCATGGTTTGAATGCCCAGTCTCCAGTTTGTGGAGTACGAAGCCTTCAGGAGGTAAGGTCTGGGACCTGGCTGGTAGGTCACTAAGAACAGGCCTTTGGAGGTTGTACTCACTCCTGATTCTAGTGTAGTTTGTCAAGGTTGGAGCTTCTCTATGGTGCTGCTGTGATAGAATGAAATTCCTTGAAGGCATGAGTCAAAATAAACCTTTTCTCTCAGAAATTGCTTCTGCTAGATGTTTTTGTCAGAATGGCATCACATAACTAATACTGGCCCAAATCTATCTGTCTGTCTGTCACAAATCATGAAACCATCTCTAAATTCTAAATCATTTTTAAAGAAATTTTAAAGAAATGTCTGGAATAATTATTAAACCACTCATTTCCTATTTCACTTTGTGTTTCTCATGTTTTTTATTCTCCCTGGAATTGCTTCTGCTCTGTTCTCAGACATTTGTTGATGTGGTAGGGGAACATCTGCTGATAGCTATGTTTCAGTTTTAAAATATTAGCCCAGGAAAATGTTCTCTTCTGCAAGAGGGAGGTGGTAAAAACCATTTTGGACAATGAGAGTTGGATAAAGGTAGTCTTTCCTAGGCAGAAATGCTTAAGTGAGTCATACTGAGCTGATAGCATCTGTTTATTTCTTCCCAGGGCTCATTTACATTTTTGTGTCCTGTTCTCAGCTCTGGAGGGCTGACCTGTCTCAGGCATCAGTGATCTCTGAGCTACTATTTCTTTAGATGAGTTTAATCAATGCAGAACCTTTGAAGAGGGAAGAGACTGCTATTTTATTCTGATAGGGTTCACTCAATGTCGTGTCTCAGAAATCTATGGTCTTTTCAAGGGTCCATTTTCTACTTGACTTTCTTTGAATTCCAGTATGTACTGCCTCTCTCCATTCACTGTAGAACGGGTGGTGACAACCAGGCTAAGACCAGCCTCCATGGCTCTTCTACGTAGTTCCTCACAGCATTGCCTTTGCCATTAATCTCCTCCATGTACTCTTCAAGTCAGTCTGTTGAGAGTTTGTCATCTACTTCTTGTAGGAAGCCTGCCTGGTAAAAACTGCTGAGATGGCTGAGAGGTTAAGATCACTGGAGGCTCTTGCAGAGGACTGAGGTTCTGTTCCTAGGGCCCACATGGCAGCTAACAACTGTTTATGAATCCAGTTCCAGGGGATCTGATGCCCTCTTCTGATCTCTGGCAGTGCTGTATGACATAGGTGCACTTACATATATGCAGACAGTATGCTCATATACATAAAATAAAATGAAAAGTTATTAAGGATTTCTCTCTCTATTTATATCTGTATATATATTTCATGTCAGCCACAAAGTGTGCATTTTATTTTATTTTACTTATTTATTTATTTTTTCCACATTTTCTTTTTTTATTATTTGTTTATTTTTAAGGGATTCTACAATATTATAACACACTTGTTTTCAGATAACATTGATGTTGCTCAGTTTGCCATACAATTAGGTAATTGGTGCATTTTGCAAGTATCTATGTCCAAATTTTGAACAACCCAAGGTTCCCATAGTCCAGTTGGAGAAGCTTGTATGCACAGGCATGTTGATCAATTAGGAGTCCAGACTATATTGTTGAAGTCTCACGATTCACCCCTATCTCTTTGCAGCCCTTACATTCTACCATGCCTCCTCTTCCGTAATTTGTTCCCTGGGCTTTGGGAAAGGGACACAAGTGGGTGAGAAGAAAACAGTCTACTTTCTTTGGAGTTGTCATTTTGGACTCTCTAGTCTGTTCAGGCTGTTTCCCTTCATGGGTTGACAGCTTTTCCAGTGATACCTTTTTAGTCATACTAACAAAGCACAAGCAATTGGATGTATAGGCATTTAAGCAGTACTAATTATTATGTCAAGCTAAGCTGTGAACATAGACACAGATGCTTGGATGGTATGCTAATCTGCAAACTGTGGTTTCTCTATAAAGGGTGACAAGTTCTTATTGTGGCTTATAACATCTCCTAACCACTAGAGGACATAAGCTTGTGGCATCCACCGTGAGTTATTCCTCCAAGGAGAGAGCTAATAGCCAATTAGATTTGGGATATATATAGACACTTGGCTGCCACTGTTGCACAGTATCTCCAGGCTGTTGAGGTGTAGCTGATATTGACAGAGAAGTCTTGCTTGTCTCAGGGAGACCAATATTTTGCTGTATTGCTTTAGTGGCCTTTGGTAATGCTCTCTGGAATTTCAGAGGCCAGTTGTACGCTAGCAAGTGACGTCTCATAACATTTTTTCATGTTCACACCAGGTCTTTGACAACAGCGACTTACTGCCTTTCTCCTTGCATATATCCCACTTATAGGCAAAAGGCCTTTAAAATTTGGGGGGTGGTTTGAATCCCCTAGCCAACATCTCCTAGGCAGAATAATTCATTGCTGATGTCAGAGCTTTCCTGTAGTAATATATTTTGCTTAATTACACAGCTTATAAACACTTTACTATTGAATTTGGCTCTAGATAGAGAATTATCCTTTCACAGTTCCTATGCCTATCAGTCAATTAAAAAAGAGTAGTTATACCTGTTTTATAGGAAATTACCACTATAACAATTGGCTCTAATTTACAGTTAGGGAATGATTTCATTACCATCATGTTTTTCTTTTTCCTATAAAGGGGAGAGGTAGGTAGGTTTCTCAGTATCTGGAAGGTAAACTTCGTTAGGGCTCATTATAAACAGTTAACCCCAATAGTATTCAGAGAGATGCTCGTGCATTTTATTTTAAAAGTTAAAAATTTCATTGAAGATTTATGTATTTCATAATAACATCTCAATCAATCTTGATCATCTTCCTACCCCTCTCCACTAGCACCCTTCCACAGCCCCCTCTGGAATTCAGACATTCTTTCATTTGTATTAAAGTCTGTTGTGCTAAATTAGTGTCCCCAGCCATTCCTCAGTGAAAGTTCATCTACTGAGCTCCAGTCAGCCTATCCAGAGTCCCTTTCTTTAAGGCCAGCTCTTCCTCATCCAATAGTAATCAAACTGCCGGTATCTCTTCACCTAAGATTGGGTTCTACTGCTCATTGCTACAGTTCCATGCCAGTTTTTTCCTTGAGTTTGCATGGGTCTTGTGCATGCTGACATCATTGCTATAGGTTCATATGAACAGGATCTCAGGAACTTGTAGGATTCTAATTCCATATGGTCATGCATCATCTCCCTGGCTCTTACAAACTTTCTGTCCCCTCTTTCACAGTGGTCCCTGAACCTGGGTGAGTGGAGCTGAATATAGGCAACCTGTCCATGGACCCACAGTCTGCAGACTCCTAATCTCCACAGTTTGGCCATTTATGACCTTTTGAGCTCCTGGACCTCTGTTGCATGAAGGAGCTTCCTTAATGAGAGCTGAGAGATTCATTAGTTTCCTTTTGTCCCATTGTTCTATGTTATGTGAGCCTTAGGTGTAGAGGTTGCATTGTAGATGTGTTTCTTAGGATTGGGCAATTCACAATGTCTGTGTGTGATCAGTTGTGGTACTCTGTAATAAGGATCTATATATTGAAAACATAACATTGCTTAATCTTACAAATAAGATTATTTTCTACTGCCGAAAAGAATGTGACATTAAAATGATTAATATTTCAAAGATCATGTGACCATCAGGGTTTTATGAACATATTCTGAGGGAAAATAAAATTTTGTGTGTATGCTGGACGTGGTGGTGCACGCCTTTAATCCCAGCACTTGGGAGGCAGAGGCAGGTAGGATCTCTGTGAGTTCAAGGCCAGCCTGGTCTATAGAGGGAGTTCCAGGCCAGCTGAGACTAAAGGGATACCATGTTTCAAAAAGACAAAAAAATTTTGTGTGTAAACCCAATATTTTCATAGGCAAATGACAGATTTCATTTGTTCTTCAGGGAAGCAGGCTAGTTGTCAAATCTTTCTTGACTCCTGTGAAAAGATGAGTTAGGGAAACTAATATTATTTTATTCAAAGATAATTATGATTTAAATGGAAACACATTGACTTTACACTGTTTTTTTAAATTTTTATTTATTTTTGTATGTATATGAATGTACTGTCTGCACGTAGGTTTGTGCACCCGTGTTGTGCAATGCCGCGGAGGTCAGAAGAGGGTCTTAGATTCCCCTGGAACTGGAGTTCTCCTGGAATTGGAGTTACAGACGGTTCTCAGCCGCCATGTGGGCGCTGGGGATCGAACCCGGGTCCTCTGCAAGAGCAGTTGGTGCCCTTAACTGCTAGGCTATCTCTCCAGCCCAGACTTTACACTGTGTTTTAGGAGGACACATCGACACTGAGATCTACTTAACCCCAGAAATGTTAGAGAAACTGAAAATTTATTTCTAAGGAGGATGATAATGAAAACAGAATGCATTTTGTTTGTTAGTTAAGTTGACTTAGGTGTGTAGACTCAGAGCTAGGAAAGGATGAAGTTTTTTTTTTTTCCTCAAACAATCTTCTTTGTAGATATACAAGAGTCAAGTCTCTAGGCCAGTTTTACTCACAGCATTTTAATTAGTTGTCCAGCATTTGATAGAGGCTGTGCCAGGTAGAGATAGTGATGAATTCCATAGTATGGTCCATGACCTCTTTCAAAGGACATATTAGCAAAAAGACACACATAAATTGAGGAGATTAAAATGCTAATTACCTGCCCCAAATTGATCATGTTTTAGGCAGTGTTCTCTAAGCAAATTGAACCAACCAAATGCATGTGTATTATATATTTATTATACTGGCTTTCATGATAGGTTGACCATTGCCAGCTTGTTAGATGGCAGAGAGACAGTGAACCCAGTAGCTGGTCAGTCCAGAAGAAGCTTGATGGCTCAGCAGTTCCAATCTGGGACTGAAATTCCAGAAGTTGTTTGGGTACTCCCGTGTGTGTGTGTGTGTGTGTGTGTGTGTGTGTGTGTGTGAATGTATGTATGTGTGTATGTATGTGTCTATGTGTTGGGGGTGTGTGTATGTGTGTATATATGAATATATATATATATATATATATATAGATATATATATGCTTTGTGTCTTGTGGTGTAGTTAGAGGATAACTTGCAGGAGTTAGTTCTCTCTTTCTTCCATGTAGGTGCTAGGGATAAACTCAGCTTCTCAGGTTTGATGGCAGTACATTCACTCAGTGAGTCATCCCCCTGCCCCACTTATATTTGAGGTAAGGTCTCACTATGTAACTCAGACTGGTTTTCAGTTTGTGATCTTTCCAGTTCTACAGCCCAAGTGCTGAGATTATACCATGTTTAGCCTTTCTTCCTGTGGTTATTCATTTATTTAATTTGTTTATTTGACTTTGAACTTGTGATCCTCCTCCATTAGGAGGAAGAAAGGCTAAACTACCTCCCCAGCTCCATGTCACCTTGAGATTTTAGCACCTTGGGTTGTTTTCTCTGAGATGTAGGGTTCAGGCAATTAGTGGAGGCTGGGAGAAGAGGTCTCCCGTGCAGTAGATAGCCAGAGGTTAAGGTAAGATTTCCACATTAGTAAACAGGGCTCCATCTGCATTGTGGTTCTGAAAGTGTTCTGTTAAAAATCTTCCCTTTGCTCTGCCTCTGGAATTCTACTTTATGCTTTTGTTGTGCAGGAGAGCTGATGATGAGTTGCTGTCTCCCACTTCAGGGGAAGGGCACGGAGGCATCTCTGATAACGATGTTTCTTCTGGTCCCTTGTCTGCAGTTGCAATGTACACTTAAACAATGACAGAAAGCATCAATCCACATAAAATTTTGTGTTGCTACGTGTTCATTCAAATGTAAATTTGTTTCTTTCTATAAAAAGCCCATCTCTGAAATCTTTTGGGTAATGAACATTCTGCAGTTTGACCAAAATGGTCTTTTTTTTTTTTTATGGCCACAGGTTTCGTTGCTCCCCATTTTCTGAAATATGCTTTTAGCACAGAAATATACCAAGGTATGCTTTTGACTCTAGAGAAAGTAAGCTGCTTTTAAGATAACGAATGCTCACTTTCTCTTTGTCTAAATTTCTGCCTGAAAGGGAAGTTACCTTGCAACAATTCCTTGGCGATTTCAATGAAAATTAAAGTTCCTAATGTGGTCCAAAGAGTGCCATCAATGAAATGAAATTAGGATTTCCGAAGAAACATACCTCTGTGAACTTGACTTTTCTAAATTGTCTCATCAGGCCCATTTCACAAGCCACTTAAACATGTCTCCCTCCTTCAGGGGAAATAACATATGGAGCTTGACTGCTTTTCATTCTCCACCGTAGACTCATTTCTAACTTATAAGTTATTTCCCACTAATATTATAAATATTCAAAGTACCTGGTTAGTGTAGTTCTCATTGAAGAAGGATGTGAATTTGGTTTTTGTTTGTTTGCTTTTTGAGACAGGATCCCCCCTGGGGCCCCAGCTGGCTGGAACTCACTTTGTAGACAATCTCACAGAGATCCCCTTTCCTCTGACTCCCAAGTGCTGGGGTTAAAGGCATGTGCCACCAGGCACCATGACAAGGCTGTGAGTTTGTTACAGCATTGAAGGTCCTTTAAGGGAAAGTGGTTATTTCCTTAAAGAATGGAGGGTAGGGGGCTGGAGAGATGGCTTGGTGGTTGGTTATGAGCATTGGCTACCCTTGCAGAGGGCCCAGTTTTGATTCCCAGCACTCACAAGCTAACAACCTTTTGTAACTCTAGTTCTGAGGAATCCAATGCCCTCTTCTGATCTCCGCAGGCATCGCATGACTTGCATGCAGGCAATATACTCATAGCCATAAAATAAAAAGTAATACATAAAAAATATAAAAAAAGAATGAGTCTACCACTGAGTGGAAGCAGGCCACTGTCTCCTGCCTTAGGAGTTAACTCAGCAGAGCGGGTCAGTCACCTGGCCAAGGAACTACTCCCTGGGAAGGTGGGTTCACATTAAGGCAGAACAATTATCCCTTTAATGAAATAGTGGACTTTTCCTTCCCAGAATTTCTGGCCCTTAGCACAGCTTCTACAACCTCCACGAGGTTTTATTAGGTCTTCCAACCTTTCTGAGTTCTGATTCAGGAAGACCTAACTTTCCCTTTTTCCTTTATTCTGTCTCTTTCAGATACTGGCTAAGCTGAAAATCTGCTTTCTCTGTTACTCGAGGCTTCTTATTCTTTCTCTAAAGCCCCCTCCTCACCACCCGCCTGTGGTTGACTTCCATTGGACCCCTTAACTCAAAGGCCTGGGAATTTTCCCTTCTCTTGTCTGCTCTCCTCCCTAGAACAGATGCTGACATTTAAAGCTTGAGTGCCCTGGGGTTTCTCTTTAAAACTAATAAAATAGTCCTCAAGCTTCTGTTTAAGTCCGTTCTTAAAATCTTCCACTAATGAGACTAAGAACCTCAAAAGGGGCCTTTGATTTCCCTAGTATCATATATAGAGATTCTGATGGGACTCCCTGAAGTTTCTAGTAATGCTTATGTATGTATGTATGTATGTATGTATGTATGTATGTATGTATGTCCATAGGTATGAACATACATTTGTATTTATGTATGTATGTATGTATGTATGTACACATATATAAACACTAAAATACTGTAGACATTTGAGGTAAATTTTGCTTTTATAATAACAGCTAATATTTTCTAAATGCTTACTTTGTGTCAAGTATCTGGTTAAGTATTTTAAATGCTACAATATATTCTCATCTCAGAACAACCTTGAAAAATAGATGCCTTAGCAACCATCTTATAGCATAGTAAGTTTAATTCACTTCTCTGAATTTCAATGCTAGCAATGATGTTTTTGACATTTGACTTTAAAACCAATGCTTTAGAGTTGGTACTGTTTGTTCCTTCATAGAAAATTTAAACTGATGTGCCATAGAAGAATGCACAAGTGGTTCAGAAGGTCATGGGAAATCTTATATGCATCAATGCTTAAGGTTCTCATGCTGTGCTCCTTCGTGCCATTATTTTGGAAGTTATTATTTGGAATCCATTCATCAAATACTGAAATTCTACTGTGAACGAGTGTGTGTGTATGTGTGTGTGTGTGTGTGTGTGTGTAAGGGGAATTTTATTTTATTTTTTAAATTACTTCATCTGTGCTTTTACTTCTATTTAAAAGTGTTTTTATTGATTATTTCAGAATTTCATACAATGTACATTGCACACATGCAGACCTCCTCCCCAACATTCACCCACACCATATTACACCCCCCCAACATCATGTCCTTTATTTTTTAAGGCCTATGGAGACTAATCTGTGTTCCCCAAATGCTCTTGAATGTAGGTACATAACCTGGAACCTGGTCAACCTACATGATGTCACATCCTTAAAGAAAACTGATTCTACCTCTCCCAGTAACTATCGGTTGCCCATAATTCCTCAGATAAAGCTGAGGCTTTTTGACCACCTCTCCAAGCCATGGTGAATTTTTGTCTGGCTAGGGCTTATATAAGTCTTGTGCATGATGTCACAAGTGCTATGGGTTCCTATGTAGAACTACCATGTGGTATCCAGACAACAAGGTTTCCTTGCATTCACCTAGCACATCTGGCTCTTACAATATTTCCAGAAAGGGGAATTTTAAAAAGGAGAATGAAATGTTCTTAATTTTTCAGAGTACTTGTGGTGGTGGTGGATGGTTAGATATTAGGAAGATGATGCAAGAAATTATAAATAATGGCAGACAGTTGAGAGGACGACTGGGAAGATAGTCTATTAGATGGTAATTTACATGGTAAAATGCTTTGATTATGAATTTGTTCCATGATTTGTCCTATGTACTATCATGCCATTCCAAGACTCCAGTCAGTTTAATAATTTCCAGTAAGGTAATGTTTATAAAGAGTGAAGGATTTAAGATGTTAGTATTTGTGATGGTTCATATTAATTGTCAACTTGACACCTAGGAAGCAATCCTCCAGGTGCACCTGTGAAAGACTCTCTAGATTAGCCTCTGAGAATGTCTGTGAGGGACCATCTTTATAATGTTAATTGAGCTGAGCCAATCCCACTGTGGGTGGCACCATGCCCTAGGCAAGCTGAGCACTACCATGCATGCATTAATTCAATGGTTTCTGCTCTTGACTGACAATGTAATGTCATGAGCTATTCAAGCTCTTTCTTCCCACAATGACAAACTGTAACCTAGAATTCTGAGTCAAATAAATCTTTCTCCTCTAAGTTGCTTTTGCCAGACATTTTTATCACAGCAGAGAAGAAACTTTTTATCACAGAAGAGAAGAAACTAAAAATTTTTGCAAGAGAATGTTCTAGAATCTGCTTTTGGAGGAGAATGTAATTCTATAAGCATTGCTTACTGAGGAGACATGAGGCAGTGGTCTAAGACACTGTCGTTACGCAATCAAGCCTGGGACTAATTTTACTTTCTAATTCTATTTATCACTGAAGATAAGTAAGGAAGAAATAGTATTAGTGGAGAGAAAGATTTATTCAAATTCAAACATGATATTTTATTATTTTTTTATTTTATGCGTATGAGTGTTTTGCCTGTGGGTATGTAAGTGCCCCATGCCTGTGCAGTGCCTGAAGCAGCCAGAAGAGGGCATCAGATCCCCTGGAACTGGTGTTAAGCCAGTTGTAAGCTAGCTGTTATGCGGGTGCTGGGAACTGAACCTGGCTTCTCTGCAAGAGCAGCTAGTCCTCTTATCTGTTGAGAAAAAATTTCCAGCCTTGACAAATATAATATTTTAAAGCTTTGAATTCATCTCATTAACACTAGTAAGAGTGAATACGTTGCTAGGTACCATCCTGAAGCATATCCAAGTTAAGAGTGAATATGTTGTTAGGTAAGAGTAAATACGTTGCTAGGGAAGAGTGAATATGTTGCTAGGTAAGAGTGAATAATTGCTAGGTAACACCCTGAAGCATAGCCAAGTTAAGAACCCAAGTGTTGTCATGCTAGACTGAACCTGGACCCAATAACCTGGAGTCTCTCTCAGAAAGTGACAGATTGGACCTGGGCTAAGTGACAACTCTGGATTTGCCTTGGACATTAGGGTTGTACCATCTATCATGCTATGAGAAATATACCATTCATAAATCCATTCTGAGTTATTTCTTATTTATATATATATATATATATATTTATTTATTTATTCTATACCAAATTTGGATGAGTGAATTGTAGACTACCAGATTTATTGAATGGTATTCTAAAGCTGTGAAAAATGCAAGCTAGGACAGCTTCTTTGGAATTTGGTGAGTTGCAAGCATTCACAACAGATGTGTAAACATCCACAGTCTACTCATCTGCCTAAGTTCTCTGTCAGTTCTGAGTGAAAATACATTTGGAATACACTTGGAATACACTTAAAATTCCCTTTGTAGGAAAATCCTGGTGCACATTAGCACATGAAGATGTGCTGAGAAATGTAATCCCAAACCTAGCTGTCTGACATTTTGCAGAGTTCGTGTTCCACAGGAAAGCTTTAAAAGCAGTTTAGGGAAAAATACTGACTGTTATACTTTGGATCTGGAATGTCTCCCAAAAGCCCATATGTTGAAATCCTAGCATCCAGCTTGGTGCAGTTTTAAGGAGGTGAAAACTTGGAGTGGAAGGGTCTGCTGGGAGGTTTTAGGTTTTGGGGGGTGTATTCTCAAAGAAGATTGTGGGACCTCATCTCTTCCTCTGTCTTTTACTTAATGGCGATGAAGCCAATAGTGTTATTTTGCCACAAAGAGCTGCATCTGCACCCACCATCACCTACCAGAGGCTCAAAAGCAACAGGTCTACTGGATCATGGGCAGGGACCCCCCCCAACTCAGCCCACACAGATCTTTCTTTCTTCTTAACTTATTTTTATTTAAATACTTTTTTGTGTGTGACTTTCTCCCCTCCTGTGCTTTTCTTCCCCTTCTCCCCACCTGTTTCTCCTCCTCGTCCTTCTCCCTTTATTCTTCCTATCCTTCCTCCTCCTCCTCTTCCTCTTACTATGTACCTCTGGCTGGCCTGGAACTTGTAATCCCCCAGCTGTAGACTCTTGCATCCTGGGACTACAGGCATATGCCACCATGCTGACATTCTTTTTAAAAAATTTATTTATTGATGTTTTGTGTATTTCATACATCATTTTTCATTTCAGTTCAGGCATATTCCCCTTTCTCTCCCCCCCCACCCCACCCCATCCCATCCTAGAGCATGCATTCTGCCATAACTGTCCTGCTTCTTTCTCTCAGTCTTTTTTTATGCTTAGGAATCCATTTTCCTCTGTTAATTTTATATTACTCTAAAATATGGATACATACTCTCCACCCACATACAGTAATTACTGAGTCTGAAAATAATTGGTGGGTGGATTCTAAAGCCCATTGAGAGATTCACATTATAACAACATAGTTGCTTTCAGATAAACAAAAATATAACCATAATGTTGTTCAGCTTACCTTTCATCTGGAGGATTTGGTGTTAGCATCCACAAATGAGGGAAACCATTGTCCATTTGTATTTCTGGGACTGTGTAACTTCACTCAGTATAATAGCTTCGAGCTCCACCCATTTACCTGCAAAGTTCATAATACCACCTTTCTTTACCACTGAATAGTATTCCATTGTGTAGATGTACCACATTTTTGTCATCTACTCATCTGTTAAGGGGCATTTGGGTTGGTTCCACCTCTTTGCTATTGTGAAGAGAGCTGCATTAAACATGGATATGCATGTATCTTTGTGGTAGGATGAGTCTTTGGGGTATATATTCAGGAGTGGTATGACTGGATCAGATGGTAAGCTCATTCTGAGTCTTTTAAGGTTCTCCACACTGCTTTCCATAGTGGTTGTACAAGTTTACATTCCCACCAGCAGTGGATGAGTGTTCCCCTTTCACCATAACCCCTCCAGCATCTGTTGTCTTTTGTTTTCTTGATCTTAGCCAGTTGTACTGGAGTGAGATGATATCTGAGAGTGGTTTTAATTTTCATTTCCTTAATTATTAATGATGTTGAATACTTTTTTAGATGTTTCTCAGCCATCTTTAATTCCTCACTGGTGAAGACTCTGTTCAGCTCTTTACTCCATCTTTTGAGTAGCTCATTTGTCTTCTTACTTCTTTGTTTTTTGAGTAGTTTATATATTCTTGACGTTAATGCTCTGTCAGATGTGTCACTCGTAAAGATTTCTTCCCACTCTGTGAGTTTTCTCTTCACCTCCTTGATTGTTTCTTTTGCTGTACAGAAGCTTTGAGTTTTATGAGGCCCCACTTGTCAACTGTTGACCTTACTTCCCATGCGGCTGCATGGGATTTAGAAAGTCTTTTCCTACATCTATGTCTTGTAGGTTGTTGCCAACTTTTTCTTTTATCACTTTCAGGGTTTCAGGCTTCATGTTGAGATCTTTGATCCACTTGGAGTTTATTTTTGTACAGGGTGAGAGGTAGGGGTTTAATTTTGTTCTTCTATAGATGATGATCCAATTATCCCAGCACCATTTGCTGAAGATGCTATCCTTCCTCCATTGAGTGTTTTTTGCCCCTTTGTCAAATATGAGGTGGATGAAATTGTATGAGCTCAAGTTTGGATCTTCAATTTTGTTCCATTGGTCAACTGGTCTGTTTTTGTGCCAGTACCAGGCTGTCTTTATGACTATGGCCCTGTAATATAGTTTGAAGTCTGGTAGGGCAGTCCCCTCTGAATTGCATTTTTTCACTCAGGGTTGCTTTAGCTATTCAGGGTCTTTTGTTTTTTCCATATGAATTAAATGATTTTTTTTCCAAGTCTGTGAAGAAGCTTGTAGGGATTTTTATTAGGATTGCATTGAATCTATATCAGTTTGGGTAAAATGAACACTTTTACTATGTTAAGTTTCCCAATCCTTGAGCATTGGAGGTCTTTCCATCTTTTGATGTCATTTTCAATCTCCTTCAGGGGTTTAAAATTTTTGTTGTAGAGGTCTTTGGTATCTTTAGTTAGGTTTGTTCCCAGGTATCTTATTATTTTTGAGGCTATTGTGAGTGGGAAGGTCTTCTTGTAGTCCTTCTCCACTTCTTTATTGTTAGTGTAAAGAAAGGCTACTGATTTTTCTAGGTTAATTTTGTAGCCTAACACTTTACTAAAACTCTTATTTGTTTCTAGAAGTTTTCTGGTGGAGTTTTTAGCATCTCTTAGGTAAATTATCATATCTGCAAAGAAAAGATAGCTTAACTTCTTTTCTGATTAATACTCCTTTAATTTCCTTCTCCTATCTTATTGCCCTAGCAAGTGTTTCAAGCACTATGTTGAAAAGGAGTGGCAATAGGGGACAGCCTTGCCGGGTTCCCGCCTTTAAGGGAAATGGTTCCAATTTTTCTCCATTTAGGATGATGTTGGCAGTGGGTTAGCTGTATATGGCTTTGATCATGTTAAGGAATGTTGGAAATCCCAGGGTGAAGGGTAGTTTTTGAAAAACTGGGTTTAATGCCTTGCTAAGACAATATTAACAGGAGCTTAAGTTCTTAAGTAAAGTGCTTTTTATCATTTACAGTGAACTTGGTAGCATTTGGGCTTTTGGTAAACATCTTCCAAAAAAATTGGTAACAGCCAGGTATGGTGGTGCACACCTTTAAGCCCAGCACTTGGGAGGGAGAAGCAGGTGGCTCTCTGTGAGATCAAGGGCACCTTTGTCTACATAACAAGCAGCTGGGGCTACAGGGAGACACTGTCTTGAAAGAAAGAAAGAAAAAGAAAGAAAGAAAAAGAAAGGAAGAAAGAAAGAAAGGAAGAAAGAAACACAAAGTTTGGCAGCAAACATTACTTAAAATTTTCTTCCCAATCCAAAAATGATAGTACCAGAATGCCCTTTCTTGTTCTTAGGAGTCAGAAATAATTTAATTAATATGCTGGCTTTATGATTATCATGAGTAGAACACAGTTTGCAATGAACAAAGTACATTGATAAACATGTAAGAAAATATCAGCATCAAATTTATTATTTTGTATGCTAACTAAAAATTAATAATAGAAGTTTTTAAGGTACACCTATCGGAGGTTTCATCATTTCAAAACGAATTGTTTGAATCCATACTCACATAGAACATGTGCAGCATGGCTCAGAGATGGGGCTACGACTTCAGAGGTGGGTGTTGCGGCTCCTGGAGGGTGGGTCCTGCCTTTCACGGGCACATGTAATGCAGAATTTTGCTTTCAGACAACCTCTGAGTTTGTCTCTAAGCTGTGGGAGCTGGATTTGAATTATATTTGGACAGGTCCATTGGGGAGGATTATAAATTACCCCCACAGGGAAAAGTAGCCAAATGACATTGGGCTTAATGGTGCAGACTAGCGCTTCGAGGGTGGAGGAAGGAGGGTCGCTAGTTAAGATTAGCCTGCATAAGGGTTGAGGTCTGCCCGGCTACATGAGACCTTATATCAACGAAAAAAAAAAATCCAGATGGAAAGAATGGCTGCATTTTGTGTTGTTTTCCCAGATGGTGTTGGCAGGGTTTGTGGAATGCGTGTGGGTATGTGTTAATCAATATGCACGGAACAGACTACAAATGGCCTCGACTTTAAGCCAAGCCGAGGCTAGTAGGGATGAAGTATGGCAGAGCAACTGACAACAGCTCGGTGCACTTGGTACAGCTGATAAGCTGGATGATGTGTGCTGCACAAGGATGGAAAGACTGGTGTGGGCTGTGATGTAGAGAACATGAACATACTCCAAAAGCATTCAGAGTCCACCATTTCTCAAAACATCCAGCAGACCATGGACATTAGCTACTTCCTGTACTCATGGTCAATTTGCCATCTCTGGGCCCAAGTTGAGAGTGGGGCTGTGGAATCAGACTTGCTAGAGCTATTAGCTGGTAGACCTGACAAGCTGGAAAACTCATCTTACACCAAACCTTACTTTTCTCTTCTTTAAAATGTAGCTAGTGAGAGCTGGGTTGCAGTTCAGTGGAAGAACACTTGACGAGCATGCCCAAGCCCCTAGATTCATCTCCAATGATGCAAAAAACAAAACAAGACAAAACAAAACTAAATGAAACAAACAAAGAAAAGAATATTGCAGGGACTCCGAGATGTGTATATTCAGTGTGCTCCACAGAATAGGGCTTGTTGAGCACTTAGCAAAATTTAGCTGTGTGTGCATGCACATGTGCAAATGAAAGGACATGTCCAAAGACCACGTCTGGTTTTCAGCTTCCACCTGGAAAACGTATGGCATTTTATGATGTCTAATAAAAGATACCTTATCACTGTTTCCTTTTTCTATCTCTCCATTTTGTTTTTAAAACAGTTTCTGTAATTCACACATTTCTTTATTTTAGTGTACAAAACAATGGGTTTCACTGACATTTTCACAAGTGTGTATCATTGTGCCTGCTCACATTCACCCCCCACATTACCCTCTCTTTCTCCCTCTCCTCTGCTGATACCTTTCTTCTACCCAAATCATCTTCCTTTTGCTTTCATCTCACACACACACACACACACACACACACACACATATATTATAGCTAAATCTAGATGCTACATATGATAGAAAGCATAGTATCTGGGTGCTAGATAGATGGCCTAGTGGTTAAGAGCTCCGACTGCTCTTGCAGAGGACCGGGGTTCAATCCCCGGCACCCACATGGCGGCTGAGAACTGTCTTTAACTCCAGTTCCAGGGGAATCTGACACCCTCTTCTGACCTCCGTGGCATTGCACAGCACTGGTGCACAAACCTACATGCAGACTGTACATTCATACACATAAAAAATAAATAAAATGCCTTTAATTCTAGCACTTGGGAGGCAAAGGCAGGCAGATCTTTGTGAGTTCAAGGCCAGCCTGGTCTACAGAGCGAATTCCAGGACAGCTGGGGCTACAGGGAGACCCTGTCTTAAAAAGACCAAAAAAGAAAAAAAAATTAAATTAAATAAAAATAAAAAAATAAAAAAAGAAAGCACAGTCCTGTGTGTGTGTGTGTGTGTGTGTGTGTGTGTGTGTGTGTGTGTATACCATCGGAGTCTCAACATATTCTTTTTTAATATTTATTTATTTATTTATTATTTTTTATGTGTGTGAGTGTACTGCAATGCCACGTGTTGTGCAATGCCACGGATTCCCCTGGAACTGGTGTTAAAGACAGTTCTTAGCTGCCATGTGGGTGCTGGGAATAGAACCCAGGTCTTTTACAAGAGCATTCATGCTCTTAACTGCTGAGCCATCTCTCCAGTCCCAACATATTCTTTAAAACATTTTTTTTTATTAACTTTATTTATTTCTTTATGTGTATGAATGAACTGTCTGCATGCAAGTTTGTGCACCCGTGTTGTGCAATGCCGCTGAGGTCAGAAGAGGGTGTCGGATTCCCCTGGAACTGGAGTTCTCCTGGAATTGGAGTTTCAGACAGTTTTTGGCCGCCACCAACATATTCTTTTAAAAATAATTTATCACAGCAAATCTTTCCTTTTAGAGAGCGGGAGGAGGGGATTTGTGTTTTGGAAAACAACAAATCCTTCGAAGTAAAGACAGACAAGACAAAATATGAAATTTGGTAGTACAGTCTTGAACAAAAATAAATTAATAAAAGCACTTAAGACTTCAGGCATAAAAGGATATGCCGAGCTTAGGAAAGGACTCCTCCAGAGAACGGCCACTCAAGTGTTTAACGCTGAAGAATTCCGGAGTAACCGAGTCTCTTCTCTAGCGTCCCATTGTACCTGTCCCATCCTCAAGGCTTTAACATCGTCCCCTCGCTCACTCCTGACCTTACGTCTTTAGCCATTCCCTGTCCTCTGGTCTCTAAACACACAGGTGTCTAGCCAGCTCCTTATGTGCATATCCAGGACGGAGCGCATGCTCACTGTTCCTACTGCCAGACAAGCTCTGCTTCCGTCTTTCTCTCTGCCAACTGTAACTCTTTCTTAGATTTTCATGGCAAAAACTCTGGTGTCATCCTTGACACCAAAAAAAATGGGAGTACTTTAGCTGGGGAGGGAGGAGGGACGGTTAGACAGTGAGAGAGAGGAGAGAGAAATAATGCTTAGCTGGTGTGAAAAACCAGAGAGACGTATTCGTTCAAAAACCTGAAAAATCGCACAGACAATATCTCATATTTTGTATCTCACTCATCAGCAAATTCTGTCCACTTGACCACTGCGGCCTCGGTTCCAGGACTCTGGCCCAAACGACTGTCATTTCTTCCCCAGATTATTGTATCAACCCCCCACCTCTTATTCTTAGCTTCCTTAGCCCATCACCACAGAGATCCCATAAAAATGAAAATCTAGACATGGTTTTCAATGACACTTCTCCCTGGACTCAGTTGCAGTCTTTGTGAACTACAGTGCTGTCCATGAAAAAAAACCTGTCAGCCTCTGCCTTCACTGAGTTGTGTATGTGCTCACTCCTGCCACATCCTATCTCTCTGCTATCCCTTGGACACACCAGGAGTTACTACCTCAGGACATTTGTACCTGCTGTGCCCTCTGTCTGGAATGCCTGTCCTCTATATATGCAGCACTAATTCTCTCACTTCCTCTATTCTTTAAAAGTAATTTTCTTTAGCTATTGAAAATTTTCATTGCTTTATTTATTTTTTCATTAAAAACTGGTTTTGTGACTCTCATTTCAAATTAAGCTCCATGGAGGCAGGAAATTTATGCTTTATTTATTGTTGGATCCTTGGTGTGTTTAATATGTCTAGTTCAAAGTAAACATTACATATTTGTAAAGTGAATAAATATATTGATTGCCCTTTCAGCTGCTTATTTCAAAAAAGATGCAGGAATTATGGATGACACAAATGATGAATATAAAGAAGAAAGCACAGTAACCCAAGCTTTTACTCCCAGCTGTGGGGTTAAGCAGTCATATAGTTTGGGGTTTGCTGCTTTAGTTCCATAGGCTTGATAGCCTTTCTTTGAAAAATGAGGTTGATAGACATAATAGAGAGATGGTGGTTAGAATCTTCCAGCTCTGGGGTAATGCGACTCAACAAGAAAGATGTTCATAATGGCCATGACCATGACCACCACCACCACCACCACCACCACCACCATTATCACCATAACAACCACCACAATCACTACCACCAATACCATCATCACCATCACACCACCACAATCACCACCACCACCACCATCACCACTATAACTACCACCACTACCACCACCACCACTACCACTAATCCTACCATCACCATCACACCATCATAACCACTACCACCACCATCACTCTCACTACCACCACCACAACCACCACCACCATAGCTACCACCACCACCACTACAACCACTACTACCAATACTACCATCACCACCACACCACCATCACCATCACATCACCTCTACCAATATAACCTTCACATCACCATCACTACCACCACCACCTCCACCAACTCTACCAGCATCACCACCACCACCATTAATATCATCACCACCACAAAAGTACTATATTTATTATTTTGCACCAAGTTAGACCTACTAAGAAATCCATGAAGGGTGCATTTGTCTATCTATTTTATTTTAGGGTTGCTCTAATATCTCTGTTTTTGAGGGAGAGCAAAGCTAGATGGTGGGCAGGAAAAGAATAATTCCCTCTTCTCATTTCTTGTCCTGGCTTAACACATCCACTCACACCAAGCTGGGAAATCCCCATGTGCTCCCGCAGCCATGTTTGTGCTAGATTGTCATGCTACATATGTTCTAAAATAATTCTATATGTATCACTTGCCTGTAGAGGGTGGGTAGGACTTTGTAAACATCCCCATTCACAGCAGAGGTGCAGCAGGTCATTGATGGTAGAAAACATCTGTAGCAGATCAGGGCAGATCTCAGAAAAATACATGTTCTTTAGCAGTAACAGAACTCCACCATTAAGCTGCTAAGGCCAGTATGGTTAGTTTATTCCTACTGGAATGACGGGCTGTTCAGAAAAACTACTGTTTCTACAATTCATGGAGCTAGGAATGTCCCAGGATTAGAGGTTTCAGAGACATGAAGAGGGGTGAGAACTGAGCCTCTTGACTTTGCTCTTCGTAAGATAAGGACCCTCTTCCTTCCCACCACTCAGATCATGTGAAGATAATTCTCCAACCTGGACATTTTACTAGAACAGCATTAGCTTCCATTCTCTGAATTTCTGGTAAAAAAGGGGCAAAAATTTGGAACAAATTGTGTTCCTTAGTTGAAATGAACAATGACAGATTAAACTTGATAATTATTAACCAACTCTGTAAAGACCAGAGTCTCAAATCGAACTTTGGCCAACCAGAAAATATATCCCTCTGAGAAATCACAAATAAAATACAAAGACTTCTGTATCCAGGATAAGTGTTTAGAGCATGAATGAACTCAAGACCTGTTAACTTTCTGGGACAGTTTTGAATTAAGCCCAGCATGCTGCTGTATTTGTCTCTGATAAGAGGAGCCCACAGACCAAAGACTATTGCATAGAATTCCAGGGTTAGGTGGAAAAGTATGAGATTCATGTCTGAAAATTATATTTCTTAAAAATATAATTTTTGATAATAGGAGTGAACATGTCACATTGACTAGATACTTGAGAAAACAATTTATTAAGTATAATGATTATGGTATTGTCTTTGAGCTTTTCAGTCCTGGAGAGGGAATTCTTAATGAAGGAAGTTTCAGGTGCATATGCCATGTAGATCTGATTGTAGCCGAGCCTTAATACCATGGAAACTCTCTGTAAAGAGAAAAGACAGGAGCTTCCTTGTGGTCCCAGTGCCCCAGAGAGAAAACAACATAGATGTCTGCACAAAAAGTTCATGTTAGAGCAGTTTTATTCAGCAGGCAGATAAAAGATATTCTAAGAGTTAGAAAATAAAGCAGCCTGCAGGTATTTTCTCCAGAGCATCGAAATCAACAGGAAAAGAGAACTTTGAATAGTTTCATCTACCAAGACTGTCGTGGTGGAAAACAGTACAGCACAGAGTGGCTCAGGACATCTGGGCACACTCAGGATGACAGTACCATATGAACTCAGCTGAGGCTAGGCCATTAGTCACATCAGATACGTGTGTTTGCCAGTGTATTCAGAGGACTTGAACGTCAAACCCAGAACCTCATTGCTTATTATTTACAGTTACAGGTAGCTCTTGGCCTATGAGTGTGGCTTGAGTCATTCCCAATGAGCACTTTGGCCTACTCGTGGTTCTTGGCTGTAAGAACCACTCTAGAGATTGCTATGTTTAGATGTCTGGGCTAGGTAGATCTGGGTATTTGTGACATTTAAGGTATTTTGTATTAGCAGTGCCATTGTCTGGTTCAGAAACAGTTTATAGTTCCCTATTCTCTGAGAGATACCAGAGTCCTTCTGGCCATCCTGCTTTATACACTCTCAGAATTATAACCATAGCTTTCTCTGCATTTTGTTCCTGTAGACAGTCCTATAAATATTAAAGGTGGTTCTATAGAAGTGTAAGATACAGAATAACCTCTGTCCAGTGTGGGCATATGGAAACACAGAAAAGAAAATGAACTCTTTGGAAAGGGCACTATGGTCACATTTAGCTAATAAGCCTGACTCTAGTCACAGAACTCCTTTCCTCATTATAAAAATCTAACCAGAAGTGTCACTGAGGTCTTCTACTCCACTGATACAGTTCTAACTAGCTTAGTCATCTTCATAAACCATCCATTACTCCTTATCACCTTGGGATAAACTCAAAGCCCGTCCTGGACTACATAAGATTTCATATGCTTTCTGTGACTCACATTTTGTATGTTGTGTCAACACATTGCTTGTTTTTGTGCATGTGTGTGCACATGCATATACATACATACATGTATACACATGCAGAGAGTTATTTCTTCCTTTACTTAGTTTAAAATAGCTTATTATTTTTATTTTATGTGTATGAGTATATTGCCTACATGTATGTAAGTGCACCTGTGTTGTGCAATGCCCACGGAGGTCCCAAGAGGGCACTGGGTCCCCTGGAACTGCAGCTACAGCTGGTTGTTAGCTGCCATGTGGGTTCTGGGAATTGAGCCTTGGTCCTCTGCAAGAGGGGCAGTGCTCTTAACCACTGAGCCCTCTCTCCAGCCCCATCCTCTACTTAATTTTTATTCTTCCCTTTGCATATCTGGCTTCTGCTTTTTCATAATTGTTTATGCTAAAGTTTAGGGGAAGTTCATCCTTCCTGCCTTGCTTCCTTCAGTCATTCCATTCTCAATTGTTTGGGTGAGGTAACTCTGAGTTCCTGCTACACCCAATACAAATCACCTTGAAGCACATTTGATTAATTTGTCTCTTTCCCCCAATAGACTTCATATCACTTGAAAGCAATCTGTTTCGTTAAAATTTTAAAAAGATTTGACAGTTTCATAATTCACAAAATGAGGTTTAGTCCTTTAACTCCCCCTCCCCCCCTCATCCCCCTCTCCGTCCTCCTGGAGTCCTTCTCATCATCAAGCCCTCCTATGCTCATGAGTGTTCATGTCATTTTTTGTGTGGCTTTCTGAAATGTAACAGTGGCTACACACTGAAGAAAATGACACTCGCTTCTGTAACAACAGTCAGCTGCTGGTAGTCACTGCTCAGGGAGTGAAGGGACCTCACAGTCTTTTCCCCGCTCATGATGAAATCTTGGCAGGTGACAGCCTCGGCAGTAGTGAACTCACGAGTGAAATGGCTATGTGATGTGCAGAAGACATCTTTTTGCTACGCATCTGCCCGTCCTCTGGCTCATGCAGTGATTCTGCCTCTTCTTTGGCCATGTTCCCTGGAACTCTTGAGGCAATGATACAGCTGTCCCACTTAGGGCTGAGAACCCCTCCATTGGTTCTTCTTGGCACCTTGGCCAGTAATGGGTTCTGAAAATAGTGTATTTCTTACCAACCTTTGGGTTTCCTATGGTCGAACTCAGTTTTTGGTATATAGTGTTAGAAATAAATGTTGTTTATTTTAAATGATATTACCTTGCTAAGTAATTGTAAAGACTAGTGAGAACAGTTCAGATCAGGTTTTCATTTATGTGAGTTTTACTACCAAATTTGCAAGCAAGCTATTCTAAAAAGAGAGCAAGAGTCAGGAGAATTAGTGGATACATATCTTTTCTGATCTTGACTCTTCAAAGGGCTGTGCTCAAAGTTAGAGGTTGGGGTTAGAGGCCAGGGGCCAATGGGTTCTTCATTTGGTAGCAGGAAGTCAAAGGAGAGGCCCCATCCATACACAAGTGTCTGTTCACTGACACAGATAGGAATTCCTGTTCTGTTGTGGACTTACACTCTGGGATTGTATTTGTTAGGTCAGCAAGTCAGTAGCTAGCCGATCAAGTACTTCAAGTACTGGCAAAAGGTTGCTTCTGCATAATTCTAGAGCAGATGGTATGTCATGTGGTTATATGGTAACTGCTTTCGCGAAATTTTTGTTGCTTTGGATTTGCCACAAACATTCGATATATATATATATATATATATATATATATATTTATAACTTTATCATGAGATTTTACTATGTATGTATCATTGGTCAGGGTCAAGAAAACTACAGTTAAAATTGTCTACCAGATTATTTTTAATCTCTTAGTTTTAAGAATTAGTATATGCTGGATATGGTGGCACTTGGGAGGCAAGAGGCAGAGGCAGGAGGTCTCTGAGTTGGTCAGCCTGGTCTATAAAGTGAGTTCCAGGCCAGTCAGGGGTACATAGTGAGACCCTGTCTCAATAAAACCAAACCAAACCAAACCAAACCAAACCAAACCAAACCAAACAAAACAAAAAGACCAGAAAAAAAAAAAACAAAACAAAACTAAAAGAAGCATATGAAGTACTGAGTTTTATCATGGTATTTTCACTGTTTCTGTGGTCTTCCTCCCTATCTGCTTCCTGCCCTGGTCCCCCTCTCTGGTCCTCCCTGCAGCAGCCTCTCTTCTGTTTTCCCATCACATACATTCTGTTACCCTCTTTATTTTTGCCTCCATCACTACCTGACTTTTCATCCTCTCTCATGGGCCATTTTTCAGTTTCATGACCTATCCCCCCCCCTCCCTGCCCCCACACATACAGTTCTAGAAACATTAAAACTTAAGGTCTGCAGATGAGAAAAATCATTCAGTGTTTGTTGTTCTGAGTCTGGCTTTTTCACTTTAGATAATTTCCAGTTCTGTCCGTTCCTGCAAATGTTCCAGTTCTATTTAGTTCTATCCTTTGCTGCAAATGTCATGACTTCTTTCTTTTACATTTATCTATTTATTTTATTTTAGTATCTATTTGTTTTTGTTTGTGTGAGCATGCCACAGAATGCATGGAGAGGTTGGAGGACAATTTGTGGGGTCAGTTCTCTCCTTCTATCATGCGGGTTCTGGGGATTGAACTCAGATCATCAGCATTAGCGGCAAGCGCCTTTACCTGCTAGTCTTCTGTGCTGGCCCAATTGCATTCTTCTTTAAAATTTTATTTAATTATTTCTTATTTATTTATTTTCATGTGTTTGACTATTTTGCCTGCAAGTATGTAGGCACACCCATGCATGCGAGCTCTCGGAGACCAGAAGAGGGTGTTCTATCCCCTGAAACTTGATTATAGACAGTTGTTAGCCACCATGTGGGAGCTGAGAACCAAACCCAGGTCCTCTGAAAGAGCAGCCAGTGCTCTTAACTGCTGAGTCATCTCTCTAGCACCCTCATTTTTCTTTGTAAGTAAATTAAATACCAGTGAATATTCATAACATGTTTTCTTTATCCATTCATCTGTGTGTGGATATTTAGACTGGTTCCATTTCTCACCTATTGTAGATAGTGCAACAGTAGACATGGAAGTAACAAATATTTCTATGGTAAAATTTAGAATTCTTTGGATATATATCCAGGAGTAGAAAGCTGGGTTATCTAGTTTTCTAGTTTTAGCTTTTTTTTTTTTTGAGACAGGGCCTCCCTTTAGTCCCAGCTGGCCCAGAGTTCACTATGTAGACCAGGCTGGCCTTGAACTCACAGAGATCCGCCTGCCTCTGCCTCCCAAATGCTAGGATTAAAGGCATGGGCCACCACGCCCAGCGAGGTTTAGTTTTTTGGGAAATTTCTTGTACTTATTTTCACAGTGGCCATAAAAGTTTATACTTCTACTGGGGTGTAACTTCTTTCCCCATATCCTTGCCAACACTTTTGTTGTGTGTTTTCTTTTTTAATATTAATTATATATTTACTTATAATCTTTCAGACTTACAAAGATAACAAATTATAGTTATTTGTTGTATGTTTTCTTAATGTTAGCCATTCTGATTGGGGTGAAATGGAATCTCAAAGCAGTATTAATTTTCAGTTCCTGAAGGTTTATGGATGTTGAAGATTTTTGCTTATTTAAGGTTTCATTCATTTTTACTTTTGTTTATATATATATATATGCACATCTGTGAATGTGTGTATGTGCATCCCTGCAGAAGTCAGAAGAAAGTGCTTGACTGCTTGGGGCTAGAGTTACAGGGACTTGTGAGCCTCTTGATGTAGGTGCTGGGAGCTGAACTCCAGTCCTTTACAAGAGCAGCAAGCGCTCTTAACTGCTGAGACATTCCTCCAGTCCCTGTTGGACACTTCAAAAAGTTTATTGGCCATTTGCGTTTCTTCTTTTGAGAACTGTCTATTCATTTATTTAGCCATCTATTTATTTGCTTTCTTGGTGTTTAATTTTTTATGTTATCTAAGTTCTAGCAACCGAAAGCCTGGACATACAAGAAAATTAAAGAAAACACAAGAAAATAATAAAAGTTTAGGTTGAGGTTACAGAGAATTTATTTGGATATTTTGCTCATGAAAGCCATAGACAAATGAAGACTGATTGATAGAATTTTCCACATGTTGTGAAAAAGTCAACACTTTGTTTCTTAGTGAATGTTTTTTTGTCCCTTCAACAAGCATGTATGTGTGTTGGGGAGAAAAGTGGAGATCTCTGGTTAACGTCTATGGTTTGTGAATATGCAAATTATTCTTTGTGGGCATTTAATACACTGGAGTGCATGCTGTTGCTCGTCCAGTGGGATTCATGTGGTCTCGTTGGAACTGGATTCTTAGTCTTTTCAGTTCTTTTCCTCTCCTATGCTAAAGTTTGTCCTGCATGTATCCCCCACTCGCCCTCCACTCTGCTTCTTACTTTGCCCCTTGTCCTTAGAACCTCCTCTCCTCTTTTCTGCCTGCATTCCTTTGTCATGTTCTTTGCCTGAAAATGGCCTGACTTTTCCCTTCTGTGCACACTTAGGTTGGGTTGTGATTCAGGTAATGGTGAACTTCTTACCACCTCTGTCAACCTCTGATTTCTCAAATATGCTCAGTTCTCTCTTTTCAAACTATCAGAATGATGATCTGTTTTGCTTATTTTGCCTTATGTAATTATATTATCAGTAGTTACAAGGGATTTATTGGCTTTGACAAATCTGTATAGTAACTTGTCTTTGAAATTCTGGCTTGAGCCTGTTTACTTAAATGAAGGGTGAGCTCTGTAAAGGATGTGATTCACATTTTCAGAACCAATTACCATGGGTAAAACTGTGTAAAGCAGTTTTGTATGTGCAGCACGAAGAGTTAAAATGGAAACTTACATCTAAAAGAGATCTATTTTCCATAGAGAAGAGAGGTATTCAGGATGAAATAATTTTCTCTGAGTTCATGAAGCTGACATTGCCGCTTAAATTGTTTGCTAAGATACCCAAACTTTAGTGCACAGAAGTGAGAAAATGACATGATAGATTCACAGACAGAATCACTGTCAGCTGCCTGTCCGTGACACCTGAATTTTGAAAGGTGCTATTTACATTAACTCATGGAAATGCTGCTCCTCTTCACAGTGTACACATCTCTCACCATTTACATTAAAGCTCAGGACCGTAAATACAGAAATCCTTAGCTAGACACGCTCTCACCCTGTGTTTGACTTTGCCTAACTCCTCTTCTGAGAGAATTTATCCAGGAAAGAAGAAAAAGCCTCCAGGGCAAGACAATAAAGAAATAAGTCAACCTGTCTTGGCATTGAAACGGGTCAGTTATCGTTTCTACCTTCGGAGACGGACTCTGATGTTTCTGGCATGCTTGAAGTTCTCAGTAAATGGGCTTATTGGTTTCCTTCTGAACTATGTCGTTTGTAAAGGCCCCAGGCCCCGTGTGAACGTTCTTGTTAGAGAACCAAGCCAACTTATTCATTCGCTCAGGCTTAGAGCTTAGGTTGGAAAATGTGGGGCATTCTAAAATCAGGCCACAGGTTGGTTTTTATTGTGTCTGTAATTTCATCAATTTACTTTTTCATTCATTGATCAGTTTTCTTCAGTGGCTCTTTGTCAGGGCCATCCTAATGTTTTTCCTGACTTTGTTTCCCCCTGTGTGCTGACTCTGCCTGCGAAGTCTCCAGGCTTAGTCTGTTTCAGCTGCCAGCAGGGCTTCAGGTTCCGCCCCACAGGGCCACCAGCTGCATGCACAGGCACTTGATGGTGCAGTATCATGGTGGCGGAATTAGTTCCCCACGGGGCCAGTGTTAAGGGAGGTAATAAGAGGCGGAAGGAAGCCAGATAGAAAACGTCCTCTCGTCCTTTCTCTTGGTTTTGGTAAGGTGACTGGAGACTTCCAGGCAGCGGAGCAGTGCCTGCCAGTGTTGGGCTCTTTCTTCGTGGTTCACAGGAAGTGGGTTTGGCTCTGTAACTCACCATTTTGCACTGCTTCCCACCGTCCAACTTTACACAGTTCTTTCCTCTTATTCCCAGGATTGGGTGTCCCCCATCATAAGAGTTTCACCTGTCTTTGGCTGATTTTCTAGACAAACTGGGCCACAACGCTATAATAATGATGCGTCTGTTTGTTAGTCCACTTGAAAGAATGAAATCAGAAACCAGCCAAATTGTTCTTATCACTACACCAGTATCTGACACTGAATAAACCAAAGGTTCAAATCCTTGTAAGAGAGTTCTTTGTAAAAACATAGAAGGTCCAAGTCCTTGTAATAGAGTTCTTTGTCAAAACAATGGGATCATATAATAAAAATGTTATCTATAGAATGTCCTTAAGATAAGGTTATTACACAGTATTTAATCTTATTTGGTAATATTTAAGAATAACTTCTTATTGTTCATTAAATATAATGTGCTGTTAGTATCATGGAGAAGGTAAGAAAATGAAATATTTTACTATGCAGATAGTTAAAATCCCCAAGGATCTCTTTGGCATTTTGTTATCACTACTCCGAAGATATTCTTTTTTTATTAAAAGTGAATCTGGATAATCTGCCTAATATATTCAAATATCTTAGGATTTGCTGTCTTTTAAAGGTAAAAGATAAATATCAAGTAATAAGCACTTCAGAACCTTGACAGAAAATAAAGGCAGAAAACTCAGTACTGCCACAAAAGCAGCCTAAAGAAAAGCCAGATTAGGAATTAAGCAAATCTCAGCCCTGTCTGCTGAATTTATGGTAAACCACAGTATCCTGGGCTCATGTCATCTAGTTCTCAGTCCAGTGCAAACAGAGGACTTCATGAGCTTCTCAAATTGGATTAATGCTGGTGAAAGGTAGGAGGGTGGTGGGAAGACTGTAAACCAGGGATTATTTGAGATCAGAATGAACCTTGACCTTGAGCACTTGGTATCTGAGGCAGAAAGATGTAGTATGAGGCTTATCCACTATATTCAAGTATAGGTGTAGATTAAACACTGTGTGCTCTTTAGGAACTTACTCCCTAATTGGATTTTTAAGCTTTTCCTCTATTTTTATTTCCAAATATTTGTTTATGCTCCTTTGCCTTTCCTCTTTAATTTTATTTCCAAGGATGTGTTTGTGTACTAGAGAAGGGTTGTAGAGTGAAAGTCAATAGCAATATTGAGAGAAAAAGGAGAGAAAAACACTTTGAGGGTGTGTGAATGTGCTAAACTTCAGAGTCACAAGTTTTAGCATTTCAGGAATTTTGACCTTTTAAATAAAGTGAAAGTCAATGAGGTCCAGGTGGGGACTGGGAAGGAAGAAAGTTGTCAGTTTGTTTGGAGGGGGACTTTGCACATGCTCTCTCACTGATTTTGATGATAGTCAATCTTCCGGAGAAGGTGCAATATTCTCAACTGAGGTTTCTGCAGATATTTTTTGGAATGTGTTTGTATATGTGCACACATGTGCATGTGTGTGTATGGTCCAGATATTGACACCTGGCGTCTTGCTCTCCATCTTATTTTTTGAGGCAGGGTCTCTCACTGAACTTGGAGCTCACTAATTCTGACTAGCTGATCAGCCTGCCCCAGGGATCCTTCTGCTTCCATCTTCTGGTGCTGGCAACCAAACCCAACTTTTAGTGTCTGTGGGGATCTGAACTCAGTCCCCAGGCTTATGCAGCAAGCAATTCACTGACCTAGCCATATTCCCAGTCCCTGCCATCTACAGTTGTACTAGAGTAAATGTCCCTAATCCTGAAGGCTGTGTTACATTCCCTGATTCCTACTCCTCTTGGTGTAGTTGAAGGCTCTTCTTGTTTAGTAAATACCCCCCCCCTTTTTTTTTTTTATTCAGGAGGCATGAATGACTTTGCCAGCATTTTACTTTCTATCAGTCAATCCAGGTTTTAAGGAAAATTCTGGAACAAATTGGAGATTGGAGAACAGGAGAAAAATGAACCTTAGGTACTGTCTTGGTCTGGCTTTGTTTCCTGGGATGAGAAGTTGCCTCACATATTGGAAATGGTCCTGTGGCTTATAATATTTCACAAATAAACAGAAGATGCTGTTATAAAAACATATGTGTGCAAAGGTCTTTAACATTGAGTCAAATAACAAGGATAATCTTTTTTACCTTGTATTTCAACATACGGTTTTTCTCTTTTCATTTCTTTTTGTAGTAACTGCAAATATCAGCATGCAGAAATTTCACTTCTTCAGTTTCCTGAGCTCATAGGTCACATTGCTTTTTTGCTGGAATCTCTACCTGGCTCAGTAACCAAGGCAACAAATCCCTAGTTAATGACTCACTGGAAATTCACTGTGGAGGTGGCTTATTAGTTTTTTTCCCCCATGAGCTGGGATAAAAACATGCTTGAGATCTTTTTTTTCATCTATTTCTTCTTCCTCTCTGGCAATCTAGACAACCAAAGTAAATTTAATTAAAATCAGTAGACAAAAATATCCAGCTATTTTGGGACTATTTGGGGGACTCACAGTGTAGATGAATGTAAATATGAAATATGAGCAAGATTAAGAATATTTAATTTTATGTCTAGTTCTTTAAGTTTGTATGCAAATGAAAAGCAAACAAAGAAAAGGTTTCAAAATGGTGGGTTTAGGTTTAAGCATTGTTTTAGTTATTTGAAGAATTGTGAGGAGAGGTACTTTAAGAAAGTGCTAAGCATGCTTTAAAGGAAAGAAGAGTGAGCAGGTAAAACTCTGACAGAAGCCTGAGAGGAAAAACATCAACTTTATCAAGAGGAGCAAATGTGGAAGAAATTAGAACAAAAACAAGACTACCACACCAAATCAATCTCAATAAAAGATCTTAGTGAGATGGCTCCAAAGTTAAGAGTACTGGATGTGCTTGCAGAGGACCTGGATTTGATTCTCAGCATCCATGTGGCAGGTAACAACCATCTTTAACTCCACTTCCAGGGAATCAGAAGCCCTCTTCTAATCTCCAATGGGCAATGGGTCAGGGGTACACCTACCTACATGCAGGCAATATGCTCATACACATAAAATAAAAATAATAAATAATTATTAACATTCTTAACATTGTTTAGAAATGTTACATAGTACACAAACATACTGTTTTAAGGTTGAATAAATCCAAATATATTTCTGGGAAATGTTTTTTTCTAACGAAATATTTAAGGGAAGAAAATGATAAGATGATTCTTGACATATTTCTCAAGTGTTTATAAGAGAGAAAAAGGCCTACTGAGCATAGTTAGTTGGCTTGAAAGTGCTAAAAGGATTGGCTTTTAAGGGAGGTGTCAAGGTACAGGGCGGACATTAACAACAGACTTGTAACTCGTTCTCTGGTGCGACAGGAACTTCTAATGCCACACTGAAAAGGGCAAAACCAGCTAAAATCATGACTCAAGAACCGTTAAGTCAAGGGAATATTTTTGAGACCCTGTTAAGAATTGAATTAATCTTTTATAAATTGATAGACAGTACTTATTTGTGGTATTGCATTTGTCATAATGTCAGGAAGCATTAGTGAAGAAAGCGGCTTGATTTTGTAGGAGGATGCCTTAATGGAGACTGGGAACTTGAGCAACACAGTTGGTCAGTCACCTAAACGATCCACAAATTTGGAAATTATTTCCATCCGAACAGCTTGGGATATTGTTTGATATTCTTGTGGACTGTGTTCGTCATTGTGTGATTCACGTCATCACAACAGTATACAGACACCCCAGACTACTATGCTTCTGACCAAAGCTCTGCAGGAAGGTTAGTATCAAATCACCAAAACTCAAAAGTGGGTGCTATAATACTACAAGGAGCAAGATCACTAGATTCAGTGCGCCCAGTGGTTCTTGGTCTCCTCAGGAGAAGACTTCAGGGCTTCAGGGTCAGATGCAGAGGAGACTTAATCAGAGACATATTTACTGAAGTGGAAGGAAGATGGTTTGTTCAGAGGAGGAGAGGATGACTCAACTGAGCAGCCACATGCTCCAAACTCTCATAGATCAGGGTTTCTTATGGGCTGGAGCGAATTCTCACACTAATCCCATGTACATAACTGTGGTGATCTCTGGAAAGTTAGGAAGGAGAAACGATTTGACCAAACATGGATCTTTTAGAACCAAGATGGTGAACTGGAGGAAGACACGTGAATGAAGCTGGAGTTCTACTGAGATGCAAAGGAAAGCTCAGGCTGAGCTTTGGGGTCTCAGTGTGCCCTGCAGTTTGCGGGTAACTCCCCTGCAGAGCACGTCCGGCTGTGCAGCAGCAGGGCACCATGATACCTCTGCCCGGATAAGGCCAAACCATCACTTGCCTGTGCATGCTGAGGCCTCCCTGTCAGCTCAGGATTGGCTCTCCTGTCCGTGCCCTTGTTCCCCTCCTGGTGATTTTCCCTGGAGGCTCGGTGGCCTCTCCAAGCCGGAAAGCTTGAGAGTTGCTGCTGTGTTCATCTTTAGTCACTCAGGGAGTCTGAGCCATCAGCTCCTGTTAACTTGGCCGAGTTAACCAAGGAGACTCAGACAAAGACTTTGGTTTGGGCTTTTCTTGGATAATTCATCTGGCTTTGGACTTTCACCAGTGGGAACTGGAAGTTATAGAAATTCTTGCAGGGAGCCCAAGGATGGAGTCAAGTACAAGGAGTCAAAGAAAGAGCAATCTTCTCGTGCAGACACTTGCACTTACCACTGTCTGACTTTTCATTTAGATAAATAGTAGACATATTTTTGTCGTTTCAGTAAGGTTTAGATTTTTTTTTTTTCCCATTTAGAACTGGAAGATTTCTAACAGAGAGATAGAGATTTTTAACCAGGTTTTAGGTGTAGGATTTCCAGAGCGGGGCCAGCATTGGATACCAGAAAATAATGTAAGGACACCTAGCACCTCCTCAGAAAAGCAGTGTCCTAGTTAAGGGGAAAAATGGTCATAGCAATAGAATCAAAGAACAATTAAGCACCGTGCTCTGTTTTTCTGATATAGAAAATTCACAGAGCGTGCAGGATTAGTGGTTAATTAGAAAAGGGCTTTGAGGAAGATGGGGAAGAAAGCAAAACAGTGGAAGAATGGGTTTGATGCCTGTGTTTTATGTGGGTCAACACTTAAGGGTCCTAGAAGAGGAAGTTTGAAATTTAAATTTTCTTCTAGTTTCTTTCTGTGAGATTGGCTCCAGTGTTTAGCATTTTAGCAAGTGTGGAAGTCAGTCCTTTGATATTATATAAACAGACACTGAAAAGCATCATTTCAGTTTTCTGAATATCATATGAAAACCAGTAGACCCAACTGAGAAAATACTTTAAATGCCTTTTAGAAGATGGGAACAACATTCTTTTTTGGTTGAAATAAGTTCAGGTTATGTAGCCTAGCCTGGCCTCAGCATCACATGTGCGGGGTTACAGGTGTGCAGCATCACATCCAGCAACTTTTTCATCGAATGAGATTCTCCTTAAAAAGATGAATATTCAAGACAGAATGCTTACTGAACCTCATTTGGGAGACCATGGGAGGGAAAGACCCCAGTGTGGAGGACAAGGGCAAGATTGATGGTTGTTTGGGCTTGCCAAGGAGGAACCTTCAAATACTTCCTTAAGGAAAACATGACATCTTTAATAAAAAAAAAAAAAAAAAAGAAAAGAAAAGAAAAAGAAAATCCTCCAATTCAGGTGATATGTGGTATATATGTATGTATATATTTATATATATATATACACATATATATAACTATGTATATATACTGAAGCAATACAAGTTAGAGAGACCAACAACAACAAAAGAACTGGGAAAAAAATCTCTGGAAAGACTCAGAAAAAGATGCAAGGCATGTGTGGCAGAGTGAAAGAACTCAGGTGGGGTGGGGGGCATGGAAAGAGAAGTGACTCTAAATTCGGTTGAGAAATGATGTATGATGTATGATGTATGGAAAAGGTTTAATAACAATAAAAAATAAATTAAAAAAGAAAAATGTCTCCAGCAGGGAAAGCCTAAAAAAAAAAGAAGATGAGTACTCTAGTTTTTGCCATGTTCAAGTGGGTTCGTGCATTATGAACTTTTCCCCATTATCAGAATATACAACAGATCTATTGCTTAGTTATACAAAAATACTTATTTTCCAACTATTTTATTTCTATTGTTGAAAGGCAATGTTGAAATAAAGTTGAAGATCATTTAGTAATGATAAATTCTGGTATTTTTGTGAATGTGAGTTAAAATAGTTCCTTTTAAATTGAATAAGTAAAGAGCTAGTTGTGGTTGCACAAGGCTGTAATTTCAGCATGTGGGAGGTAGAGGCAGGAGGATCAGAAGTTCAAGGCTAGCATCAGCTACATAAGGAGCTTGAGACCAGCCTAGGCTACATGAGACTCTGTCTCAAAAAACTGAAAAAGAAAAGCATAAAAATAAATTGAATATGTGAGGCATAGGAAAGCTGGTGGTTAATAAAGGCAGTATGTATTAATTGGGAATAAATAGTCTTATTGAAATGTCGAGAATATAAAGAATCTTAACATCGATGTTGATATCCAGTGCAAAAATGAATGAGCATATATAGGTTTAGGGATGATAATAAGAAATCAATGGCTATCGACCAAGAAGCTATTGAAAACCGAGCAACTTAGTATAGAGTGTAAATCTGAAAGCAGAGTCTGTGACAGAGGAGACTTTGCATGTGCAGAGAAGACAAAGTGTGTGCTTGAACTTGAACTTAAGTCACATGGGACTATGATATGTGTGTTGCTCTGGCTTTTCACTGCTACCTCGAATATCTGAAACAACTTACAGGGAAGAAAATTTTATTTTGGCTCATGATTTCAGAGGTTTCCGTTGTATGGCTGGTTGGCTCTGTTGCTTTTAGCTGTTCAACAAGGCAGAAACATCATGGTGGCAGGGGCACAGGGTAGACTAGGGTCTAGGCTGCTCACCTCATGCCAGCCAGAAAGGAGAGAGAGAGAGAGAGAGAGAATGTGTGGGTAGGGGGTGAAGAAGAGGTGATGGAGGAAGGGGCCAGGGACAGTATCTTCCCCTAATACTCCCCCAGTGACCTTCCTTCACCAGGCCCTACCTTCTACCACCTCCAATAATGCCATCAGGTTTATGAATTCCTTAATAGACTAGCTCATTGAAAAAGTCTGGGTCCTCATGATCTATTCTTTCAATAAGTTGATCCATTAGCTGGGGACCAACTCTTCAACACATGAACCTTTTGGTTTAGTCATTTCCAAACCATAAAATGAATAAGAAAGCTCATAGGGCAGAGTATTGAAGTCTGCTTTTTTTTTCTGATGTCCAAAAGGAGAAGAATTAGGGGTGAGGATGTAGCTTAGTTGGTAAAGTATACATGCCCACATGAAGCCCTGGGTTTGCTCCCCAGCACTGCATAAACCATGTGTGGTAGCTCAGGACCATAATCACAAAGAAGTGAAATGCCTTATCTTTTCCCATGAAAAAAACAATTATTAGGGACCCAGACCAGCTGAGCTGCAGGGACCATGCCGCATCTGGTAGGGGATTGTGGGAAAGAGAGGCTAGGCCTACCAGGCACACAGCAGCTGCCTGACCCAGACCAGGTGAGCTGCAGGTCCCCCCAAATGGAATTCCAGAGGGAGTGTTCAGTAAGCCCTACAACCAACCTAGAGGAACTGGCTGGCAGCAGCAGAGGGAGCACAGGGCTCAGAGGGCATCATGACACCTGTTACCTACCCAGTTCTTGCAGAATAGAAAGGGGAGAGTGAGCTATACCTCTCAAAATATAACCAAAATTGAAAGCCTGAAATCTAGACAAGCCAACACCCCATAAATAAAGAGAAGGAATCAGAGAAAGTGATCCTTCAACACGGTGAAGAGGCATCAGAATACAGGAAAGGAAACCCTCATGCCAAGAGCACAAAGAAAGAACAATATGGGAAAAGCACAGAATAATTCCACACTAAAGTCTACTGAACCTATGGAGGATTCCCACAATGAGGCCTCCCTGGAGGTAGCACAGGACACGGATCATAAAACAATCACAGATATAGTCAAAGAAATCATGGAACTAAGGGGAGAGAATGAAAAACTGAGAAAACACCTAGAGGGAAAGGATGGTATCTTTGGAAAGAAGTAAAAGGAGAAAATGACAAACTCCGGAAAAAAAACTAGAGGGAGAAAATGACAAACTCTGGAAGTGGAAACACTGAAAAGATCCCATGCTGAAATGAAAAAGGAAACCAACCAGTGAAGCAAGGAGCTACAAGAAAAGATTGAGAACCTCCAAAAGGAAACAGAAATAGTAAAGAAAACACAAGATGAAATAAAAAAAGGAAATCGAACACTCATCTAATCAAGAGGAAAGAATGGGAAAAAGCTTCAGAAGTATAATGGAGGAAGCAGAAAAACAATATTATCAGACCTGGAAGATAACACAGAACAACTAAAAAGCTCAAGTAAAGACTATGAAAAATTTAAAAATACACAAGAACGGAACAACCAGGAAATGTGGGACACTATGAAAAGATCAAACCTCTGCATCATAGTGATAGAGGAAGGAGAAGAATCCCAAGAGAATGGTATTGATCAGACCTTCAACAGAATAATAGATGAAAAATTTCCCAAACTAAAAAAGACAAACCCATATAAATACAAGAAGCACATAGAACACCAAATAGACAAGACCAGAAAATAAACACTCGGTGCCATATCATAGTTAAAATGCTAGACACCCAAAACAAAGACAAAATTCTAAAAGAGAAAAACAACAAGTTAAATATAAGGGAAAACCTATTAGAATTATAGCTGACTTCTCAGTGCAAACTATGAAAGCAAGAAGAACGTGGACCNCTGTTGAGCCATATCTTCAGTCCCAAATAAAGAAGATATTTCTAAACTTAACTGCAGCAAGATCAAGGAGAAAGCACATTTGCAGTTTGGGAATGTATGGCTGGATTCACCTCTATAGAGAATTTAGAGTTTATTTCATGCACAACATATGGAAGTGCCTGCTTCAGAATTATAAAATACTTTATAAGTTGGCATGTAAACTTTGTGCAGAGACTATGTTAATCTCTGCTATATCAATCTAGTTAAAGTGTATATGGGGCTGTAGTGAGTAGCGTGAAGATATTTTTAATTTAGCAATGGAAGAATTCTTTGGGGTGACATGCAGCCAAGAAGACAACAGACTATAAACTTTGCTTTTCATTTAGTCTGAGAGAGAGAGACAGAGACAGAGAGAGAGAGAGATTTTCTACACAGCTGTTGCTTTTTTCTGAATACTGACTGAAGAGATGCCATATCACCTTACATTTCATCAATGCATGAATAAATGCTCTAGCTAATATCTACTAAAAAATTGAAACTGGTTAGAACCAGGAGCTTATGAAGATTTTGAGCAATTTTTCACCATGATCTCTTAATAATTAAAAATTAGCTTTGATGTAAGGAAGAGGCTTTCCCATTTTAAACCAAAGCAGATGGGGTAGCTAGAGGGTGGGTTCAATGGTCAAGAGCATTCCCTGCTCTTGCAGAGAACCCAAGTTTGATTTCAAGCACCCACAGGGCTGCTAATAACTATTGTCACTCCAGTTCAAGATGACCATCCGCCCTCTTCTGACCTCTGCTGGCATTGCACAACACAGGTGCATTTTGAATGCATGCAGGCAGTACAATCATACACATAAAATAAAAATAATAAAACATTTAAAAAATTTAAACCAACATGGATTATAGTAGGAAATGGGAGAGGACAAAGAATGATAGGAAAGTTAAAAAAGAGGGATTTGCAATAGAACTAAATTTAGTGTAGCAATTTCCTCTGAGATAAGCCATTCCATCTTGGAGGGAAGGTCCTTAAGATGAAGGATGTCCTAAAATGTGAAACATACTATCCTGTAGAGATGCTCATTAAACCCAGGAAGGAAACAGCACAAAGTCATCAGGAAATATGTCTAATTCACCAGATACACTAGACTCCTCCCTCCTCTAGTGAAGTTAAGCAGTAAGAATGCTGAGAAACACAGAGTAGCTGAGGTGCCTAGAATTGGCTCAGTCCACCTGAGCTGACTAGAAGAATCACTCCAATGGGAGAGATGGCTGCAAATTTTACAATGAGGTCCAGGGTTCCAGCATTTGTGGAGAATCACTTATGCTGGTGTAGGCTTTTGGGGATACAGCTGTCTTTGTGTCATTTCTGCTTCTAATAGTAACCACTTGCCAATAGTCCTGCAAGTAATTTCAATAAAACTTTTTGGTTCCCTAGGTTAGAATTCTGTGTTATCCTTACTTTGGTTTGTCCTTGCTTATCTTTCCAGACTGTACAGTAGACATTTGTTCACATCTCCCCTTGAATAGTTTTACATAACACTAAATTTAAAGAAACTAATTAAAATAATAAATCAAAAATATATTAAACAAAGCTATATCAGCCAAGCACATTGTGTATTTAGTCACTTATTTATTTCTCTCGAAAGCCTTATTAAATAAATATTGTTATAGTTCAAATATTACAAGACCAAGCCAATTTTCCTAATGCCATGTAGCTTAGAGCTTGGATCAGATTCCTGTATGGTGGAATCTTTTCTACTGGGCTATTCAAACATGTGGTATAGTTAGAGAGAAAATTTCAAAATCAAGAGAGAAAAAAAAGATAAATGAACAATACATGCTTTCTTGTCCTTTCAAAGAATTTAAGTATTAGGAAAGACACTTCTAACATGTTAACTGGATACTTGCAACTAAGTGTGCTACTCCAACTGGCCAGAGAACACACTTAGCACTCACCCTAAGGGTGGGTCTTTTTGATCTGCATGTGTCTCAGGCTGTTCCTGACCTCAGGCTTTGAAATTAATACTTTGGAGTCTTATCACGGAGAAAATTCCCAGAGCTCACAGACTATTTGCTGACATGTTGTAGAGATTGACAACTTGATTGGAATGCAGTTTTTTTTTAGGTTTTTGTTCTGGTAGTTTACCTTCCTTCGGCTACCTATGCAAATTAGCTGTTTTAGACATCTGCTACACCTTTGTTGATAATAAGAGAAACATAAATTTCTGAACTCTTGCCATTCAGCAACTGCTTTAGCACCTATCCAGGAAAAGTTGCTTTTAGGTGCAGGAAACTCAAGGGAAGAAGCTTCAACTACGGTTATAGTCACTGGATATTGTCAAGTCCAAACTGGAGGGGGACATATTTAAAAAAAAAATAGAACCTGTTCATTTTATAGATTATGATACAGTTTAGGAGTAGAGACACTCTCAGCCCTTTTATTCACTAGGTAGCTCTACTGGTTGGGAAAATGCTAGGACTTTAGTACCACATGAATCATTGGTAACTGGAAATGTTGGCCAGATATGGATTCGCTGAGCCCAGTCATTGGGAATCTAAAATAAGAAATATCCTGTTTTCTTTGTGTTCAGGCTCTATATTCCACGTTCTATCTCATGACTTAAGAATTAAACTGAAATAATTAAGAATTCAATTTTAAGATGTAGTAAAAAGTATTGTTAAAGGAGCATGTATTATGTGCTTAAGTGTACTATGTTCATTTAGATACATTATACAATTTAGTCATTATAACAATCTTATGATATTTCTATTTGCAGTACTTTATACATGAATACACTGTGACTCAAGTATTTATTTAGGATTAGTTCCTTTAAGGTTCCAAAAGTCTGTAGCTATTATAATATTTGTAGATGAGTAGTCCAAAATTTTGAAGACTGATGCAGAATTCATGAGAATTCATGGTAGATATCATTTAAATTAGCATAGTTAAAGCATAGTGGTGGTCCTTCCCAAATAACTGGGAAATATTGTAGGGAAATCATGAGATCAAAACCAAAGTTAGGTGTGGAGAGGGAGTTTATTTCACTCTAGTGGCTAGCTCACCAGCATGGGCTGAACACTAACAATCATTCCATAATGGAGTCAGCAACCTGCCTGAGTTTCTCAGACCCTTTATAATCTGGAGACAAATGTAAATGAAAAGCATGTTAGAAACAACTGGTAAGACCATCAGAATGTGGCGTCCTGATTAACAGATAACAAATTTGATATCTTGGGTTGATTTACAGATAGATAATATCAAAGGACAGAGGAATTCTACTTTTGTGGAAACAAAAGCTGCTGTCCTAGGTAAAGTTTAGAGAAAAGGCTCCTATCCTTGGTAACCACAGGAGGCAGAGAGGATGGCTCCAGACTGCCCTTCCACTCTCTATCCCCATTACCATAAGACAGCAAGGTGTTTTAGTAATTAAGCCTATTTCGACATTTTCACTATAAAAATATATATCTTTCCTGGGTGTGGTGGTGCACGCTTTTAGTCCCAGAACTTGGGAAGCAGAGGTAGGAGGATCGCTGTGAGTTCAAGACCAACCTGCTCCACATAGTGAGTTCCAGGACAGCTGAAGCTACAGGGAGACTCTGTCTCAAAAAGACCAAACAAACAAACAAACAAACAAGTAAACAAACATATCTTGCTGAATTGAGACTAAATGAATACCGTTTCATCATTTTCCTTTGCATGATACATGTGTAGGTACCTGAGATGATGAAAAATAGGTAAAATTCCAGTATCTTAAGTGCCACTCTTTAGAAGAAAATACAGCGTTGACTCAGCACGCTTGTGTGTGAGGTCCATTACTTTTATCAGCTCACTTCTCATTTATATTGTTTGTTATCCCATGGAGCAAGGAATTTGTCTTAGTGTGCCAAAACAGAAACAGCTTAAGATAAGTCATGGAGAAATTATTCTAGAAAAATTATGTTGCCATTTTTATTCAAAAATTGCCATTTTTATTCAACAAAAATGTTGAGTATCAAAAATTCCATTTATTTCAATACCAGAAAAAGAGCTATGATGCAAATACTAATGGAGAAATATAGAGGATATGCAAAAAGTGAGAGGCCTAAGAAAGAGGTCAAGGGTTGTGTTTCTGAGAGTTACAGTGGCAGAAAGCATATAGTCTGAATATAATGGCAACGTGTCTGTTCATCACAGGATGGAAACCTCAGAATTCTATATTCATTAAGAATACACTCCTGGGCTGGAGAGATAGCCTAGCGGTTAAGAGCATCGATTGCTCTTGCAGAGGACCCGGGTTCAATCCCCAGCACACACATGGCGACTAAGAACCGTGTGTAACTCCAATTCCAGGAGAACTCCAGTTCCAGGTGAACCTGAGACCCTCTTCTGACCCCCGCGCCATTGCACAACACGGGTGCACAAACCTACATGCAGACAGTACATTCATACACATACAAAAATAAATAAAAAAAAGAATACACTCCTAAATATGAAGTTATGCTTTACCCTATAAGAAATAAAGATCTTGAGACTGGTATATGAAACTCCAGACTGAGAACTTCTAGAAATGTTTTTCTATGTTCTTTGTAGCTGAGTGTGTGATTTACAGATTTTCAGCATGTCTTGATAATTGGATTATATTTTATTAATAATTAAAAATTGAAAATTTCAATAGGGTTTAATATCCACCCTTTGGTTAAGTAGGATTCTTCATTAGTAATTTGTCCCAAGTCCTAAATGGTAAGAAATTCTTGATAGAATATATAGATTTCTCCATATAGCTTAAATTGCTTCTCTGAATATCATATTAAGTTTAATGCCAGGCATTTCACATTTTAATTGTTATTACCATTTTCATGATTTTAATTCTTTTCTTAATGAATGGAGATATAGAGAAAAATGTGTCTTTTAAAGACTGACTTTTACCTATAAACACATTTATCAAAATATTGCTTGTTCCAGTACTATAAGTAAACACAGTAGTTATAATAAAAACCATAATAATAAATTAAACTTTAGTATTTTGCTACTAATAAGAGTATGGATGAAAATAGTAACAACTACAAATAATATTAGTGATAATAACAATAAATATACACTTATTCTGAGATTACAGATCTAGGGATACAGCATTTCATTTACTATTCTCAAGGAAATAACTATTTTTAAATATGGATTATTATTTTTCTTAATTTTCTTGAACATCATAAAACAAAATATCATTTGGTTTGAAATTAAATTGGAGGCAAAGTGTTTGTATTCTTGTGTGTCTTTTCTTATTTGTTCAAGATTTTGTTTTTAATGTTAAAATAGCACAGTAAAATTGATGGTGGCTTTCTGAATCAGTTGTCTAAGAAACTGTCTGAATACTTAAAGCCTGTGAGGAGACACTCTCATTCAAACCACCACATTGCACTTCCTGGGCCCAATAGGCTCATGACCATATAAAATGCAAAATATATTTAGTCCAACTTTAAAAGTCCCCATAGTCTTTACCTGTCTCAATTCTATTCAAAAGTCTATAGTCCAAAATTTCTTCTGAGACACAGGCCAATCTCTTAACTGTAAGCTACTGTAAAATCAAAAGACAAATTACAACTCCCAAAATACAGTGGAACTGAATACACATTCCCACTCCAAAAGGAAAGAATAGAGGCATAGTGAGAAAATACTGGGCCAAAACAAGTCCGAAAACCAGCAGGGCATGCACCAAGTCCAGTAGCTCCATGGGCAACTTCTGGGACTCGACTTCCAAAGGGCTTAGATGGCTCAGCTCTTCCAGCTTTGCTTGCAACATACATCTCTTTCTTAGGCTCGTACCACTCCCTGAATGCAGCTCTCCTTGGCAAATATCTAGCAGGTCTGGCTTCTCGAATGTCTTCTTGGGGTCTCCGCTGCCAACCAGGCTTCACATTCACAGCTTCACACAATGGCCTATCAGGGCCTTCTTTATGCAGGGACGCACTGCTGCTCTCTGACTGGCCTCTGGGGCTCTCTGAAACAGTGGAGGAAGTACTGAAAACCCCTTAACTCTTGCATCCTTCTTGCCTCTAAAGCCAGCACCACGTGAATTAAACTGCCAAGTTTGGCTGCAAGTTCCGGATGGACTCTGTCCTAATTTAACCACATTAGCAAATTTTCTCTGCCCTGGACTTGTTGGAGTAGAAAACGCTTTCAGTATTTTCCTTTCAAAAATCAGAGGCTTATCTTGGTGTGGTCTTGCCCTGCAGGTACTATTTCTGCTGTTTACTTGTAAATCTCGAGGACCCTCCTTAATCAATTTAATCTCACTTTTTCCAGTGTTTACTTGCAAATAGCTAGTCCTCTCCTTAATCACTTTAATCTCCTTATCAAAAGGAACCTCTCCTTCACATGCCTTGACCCCACCTTTAATCTTCCTAGTTAGTTTTCAGATCCAAACTGTCTTCTCATCCTCACCTTTCCCAGCAATGCACAAAGGCATGATTTTATACTTTAGTTTAACCTTAACCTTCATATGCGGTGTTTAGAATTCTTATGAATAAATTAGAAAGCTTTGCACCTGTATAATCTTTACTAAGACTACTTACTGCACAATTGCAAATAAAATAAAACCCCAGATAGTGTAGCTTAATAAGTGAATGAGTAAATATTCTCTTGTTAACATTATTTCCTCCTGTTGAGATAGTCCAACTTACCAAGGGTTTCTAATATTTGGTAACTACCAATATTTGGTGTCATAATTGTTAAATGACTTTCCTAGTCACCACTGTGATTACAATTTATAATTAAGGCTATATCCTAAACTCCGCCATTTCCTAAAATTCTAACTTTTAAAAGAACTTTTATATGATTTATATCAGAGTAAGTTTTGGTGGTTATGGTACCATGAAACAAAACAAACACACAAACAATAACAACAACAACAACAACAACAACAAAAAAAAAACACAAAAAAGAGAATTTGTGCCCGGTGTGGTGGTGCATGCCTTTAATCCCAGCACTCAGGAGGCAAAGGCAGGTAGATCTTTGTGAGTTCAAGGCCATCCTGGTCTACAGGGAAAGCTGCAGGCTAGCTGGGACTAAAGGGAGACCCTGTCTCAAAAACATAAAAAAAGAGAGAGAGAGTTTAAGAAAGGATCACACATTCAAACTCCCACTTTTGGGGATAAATCCCTCCCTTAACACAAATTTGTCTCCTGGAATCTCTACAACTTGAACTTAGAATTCATAACATACTATCTTTCCCAGTTCCACATTTCCAATAAAGTATCTCAAAATAATCCTGGCTGTTGTTAGCCATTCCTTTCATTAGCTAGTGAAAATTGGTCAAATACTTCTGATATGTTACCTTCGATTGTCTTTATCTTTCACTGAATTTGACTTCTCAGTCACTAGCCCTGTAACATTCAATTTTGTCTATACTTCTGCAGTAAAGAAGCTTATCATTTTAGATGGGATTCATTACAAATCTATGAACTTGTATTTCAGTCAAGAGCAGAGATCTAAAATTATTTTACTCATTCCTTCTCTCCTCTGCTTTGCTACACAATCCTTGTATTAAACTCTACCAATGTCATTATAATTTCTGTTCTTTTAGGTATTTCTTTCAGCAGAGAGATTAGTTTCCAGCCTTGATAAAGTTCTTTCAGATTCCTTTTCTCCACTTTCAAATATCTTTTTATTTTCACATAGATTTACCTTGTTTATCTTTGTCACATAGGAAATTGGATACCTATTTAACCCATAAATAATGCTTCCATGGTCATCTCATGTACTAAAGAGCCAATGGTATCACATTTCCACCAAGAATTAATTTCATACATATTGTTCTCTCATGTATTTGATTTTAATTTCTACTCCACTCCTTTTCTTCTTCTTTTTCTTTCTCCATTTTCTGAATCCATCTGTGTATGTGCTCATCTGCAATAATAGTAACAATCAAAATTTCCTTAATTATGGCTGCTTTCATTAGTTACTAGCCAATTTATTTTCTTCAATGCTCAAATACCTTCAAAAAGCTGAATATGCCCATGATTTTACTACTCTTCTTCCATTCAGTCTTTATAGTTTTTTTATAATATTGACCCACCTCATTTATTATTTATTTATTCATTTATTTATTATTTATCTATCATTTATTATTTATTATTGAAACACCTCATTTATTTACTCATTTACTTGTTTGTTTATTTACTTTTGCTCCCACGTTGGTAATCTTTAATCAATGGTATTTTGAAACTTTTTTTGCTTCAATGTATACTTTATTGAATTTTTGTGCTATTCATATAATATGTCCTTTTTAAATTTTATTTATTTCTGTATGTGTAGGAATGTACTGTCTGCATGCAAGTTTGTGCACCCGTGTAGTGCAATGCCACGGAGGTCAGAAGATGGTGTCGGATTACCCTGGAACTGGAGTTCTCCTGGAATTGGAGTTTCAGACAGTTCTTGGCCACCATGTGGGTGCTGGCAATCTAACCCGGTCGGCGCTCTTAACCGCTAGGCCATCTCTCCAGTCCCTCATATAATATGCTTTAATCGTATTTAGATTCCAGCCCTTATATAAACCATCCTTTTCATCCCCCATAAGAGTTCATGCATTCTCTCATATGTGTTAAAGCACATAGTGTCAAGTTTCTGCAATGAGAAATCCCTAGGTGCAAGTTCATTCACTGAAGTCTGGTCAGACACTCCCTTAAAGATCAACTCTTCCCTCACACAGCAATAATCAGTTTCCAAAAGTTCCTTTGCTAAGGTTGGAGTTTGCTGCCCATTTTGAAGTACTATGCTGGAGTTTGGTGTGATGAATAGGTCTTGTGCATGCTGTCATCATTGCTGTAAGTTCATAAGAGCAAGTTCCCGGAGGCCTGGAAGACTTTGTTTGAGTCTATGATCAGGCACTATTCTGCCTCTTACAATTTTTCTTTTCCATTTTCCACAATGGTCATTGAGCCTTGGGTGGGTAAGTTCAATATTGGAATCCTCTCCAGGAATACACACTTTACAATCTCTTATTCTCTTCACTTTGGCAAGTTACGACTTAGTATGTGCATCAAATTCCTTGACAAAGTGAACTATGCTTATGAATTTCCTATTTTACCAACATTTTTATTTTTATAATAGGAGTCTTTGGTGGGGTGGTGAAGAGATGGCACAGCAGATAAGAGCACTGACTGCTCTTGCAGAGGCCCCAGTTTTGAATCCCATAATTCACATGGTAGCTAACGACCTTCAGTAACACCAGTTCCAAGATATCCAGTGAAGTGCCCTCTTCTGACCTCTGAGGTAGTGTCCTCTTCTGACCTCTGAGGTAATTGTAAGACACGAGTACACTCATATACATGCAGTTGATATACTCATTCACATAAAATGTGAAGAATAAATATAATATAATAATAGGCATGGTTTTAGGCAAGTGAAAGTCCTTATGCTCCTTAAGTTTATATCTGGTAGGGAGAAGTCATCACTAAAGACATGAAAAATAAAAATATCAATTGGTGTGTCACAGATCAATGAGGCAAAGGCAAGAATACCATATGATATGAAAAAGCTAAAAATTGGCAACATAGATCAAATGATGAGAAATGCCCCATTCAACATAAGGAGAAGGAAGAAGTTCTAGGAAATCTGGGAGAAAATGTTCTGAAGATGTGACCAACAGAGGAAAGGATAGTGTAGCTAAAGCCTAAAAAGTCAGGTAAGAGAGATAGAAAAGCTGTTAAAAATATGGGGGTTCCAGCAAGTGGCCTTGTGAGGTTCATAAGTAAGTTGAATTGTAAGTATGACAAGAAGATTTTGGAGGTTTAAGGGTAGGTAAATTTTATGATAAGATTTGCTTGTGTAAAAGAAAGTCACTAAGGCTGCTTATGGATAATTGACCATAAGGGAACAAGGATGGAAGCAAGGAGACCAATTAGCAGGCTGTTGTTTGTATTACGGGCAAGAGGTGAAGTTATATCAGGATCTCTTCCCTCCTCTGACTTGCTCATACCATTCTTTCCATCTGCTGAACTCAAGCTCATCATTCAGAAGTCAATTCACACATGACTTCTCTGAGAAAGCTTTCCTCAATCCCCATCTACTGTTCAATGGACAGAATTAATTGCTCCTTTTGGGGTGTGATGTGTATCTCTTAAGGCTTCTTCAAATAACACTTACCTGGAAGTGTTGTTAAATGTACCTACTCTGGAGCTAGGTTGTTTGAAGTGAAATCCTGCAATTACCCTTTGTGTAACTTGAATTATGTCACCTCAGATTTCCTATACTCAGTCAGCAATTCACCGAGTTGAGAATGTGAATGTATTTGGAACAGGTATATTTCAGATAAAATTACTGGTAAGATGATATGGACACAAAACAAGTCACTAATCAAATATGACTGAAGTCCAGATTTTAAAGCAGGGAAAGTTGAACAGAGACATGCACACAGAGAAAACAACAAATATAAATGAAATAAGACACTGTTACAAACATGATATTGCTATAAACATTCTTTTTTTGGTATTTTGAACATTCTTTTATAATCCTAGGTATACAAAAGATGACCAAAAAATCCCAAAGAGCAAAAACACCAAAAAGAAAAAGAACATCAGAAATATTACAAGGAAGGAAAGAGTCAATGTTCTGGAAAGGCATCAATGTTTTGAACTACTCACACTTAGTTCCAGAACTGAGACCAATACTTGTACGGAATCTGACACCCTCTTCTGACCTCCATGGGCACTGCATGACACAAGTGCACTTACACAGATGCAGACAATACACCAATATACGTAAGATAAACAATAACAATAATAAAAGAAGAATGCATGTCATATAAACAGCACTTAAATTTTTCTACTCCTCATCAGTCACATCTCTGTTTGGAGAGGGCAGGGATTATCTTTTACTTTTCCTAACATGTTAAAGGTTAAATTAAATATCTGACAGAGTAGAAGTGCAATTTTAAAAAGTTGATCAATTTCAAGATTCCTGAGTTTTTTTTTTTCCTGAGAAATAAACTGCTTTCCAGTTCTGTGGTCTAGAAACCCTGGACTCTGCCTTAGCAATAAAGAGCATTATCTGTACTGCTAGGACAGTGGTGAATATGTTGGGAACTGGTCTGGAGTTAAGCTATTGCTTAGTATTTCCACATCTCAGCTTGTTCATCTATTAGATGAGATCATTGAGACAGAAGATCTCGCAGGTCCCATCCAATTTCCAAATTCTGCAAGGCTATGTCCCTGATTTTAATTTAGGAAGGCAGTGCACTTGAAGAATGAGTTATATTTGATCATTAAAGAAATAACGAAGTATCTCACAAATCAACTGAAAGCACTCTAAGGGAATGAGGACTGTATTTGGCAGGGTTCTCAGTGTACTTTTGCTAGGTCATTAAAATGAATAAGACCTTATGTACACCCCTAAGTAATGTAATGGCTCCGGTTTTCCACAATCCATTCAAAGAACCATAGGTCTTTCCCCTTGTCATAAGCTTCCCAGAATTGTTTCTTTTTTCAACTCTCAAGTAATTATTAATAACAATTCCAAGCCCCATAATTTCTATGTATAAGCAGAGCTTTCTGTTTTACATATTTATATATGGTGTTTCACTTTCCAGCATGTGGTCTCAAAACAAATGCAAAAGGCAGTTAAGGTGAAATCAGGAAATAGCTGCTGTCACAATTACTAATCTAATCATTAAAAGAAAACATTATAATAATCATTTCAAACTAGATTTTTCATTCAGGTAAATGGTAATTTTATGATCATTCACTTTCAAATTCTGGTTCAGATAATCTGAAGGGAGGAGGTAGGTGTTACATTTTACCATATCACCCAAGGGTTCAGATGTTGAAATCTTGGTCCTTAGTATGGTGAAAGTAGTTGCTGTTAGACTCTTTAAGAAATATGACTTAATGAAAGTTAATTATGTTTTTTTGGTTAATCCCCTCATAAGAAAAAAATCCACTTCTAGTGCAACCTAAGTATCTATGAAAGTGGGATGTTATATATTTCTTTGATGTTAGCTTCCTGTCTAAACATGTGTTTGGACCCTCTTGCATATATTCTTACCATGATACATTCTGCCATGTGGCCCTCACTAGAGAACAAACTAATGAAGCTGATCAATATTAGACTTTAAGCTTCTAAAATTGTAAACTAATAAATTTTCTATGCTCCATAAAAATCCAGTCTCAGGTATTTTGCTATACCTGAAAAAGAATTAACAAAGTTATAAACTCATTTTAAATAAGTACAATTTTCCAAGGGTTTTTTTAAATCATTAAAATGGATCTGATACCTACAAAATGTAAATAAACTACTTATCCCCTAAGTCATGGGAAATGTTAACAGTTAAATTAATCATTCTGATGTCATATTGAATTTTTGTGTATTTCATTTATATTTCATAGGTCTCAGATCCATTTTGGTGATTGAAAAAAACCTTGGAAACTTTTAACTGAAAAATTCATAACTTTCATAAATGCAGTTAATTAACTTTTTCTATTATTTGAAATATTTTTCTATTAATTTTTATTTATTTTTATGCAAGCAAAAGGCTATAATTTTATTAAAATTGTACAACCATCTGCTTTAATTTCTACCCTTAATTTGTATTAAAATTAAATTCTATTCATTAACCTCCCACCCCAAACTATTGAATAAAATGTTGTTTTTTTTAATTAAAAAATAAATACAATTAATTCCAGTGTAGATGGTCTCTAGACTACACACATTGTTATAAATTATATAACAACCTTTGGGCACTGGGGCCAGAGGGTCGGGCCAGTGGTCTGCACCTTTGGGCAGGCAGCCTGGAAGTCACTTGGGCAAGCATCTTTGCAAGTGGGCTCCTTCTGGGGCTGCAGCTAGGGGATCGTGTCTCTGAGGACTTCTGTGTGGACATTCCTACACCTTTCTTTGGCTCTGGAGCCAGAGGGTCGGGCCAGTGGTCTGCACCTTTGGGCGGGCAGCCCAGAAGTCACTTGGGCAAGCATCTTTGCAGGTGGGCTCGTTCTGGGGCTGCAGCTAGGGGGTCCTGTCTCTGAGGACTTCTGGGTGGGACCACCCTATGCCTTTCTTTGGCACCGGGGCCAGAGGGTCAGGCCAGTGCTCTGCACCTTTGAGCAGGCTGCCGGGGTGCGGGCTAGGTCAGGCATATTGCCCCTCCCCCCAAGATTGGTGAGAATCCAAGTGGACTTATTTTTTGAGAACCTTCAGAACAAGAAGAGAAGAGTGATTTACAAAATTGAAAACAAGACAAGTCAGTACCCCATAAACAAGGAGGAGGAAAGGGGGAAAATAAAACCATCTGAAGGAGGAAAGCAAAACCATCCGCTAACATAGTGAAAAGGTATTTGTGATCTGAACCACAAAAGGGAAGCCCACATGCCAGGGACACGACGAAGGGACAACATGGGAAAGGCACAGGAAAATCCTGCACCAAGCGCTACCAAACCAGTAGGAGATAGCTACAATGGGAGCCCCTTGGAGGAGACCCAAGGAACAGATATTAGAGGAATAATTGCAGACCTATGCAGAGAAATTAAAGAACATAAAGAGGAATTCAGAGAACTAAAGAGAGA
>VZQC01001531.1:42169-53477 GCA_009823505.1 Rhizomys pruinosus | reverse complement strand
CTAAAAAATGAAAAAAAAAAACTGAGAGAAAGATGCAGGACAGTTTTGGCAGAATGCATGATCTGGGGTGGGGTGGGGGTGGGGGGGAAGGGAAAGGGAAATATGCCTGAACTGAATTGGAAAATGATGGATGAAATGCACCAAGCATCAATAAAAAAGTTAAAAAAAATAAATTATATAACATATGTAAAATACACAAAAGAGAGATTTAAGTTTAAAGTTAGCAGTATCAAACATTGAAAACTGAATGTTATAGCAAAATGTCTACATTAGAAACCTCTGTTTTATAAAAATATAAATTTATATATTTGGCAACTGTCCTTCACTCCTGTTCTAAAGTGGGCATCACATGCCTCTGGATGCACTTATACACATGCAACCAGAACAATCATACATATGAAGTAAAAATAGTAAACAAAATATCAAATTGTTATTACACTGATTGATTTATTTTGGTGAGGGAGCACAAATACACCTGTGGAAGTCAGAGGACAGATTGCAGGAGTTGTTTCCCTCATTTCCTATGTGGGTACTAGGAATTGAACTTAGGTTAACAAGGTTGCTGGAAAATGCCTTTACCTGTTCAGCCTTCTTGCTGGACCCTACTGAAATGCTTTGATATACTTATCTAGCTTATTTAAAAAAAGAAAAGTTGGTATATTTTGGAAAGTTGAAAATCCATTAAGGAAGTCTTTTTTTTTTTTTGGATTGCATAATATTTATGTATGAAATTACAAATAATTTAGTCAACTATATTTTTAAAAAAACTAAAAAGCTGTTCTTGAGTTCCAATGGGTAGAAGTCAAAGATGTTGCTAAATAATTTACATGCACAAGACAGGCCTTTATAAAAAAATATTCAGGACAAATATCTAGGATGACAAAATTCAGAATATTTGATGTAAACTATTTGTGATGGCTAATCCTGGGTGTCAACTTGACTGGACTAAGGAACAAATAAGAGAAAAAAGATCTTTGGATTGGACCACCTCAAACGAGATGGCCCACCCCAAATGTGGGCATTACCTTCTGTAGGTAGGCCATGGCAGAGGGAGTTGGTCCCTTTTTTCCTGTGGCTTGCCTCTCTCACTGTTGAGTTTGTCTTGCTGGCACTTTTTAAAAACACATTTAAACTGTGGCTGGTTTTTCACAACCTTCCATGCAAGCCAATGTTGGTAGATTAATTCCTGGGTAGTTGCCTCTACAACCCAAGCCTGCCTGTGCAAAGGTGCAAATGAACGCTTCTATGGAAGGTTTGCCACAAAAGCTTAAGCTTGTTTGCTCCACAGGCATGCCTGTCCTTCTCTTAGGAGCTGGACCCCAGGCTGCAGAGTAGGTTCCAAGCCCATTTCAAAACCTCTAGAAGGCAAGTGGATGGGAGAGGAAGGGCTCATCTCAAAATTTCTCTGAATACCAGCCACCTGGGAAGGCTGGGGAAGCAACAGATACCCTTAATCCAGGGAAGCCAAAATGGCACCCACAGGCTCCATAATCATGTCCCACTGAGTGGGTGAAAACTCACAACAGAATGCAAGCTTCCCAAAGCCTATCAGAGAAATGGTCTCCAGCACACAGGCCAAGTCTCCATCAGTGCCATCCACAGGCACACCAGCAGAGTCAATACGAGAATTCCCTCTGTGTCCATCCGTAGTCCATGCCTTCACTGATTTTGAGATGTTAAACTTTCTCCATGCCACAACTTGAAACACAACAGCCACAGCAAACCACAGCACAGAGTCAACAAACATATGCCATACATCACAAAGTAATTCTCCTGAAACATAGCTTCCTTGAAGGTTTTATTTCCCATCTTGCAGAGATTCTAGATTACCAAACTGGTCTCCATGCCCCACTTTCATGGTGCCCTTTGTGGATAGGCTGCTGAGATTTGTGGTGGGGCCCACTTAATCCCAAGACGACCCATGTGGAAAGCAGGACAGCACAGCACACTGACGCATGTTAAGGACCAAATGCAGAGAGAGAGTTTATTGCAAAATGTCTGGTTAAATATCGATCATGACTCAAACCTCAGTGCTGAATCCTAAATATTTTGTTCACTATATCCCACCTCATGGGTGTGGCCAGGGAGGTCCCATTGGTTTAGAATGCTACCCATCTTAACTAAGTTTTCCCACAAAGTTGCTGTGTGAATCTGTTTGTCATTGACCATTTGCATCCCTGCCATAAAGCAATGGCATTGTTGCCTGGGTGGCTATAGAGGGTGTTCAGTCCTGAGATGTTTGAAACTAAGACCTCAATTTTTATTGAGCATTTCTGTGATTTTTTTTCACAGTATTGTATTTGAGATAACTGTCCCATCTCATTACATGGGAAATAATTGTTAATTACTTAGTAAATCTGCAAAATTAAGGGTTAAGCTGTTTATGAATGCTATGTGTCAGGGTATCAAAAAGGGATGTAAAAAGTGAAAAATGTGAAAAAGATATTTTTAGTCAGGATTTATGTGAAGATGATGAAAAAAGGCTATGCAAGTGATAAAAGTCTGAGGAGGTTTGTTTTTACAGGTATAAAGGACACTATATAAATAAGCTTAAATTTGTAAGGTTCAGTCAAATAGTTTAAAAATCAAAATTTATAGCTAGTCAATGTTTGTTTAAGAGTGTTCAGTTTTTGCCAATGATTTATATGCATATCACATGGCACTTCAAGTTTTAGTAAAATGATATGATACCTCTATTAAGTTAAATTGGTTTAAACACTCAAGCTAGTTTACTAGTGGCATGAATAGGATTGTGAATATAGAGAGTTGCTAATTTTCAATCCTCTCCTGCCTTGAACATGACTCCCTGTTACAGGTTTGGATTAAACAGGCACAGGCAAATTGTGGCTTACCTATGGCTACTGAAATATGTACTTTATGTTTCTTGCAAGAGTTCCTTTTGATATTTCCCTTGACCCAACCAGATAATTTGGCTCAAAAAGCTATATTCTATCTTCCTGAACAAGCTGCATGCAGTCCAAAAGAAGACAGTTTGTATGAATTTGGTAATCCTTATCAGTTTGTTTCCTGTCTTCTGGTATGTATTACAAATCCTGTCTTTCTGGGAAAATTATAAATCAGGAAAAAGAGTCTGAAAAAGAAAAACAATGTTCCCATTTGTAGTAATTGTAGTGAACAGTTTTACATTTAAATTAATCCTAAAATTGTTTAAGTCGATCATGTGGGTTATGCCTGCTTAAAGTATGGTGTTAAGTCTCTCCTCCAGTCAGTACTATACAAGGCTGCTTGATCTTTTGTCCAAGACTTATCTAGAATATTATACAGTAATTAAAGGTATTAGAGTGATGTAATTTAGTCTTTCTGGATGGATAACCACCATGCATAATGCCCATACCAATTTGGCCAAAAACAAAAGTTGGTTAATCTGGGCTAACTGTATGGACTTATACACCCAAAAGAAAAGTATAACCAAAAGATAAGCAATCATTATATTTCCTTTAAAGTCTGAGAGATTGTGTCTCCAAACACTAGATTTTAAGTCATTTAAAGTCATATGAGATTTGTTGTTACCAAATAACAAAGTTTCTTCCCTCTACTTAAGCAACTGCCTAAGGGAAAACTCACAACCACTTTGACTATTGAAATTTCCTGGAAAGCAGATGCTTCGTCCAGACACTGTGGACAAATGAATAAAGAAGCCCAATAATGGACGCTTCTGAATCCATCATTAAAATTCTAAAAGACTTTTTTTTTTAATTCTCCATATTCTTCTCTTGGTTCCCTGCCTAGAAAATGTACCTAGATATTATAGACTTCACAGGCACTAGACAAGGATTTTGTTCTCTCTATAACTATAATTTTGGGAGTCTTTTGGATTGATCCACTGAGCAGGGGTACCCCAGTCACCACCTCCTACACCCCTTTTCAGCATGGAAGAAGTAAGAGCAGTCGGCACCATGATTCTCTCTTGGCAATTGGGGTAAACTCCTCAGAGGGTAATGTGATAAAAGAAGGAGCTAAAAATTGGCTAGGCAGTTTAAGCTTAAGACCCCCCCCACACAAAAAGCCAGTTTCTTTCTCAGCTGATTGCTGAGGACTTCTCTGGCTTGTGTCTCATCCATCCATAACTCACTTGTCAGATTTATTGAACAGTTGGTAAATTCCATTAAAATAATGGTGCTAAGGAACCAATGCAACCGCCCTAGCAGAGATCATTCCATCTTGGAGACACCAACTGTGGTTCACTCTTGTGAACTCCCTTCAAGGATTTGAAGGTCACACAATGAGAGGGAGAGATGAGTTGTGACCCCAGGTTATCCTCATTCTGCCTGAGCCCCTACCAAGTCCTCAATATTACACATCTACATTGTGAACTTGATGACATTACTAACAGCCCCTGGTCGCAACAGTTTATTAACTACACCTGTACCCATGGTTCTCAAATTATCTCCCTTAACTATACCCATCCCGAAGTCATACCCTTTGATATTAGCTTTGTTTCAAAGGTGTGGTCTAAGCTAAACTCCATTTTTGATCCTGCTACATTGGTCACCTAGGACATCCTCTGCCTCCTGGCCCTTCTCTGACTTTTTCTCTTCAGGTGTCTGTTTCACTTTGCCTGCAGACAATGCCAGGTCAACAAAACAACAGCTCAAGTCCNAACAATGGCCTAGGTCCCCTCAGCAATGTTCAATAGCGACTCTGCATGCACCACTCCTGATGAGGTGGTTCACATCTGTCTCTCATCCATCCACAATTCATGGGAATGAGCTTGTCTCTCCCCTCCACAGTACCACTCCTGGCCTCTTCTCTCCGTGGCTGGCCAGTCAATGATGGGTAAGACTCTGCTAAACCAGGGAAACCTAAGACAGATGCAGTCAAAATGTGGGAGTGCCAGAGGTGGGGTCAACAAGGTTCGGGCATAGCATCCGATCTCCCACTGGACTGCTCCTCAAGCAAAATTAAATGCAAAGGGTGGAAATGTAGTAGCCAATATGCTGAGAATCATGCATGCACAGAGCTTGTCTCTCATCAACCTAACCTGCCTTAGGCAGACGAGACCATACAAGCAGCTGAGTTGCAGATGTGGGCCAATCATAATGCAACAAGAGGAGAGCAAGAATGAGAACAGTACATAAACCCTAAACCTGCCCCCAGTAAATGAGTCCATGACAGCTCACCCTTTGTCTGCGTTCACCTGATTCTCATGGTCTGCATCTTGACTATGTGCCTCTCACCCCTTTGTTCACAGTCAGACCATAAAATTCCCCAGCAGGCCTGGGGGATTGTCTATATCCCTCCAGCAGTGGATGAGTGTTCCTCTTTCCCTACAACATCTCCAGGATTTGTTATCATGTGCTTTCTTGATTCTAGACAGCCATATTGGAGTGATATGATATCTTAAACTGGTTTTGATTTGCATTTCCTTAATTGTTAGCGATTTTTTACACATTTTAAGATGTTCCTCTGCCATCTCTCGTTCCTCACTTGTGAAGTATCTGCTCTGCTCTTTACTCCATCTTTTGAGTGAGTCACTTGTATTCTTGTTTGTTTTTTGAGTAGTTTATATATTCTGGAAGTTAGTGCTCTGTATCAGCAGTGAAGGTTTCCTCCCACTCTGTGGGTTTTTCTTCACTTCTCTGATTGTTTCTTTTGATGTACAGAAGCTTTGGAGTTTTATAAGGTCCCACTTGTCAATTGTCGACCTTGTTTCGTGTGCAGCTGCTTTCTGATTTAAAAAGTCTTTTCCTATTCTTACGTCTTGTATGTACCTGCCAACGTTTTCTTTTATCACCTTCAGAGTTTTGGGTTTCATGTTGAGGTTTTTGATCCACTGGGAGTTGATTTTTGTACAGGGTGAGAGGTAAGGGTTTAATTTTTTCTTCTACAAGTGGTGATCCAGTTTTGCCAACCAACACCATTTGCTGAAGATGCTGTCTTTCCTCCATTTAGTCTTTTTGTCCCCCTTATCAAATATGAGATGGCTGAAATTGTATCTGTTCAAGTTTGGATATTCTGCTTTGTTCCGTTGGTCTACAAGTCTGTTTTTGTGCCAGTACCTGGCTGTTTTTATGACCATAGCCCTGTATTACAGTTTAAAGTCTAGTAGAGAGATCTCCCCGGTATTGCTCTTTTCACTCAGGGTTTCTTTGGCTATTCGGGGTCTTTGGTTTTTCAATACGAATTTAAAGATATTTTTCTAAGCATTTGAAGAAAATCTTGGGGATTTTAATTTGGATTGCATTGACTCTGTATATTATTTTGGGTAAAATGGACATTTTTACTATATTCATTTTTCCAATCCATGAGCATGGGAGGTATTTCCATCTTCTGATGTCATTTTCAATCTTCTTCTTCAGGGGTTTATAATTTTTGTTGTAGAGATATTTGGTGTCTTTGCTTAGGTTTGTTCCTAGGTATTTTATTGATTTTGAGGCTATTTTGATTGGAAAGGTCTCCTTGTATTCCTTCTTTAATTGCTTGTTGTTGGTGTAAAGAAAGGCTACTGATTTTTCTAGGTTATTTTATATCCTGACACATTACTGAAACCTCTAATTGTTTCTAGGAGTTTTCTCGTTGAGTGTTTAGCATCCCTTAGGTAAACTATCATATCATCTGCAAAGAGGGATAGTTTGACTTCCTCTTTTTCAATTAGTCCTCCTTTAATTTCCTTTTCTTGTCTTATTGCCCTTGCAAGTGTTTCAAGTACTATATTGATGAGGAGTAGTGACAGGGGGCAGCCTTGCTGAGTTCTTAGCTTTAAGGGGAATCCTTCTAATTTCTCAATCTAGGATGATGTTGGCTGTGGGTTTCTTGTATTTGACTTTGATTATGTTGAGGAATGATCCCTCCAGTCCAAATCCCTCTAAAACTTTAAGCGTGAGGGTGGTTAGATTTTATTAAAGGCCTTCTCTGCATTGAGGTGATCATGTGATTTTTGTCTTTCAGTCCATTTATGTGTTTTATGATATTAATTGATTTTTGTATGTTGAACTATCCCTGCATATTTGGTAATAACCCAAGTTGATTATGATGGATGATCTTTTTGATGTGGGTCTGTGTGTGATTTGCAAGTATTTTGTTGAGAATTTTGGCCCCTATGTTCATTAATTAGACAGGTCTATAGCTTTCTTTTTTGCTTGTATTTTTGCCTGGTTTTGGTATTAGAGTGATGTTGGCTTCATAGAAGGAGTTTGGGAGAATTCCTTCTGTTTGTGTCCTTCTGATCAGTTTGTGTAGCAGTGCTTGTAGGACTTCTTTAAATAATTTATAGATTTCTGCTCTGAAAACATCTGGACCTGGGATTTTTTAGTTGGGAGGCTTTTAAATACATCTTCAATGTCCTCAAATATTATGGGCTGGTTTAAGCTGTCAACTTGTTCTTGGTTTAGCTTTGGTGATTCCCAGAATTTCAAATATTCATCCATTTTGCCTAGGTTTTCAAATTTAGTAGAGTATAGGTTTTTGAAGTATTCCTGTGTAATTTCCTGGATCTTTTCGTTTTCTGTTGTTATGTTTCCCTTCTCATCATGAATTCTATTGATTTGGAGTTGCTCTATCTTTCTTTTGGTTAACTGGACTAGAGGTCTCTCTATCGTGTTTATTCTCTCAAAGAACCCACTTTTGGATTCATTGATTTTTTTTGTATTGTTTTCTTTGTTTCTATTTCATTGATTTCTGCTCTGATTTTTGTCATTTCTTCCTGTCTGTTGCATGTAGAGTTCATTTGTTGTTGTTTTTTAATATAGGCAACCAGGGCTATAAAATTCCCTCTTAGGACAGCTTTTAAGGTAACCCATAGCTTTTGTTTTGTTGTACTGTTGTTGTCATTTAGTTCCAGGAATGCATGTATTTCTTTCCTTAATTCTTTCTGGACCCATTCATTATTCAGGAGTGTGTTGTTTAGTCTCCATGCATTCATGTAGGTCATAGGGCATATCCTGGTGTTGATATTGAGCTTTATTGCATTGTGGTCTGATAGAAAGGGCAAAATATTTCTTTTTATGTATTTTTTGAGGTTATTTCTGTGTCCCAGTATGTGGAATATTTTGGAGAATGTTCCCATTGGGTGCCGAGTAGAAAGTGTATTCTCTGGTGGTTGGGTGGAATATTTGGTAGATGTATTTGAGGCCCATTTGCTGTGTGGTATTGTTCAGTTCAGATGTCTCTCTGTTCATTCTTTGTCTGGTTGATCTGTCCAAGGTGCTCAGTGGGGCACTGAAATCCCCTACTATGAGTGTGCTGGTGTTAATCTGTGCCTTGAAGTCCTGTAGAGTTGTGATTATACAGATGGGTGCACTGGAGTTTGGTGCATATATATCATGATTGTGAATACTTCATGGTTAATTTCCCTTTAATAAGGATGTAATGGCCCTCTTTGTCTCTTCTGATTGTTTCTACTTTTAAGTCTATTTTATCTGATATTAAAAGAGCAACTCCTGCTTTCTTTTTGGTACCATTTGCTTGGAATATTTTTCCATTCGTTCACTTTCAGTTGATACCTATCCTTGAGGGTGAGATGAGTTTCTTGTAGACAGCATATAGATGGATTCTGTTTTCTAATCCATTTTCCCAGTCTATACCTTTTGATCAGGGAGTTTCATCCATTAATATTTAAAGTTATAATTGAGAGATGTATGTTTCTTCCTTTCCTCTTATCATCCAATTTCATTTTTGGTCTTGGTTTCTACTTTTGCAGTTATGTTTTTATTAATTTCCCTTTCCAGTTGCCTGGGGATAGGTGCTCCTCTCCTCTGCTCTTTGAATTGATTCAAGTATTCTCTGAAGGTATGATTTTCAGGACATTCATTCTTTCATTTTGTTTATGTTATGGAAGATTTTTCCCTTTCCGTCAACTAGAATTGAGATTTTTGCTGGGTATAGTAACCTGAGTTGTCATTTGTAGTCATTTAGCACTGGAAATGCTTTGTTCCATGTTCTTCTTGCTTTCATAGTTTGCACTGAGAAGTCAGCTGTAATTTTAATAGATTTCCACTAATGTGTAAATTGTTGTTTTTCTCTCTTGGCTTTTAGAATTTTGGCTTTGTATAGGGTGTCTAGCGTTTAAACTATGATATGGTGTGGGGAGTTTCTTTTCTGGTCTTGTCTTTTTGGTGTTCTACGTGCTTCTTGTATTTGTAAGGCTGTGTCATTTTTTTAGTTTGGGAAAATTTTCATGTATTGTTCTGTTGAAGATCTGATCAATACCATTCTCTTGGGATTCTTATTCTTCTATCCCTATGATGCAGAGGTTTGAACTTTTCATAGTGTCCCACATTTACTGGTCTTTCCATTCTTGTGTATTTTTAAATTTTTCACAGTCTTTACTTGAGCTATTTAGTTGGTCTGTGTTATCTTCCAGTCTGATATTCTTTATTCTGCTTCCTCCATTCTACTTCTGAGGCTTTTTCCCATTCCTTCCTCTCGATAGGATGAGTGTTCTATTTCCTTTTTCATTTCATCTTGTGGTTTATTTTTTCTATTTCCACTTCCTTTTGGAGCTTCTCAATCTCTTCTTTTAACTCCTTGTTTCACCTGTTGGTTTCCTTTTTATTTTCAGCATGGGGTCTTTTCAGTGTTTTCACTTCTTTCTGTAGTTTGTCATTTTCTCCCTCTATTTCTTTCCAGAGATTTTCATTTTCTCCCTCTATTTCTTTCCAGAGTTTGTCATTTTCTCCCTCTAGTTCTTTCCAGAGTTTGTCATTTTCTCCTTTCAGGTCTTTCTGAAGATTGTCATTCTTTCCCTCTAGGTCTTTTCTGAGATTTTCATTCTCTCCCCTCAGTTCCATGATTTCTTTGACTATATCCTTAATTGTTTTAAGATCTCTACCCTGGCCTACCTCCAGGGAGGTCCCATTGTGGGTGGGAATCCTCCATAGGTTCAGTAGACTTCAGTGTGGAATTATTCTGTGCTTTTCCCATGTTGATATTTTTTTGTGCTCTTGGCATGTGGTCTTCCTTTTGCCTGTATTCTGATGCAAATCACAAATGCCTCTTCACTGTGTTGAAGGATCATCACTTTCCCTGATTACTTCTATTTATTTATAAAGTGTTTAATTGTCTAGATTTCAGGCTTTCAATTTTGGTTGTCTATTGTGAGATATAGCTCAGACTTCCCTTTCTATTATGCAAGAACTGGGTAGGTAATAGCCATTATGACACCCACTGAGCTCTGCTCCCTCTGTTGCTGCCAGCTTGTTCCTCTAGGTTGGTTGTAGGGCTTACTGAACACTCCCTCCAGACTTCCAGTTGGGGGGACCTGCCTGCTTAGCCCATGCCCTGGTAGCCTGCAGCTGAACTGGTCTGGCCCAGGTCACCCCCCCCTTTTTTTTTGATGGCAGGCCTAGCCTCTCTTTCCCAACAGGAAATCTTTTTTTTTTATTAATAACCACATTCATTACCCCTGATTAGCATGCTTAACATACCCACTTTAATTATTAAATTTTCCATTCCAGTGAATTATTTGGAAGAAAAATGAGATTACTTCTTTTCCTACTTCTACCTTATTGTGTTCTGAGAAGTCATTTTAAAGTCCATTTTAGTCCATTTTAATGTGAACCCATACCATCATATGAGAAACATTCCTGCAAATGTCTGATGCTGTTTACAGCACAGTTTTGCTTCTATACCAACCTGCACCTCTGCCTCATTCTGAAATATTTTGAATTTTTGAATCTTGGTGATTTGATATGTGTTACTGTTGTCATGACCAGTGCATTGTCAAGAGAAAGAGTTAAATGTACAATACTGATTAAATCCTTTTAAATAATATGGCATAAAACATGTTTATACATTCCACTAAAAAACTCACATGTCCAATCATAAAAATTAGATTAGGAAGTATTTTTCTGGATGGAGAAACATCACAAGTTACATACTAAGTGTGAACATGAGGATGGAGAACTCTGTAACAGGAGAGGAAATGAATGGTATGAACAATTTGATGATCTAGCAGCTGGTTCAATTAACAGTTTTGATTTCAACTATAAAGAGTTTCTTTTTAAATTAACCATTGATTTTCACAAATGACACTTCAAACTATATTGATTCAGATAGGTTTTAAAGTTGAAATATAAATTTTATTATCAATAATTGCTAATTCTTTTTATACATAGATGCTGACTTGGGTTTGGCAATTTACCATTAACTTCTATGTTTATTTTTTCATTGGACTATAAATTTTAATAAGCTCATAATTGAATATTCAGGGTGTGACCTACTGAACACTCAGTAAGTAGAAAAATTCCTACATACATGTATGAAGCTCAAGGGATATTTATTGTGTCAATAATTGAGGGTAAAAGTCACTTGGATGCATATGATATATATATATATATATATATATTAT
>VZQC01001531.1:0-40481 GCA_009823505.1 Rhizomys pruinosus | reverse complement strand
GAGAAATCAATAAAAGCATAACTGCAGAAGTAGAAACCTAAATCAAAACCGCAGATGGATAATAAGGCAAAAGGAAGCAACACAAACCTATCAGTCATAACCTTAAATATTAATGGACTAAATTCCCCAATCAAAAGACATAGACTGGGAGACTGGATTAGGAAACAGAATCCATCGATATGCTGTCTACAAGAAACACATCTTACCTTCAAGGACAGGCACCACCTTAAAGTGAAGGGATGGAAAAAAATATTCCAAGCAAATGGTACCAAAAAGAAAGCAGGTGTTGCTATTTTAATATCAGACAAAATAGACTTCAAAGTAAAAGAAATCAGAAGAGACAAAGAAGGCCATTACATTTTTATCAAAGGAATAATTCACCAAGAAGATTTCACAATTGTGAATATATATGCCCCAAACTCTAGTGCACCAAACTTTATAAAGATGATTCTCCAGGACCACAACTCACACACTAACCCCAGTACACTCATAGTAGGGGATTTCTATACCCCACTGAGTCCTTGGGATAGGTCAACAGGACAAAGAATAAACAGAGAGACATCTGAATTGAATGATGATACACCAAAGGGACCTCATAGACCTCTATCAAATATTCCACTCTAATACCAGAGAATACACTTTCTACTCAGCACCCCATGGAACATTCTCCAAAATCGACTACATACTGGGACACAGAAGAAACCTGCAAAAATAAAGAAAGATTGAAATAATTTCATGCATTCTATCAGACCACAGTGCAGTAAAGCTCAACATCAAAACCAGGATAAGCCCTACTGCCTACAAGAACACATGGAGACTAAACAACACACTCTTGAAAAATGAATGGGTCAAGGAAGAGATAAAGAAAGAAATAAAAGCATTCCTGGAACTGAATGACAATGACAATACAACACAACAAAACCTATGGGATACCTTAAAAGCAGTACTAAGAGGGAAGTTTATAGCCCTGGGTACCTACATTAGAAAAACAGAAAGAGCACAAGTGAACAATCTAACACTTCAGCTAAAAGTACTCGAGAGGCAACAACAGATGAACCCTAAACACAACAGACAGGAAGAAATAACAAAAATCAGAGCAGAAATCAAAAGTTGGTTCTTTGAAAGAATAAATAAGGTAGACAGACCTGTAGCCCAGTTAACCAAAAGAAAGAAGGAACAACTCCAAATTAATACAATCTATGATGAAAAGGGAAATATCACAACAGACAAGGAAAAGATCCAGAAAATCATACGGGAATACTTTAAAAACTTATACTCTACCAAGTTTGAAAGCCTAGAAGAAAGGGATGAATATTTGAAAACCTGGGAATCACCAAAGCTCACCAAGAAGAGATCGACAGCTTAAACAGACCCATAATACACGAAGAAATTGAAGATGTAATAAGAAAGCTGCAAACTAAATAAAGCCCAGGCCCAGATGTTTTCACGTCAGAAGTCTATAAAACATTTCAAAAAGATCTACAACCATTATTACTGAAACTGTTTAGAGAGATACAATCAGAGGGAATTCTCCAAAATTCCTTCTATGAAACCAGCATCACTCTATTACCAAAACCAGCCAAAGATAAAACTAAAAAGGATAATTATAGACCCATCTCCCTAATGAACACAGATACCAAAATTCTTTTTATTTTATTTTATTTATTTTTGTATATGTATGAATGCACTTTCTGCATGTAGGTTTGTGCACCCGTGTTGTGCAATGCCACGGAGGTCAAAAGAGGGTCTCAGATATCCCTGAAACTGGAGTTCTCCTGGAATTGGAGTTACAGACGGTTCTCACTCGCCATGTGGGTGCTGGGGATTGAACCCGGGTCTTCTGCAAGAGCAGTCAGTGCTCTTAACCGCTAGGATATCTCTCCAGCCCCAGATGCCAAAATTCAAAACAGGATACTGGCAAATTGCATACAGACTCACATCGAGAAGATCATCCATCATGACCAAGTTGTTGTCATACCAGAGATGCAGGGATGGTTCAACATACAAAAATCAATAAATATCATCAAACACTTAAATGGAATTAAAGACAAAAACCACACCATCATTTCAATTGATGCTGAAAAAGCCTTTGACAAAATCCAGCATCCCTTCAAGCTTAAAGTCCTAGAAGGAATTGGATTGGAGGGATCATTTGTCGATGTAATCAAAGCCATACACAGGAAACCCACAGCCAATATCATCCTAAATGGGGAAATGACAGAAACATTTATTTTAAAGGTAGGAACTCGTCAAGACTGCCCCCTGTCACCACTCCTCTTCAATATAGTGCTTGAAACACTTGCTAGAGCAGTAAGGCAAGAAAAGGAAATTAAAGGAGTACTAATTGGAAAAGAGGAAGTCAAGCTATCCCTATTTGCTGATGATATGATTTACTTAAGGGATGCTAGAAACTCCACCAGCAAACTCCTAGAAATGATTAACAGCTTCATCAAAGTGGCAGGATACAAAATTGACTTAAAAAAATCAATGTCCTTTCTTTACACCAACAACAAGCAACTGGAGGTAGGATTTCAAGAGACCTTCCCACTCACAATAGCCTCAAAAGCAATAAAATACCTAGGAATAAACCTAACCAAAGACACCAAAGACCTCTACAACAAATATTTTAAACCTTTAAAGAAAGAAATTGAAGAAGACATCAGAAGATGGAAAAACCTCCTATGCTATTTGATTGGGAAAATTAACCTTGTAAAAATGTCCATTCTATCATAACTCTTCTATAGATTTAATGCAATTCTAATCAAAATCCCCAAGAGTTTCTTCACAGGTTTGTAAAAAACGGTCCTTAAACTCATTTGGAAAAACAAAACACCCAGAATACCAAAACAACCCTGAGCAAAAAGAGCTACACACGGGGGGATCTCTATACCAAACTTCAAACTATACTACAGGGCTTTAGTCATAAAAACAGCCTGGTACTGGCACAAAAACAGACCTGTTGACCAATGGAACAAAACCGAAGATCCAAACCTGAGCACATACAATTTCAGCCATCTTGTATTTGACAAGAGGGCCAAGAAGTCACAATGGAAAAAAGACAGCATCTTCAACAAGTGGTATTCCAAAACTGAATCACCACTTGTAGAAGAATGAAATTAAGCCCCTACCTCTCGCGCTGTACAAAATTGAACTCCAGATGGATCAAAGACCTCAACGTGAAACCCCAAACTCTGAAGGCGATAGAAGAAAAAGTTGGCAGCAGACTACAAGACACAGGCATAGGAAAAGACTTCCTAAATCAGACAGCAGCTGTGCAAGAATTAAGGTTGACAATTGACACATGGGACCTCATTAAACTCAAAAGCTTCTGTACATCAAAAGAAACAATCAAGGAAATGAAGAGAAATCCCAAAGAGTGGGAGGAAACCTTCACCACAAAAACATCTGACAAAGCATTGATTTCCAGAATATATAAACTACTCAAAAAACAAAGAAGAAAGAAAACAAATGACCCACTCAATAGATGGAACAAAGAGCTGAACAGAGACTTCACAAGTGAGGAATTAGAGATGGTTGAGAAACACCATAATAAGTGTTCAACATCACTAATCAATAAGGAAATGCAAATCAAAACCACTTTAAGATATCATCTTACTCCAACAAGACTGGCTAGAATCAAGAAAACAAATGATACCAAGTGCTGGAGAGGTTTTGGGGAAAGGGGAACACTCATCCACTGGTGGTGGGAATGTAAACTCATGCAGCCACTATGGAAAGTAGTGTGGAAAACCCTTGGAAGACTTGGAATGAACTTGACACCTGGCCCAGCTGTACCACTCCTAGGCATGTACCTTCAAGACTCACCCCACCGCAGAGATACAAGCATGGCCATGTTTATTTCAGCTCTCTTCACAGTAGCAAGGAGCTGGAACCAACCCAAATGCCCATCAACTGATGAGTGGATAGAGAAAATGTGGTACATCTACACAATGGAGTTCTATGCACAGTAAAGAAAGATGACATCATGAGCTTTGCAGGAAAATGGCTGGAGCTAGAAGACATCATGCTGAGTGAAGTAACACAGTCCCAGATAAACAAAGGATGAATGGTATCCCTCATCTGTGGATACTAGTGCCAATTACCTAGTTGTACGTATTTCCTGTGCATGTCCTCTTGAGCTTTTGTCCAAAGCAGTTGGGAGTGATGCATACTGGAAACAACAGAAAAGACTGCATCAAAGAACTGAATGAAACACTGAACTTCTGCTCAAAACAGTCAACTTCCGCATGGAGAATATTGAGAAAGACTGAGAAAGAGATGAAAAGCATGTTTGGCAGAATGCATGAGCTCTGGTGTGGTGGGGGGATGGGGGGTACACGGGTCTAGATTTGATAAAAAATATATATAAATTAATTAATTAAAATTTAAAAAAGAAAAAATAAAATGAAAGCCATGCTAAATGTGTTTTCTGGGATAAATACAGGAGCTCTGTTTGTTGACATTTTTGTAGAGAGAAATTTTCAAGATGCCTAGTGCACAGCAGGTACACAGTAAATGCATCTTTTAACTCGACTTTTTCTTATACAAATAGGCCAAAAGTGATAAATTTTTATATTCCTTTTGAAAATTCATCTTTTTGTCCTGCAATTACTGAAAAAGCACACCAATGGACAAGAGAATACACTGAGAATGAATATTTATACCCTACTACTCTTCTCAATGCAAATTCCTTTTTCCATAAAATGTCCTGTGAAGGAGACAAAATGGGAGTGAGGAGGAAAAGAGAATTTGTATTCCCTAAAAGATCTTCAGGATCCTGTGATCCCGAAGAACAGGCTTTCTGCTTGAACAAGCCTGTCCAGTTATTCTTCTTCCCATGAAGTTCTTTCCTTATCCCTCTGGCATAAAAAAGAATTTGACAGGTGAGCTCCCCAGATAGAAACCTGAATGAGTCTGAAATTACAGTCAAATCAGAATTTAAATCCCTCCTGCACAGTTCTGATACCCAGCCAGTCTCCTGATTCCCTTAAATTTAGGGAAAGTTCTAAGCATTTTCAACAATTTCAGTCTTTTTCTCCTCCAAATGCAATAACCATCATATTAAAAAGGTCTATTGTAGTGCTAGCAATATTAACTTGCAATGCCAATCCACTTAAAATTTAGTCTGCTTGCTATATCCCAGAATGAGTTATGTCAAAATATCATGGTATTCAGGCTCATAGCCCTGCCCAGAAAGGGACAAGAGTATCTGAAACCAGAATTCTCTTTTACACCCTTGTTTCTGGAACACCAGTTGGGCACTCAGCTAGCCCTAAATTCCTATGGATTAAACATTCTGGGAGAGCCTCCATTTGTCCCATGTTAATGTTAGATTGTCTTCCTTGGTTTTATCCTTTTGCCCTTAAGTATGTTAGATCCTCTCTCTGAGGTTATAATTCTCCTAAAATCTTATCTCTCCCCTCACTTCTTTGATGTAAAGCACATCCTTTAGAACCTTAAACCTTTCACACACTTTTCTGACATATATATATATATATATATATATATACTTATATATATTTCCTGGTGGATTTTGGTCCAGCTACTGATGGAAGATTTCATACAATATACACATTTTCCTCCAGCACCATCCATAAGGTTTGCATGAGGTAACAGGTGATGTTCTGATTCTGTGGGTCCATAATAGTATATACACCGAGTGAGCAATAATATTTGCTGTTCCCATGTACTATCTGGTTGATCTTGGTCAGAAGAAGCTTCTGATCAGGGGCTACCTGCTAGTGCACTATCTGCTCAGTTAAGACATGTTTGCTATAAGGATTCAGGTACTATTGCCAGAACACAGCGAATACTTGGTCCAGGAATTTTGGAGCATGCTCTGGCCCAGAAAATATTTAACCGTCCTTCTGACCTGGGTGGTATCAGAGTGCAGAACCTATGGGACACGAGGTTTATCCCACTATGCCCAAATTAATACTACTGGCACGAGGAAATATATGACCCAATTTATCTTTTGATGTTATATTTCGCATCATAAGACAGATATATAATGACCGATGTCTTTCTTTATAGTGTAATAAGGAAAGTTTCCAAATCCCTAAAAACACTCTATATTCTGGACATGATATTACACTCCTGAAATTCCACCACTTGGGAAGGAAAGGAAGGAGAATCTCCACAAGTTTAAGACAAACATGAGGTACACATTGAGCAGCAGGCCAGCCTCAGCTTAATAGTTCAGAATTTCATAAAACATGGAGGTGTAAAGAAGGTTCAGTGAAGTGTCTGATAAGAAAGTGTAAGGACCTGGTTTTGGAGTCCCATAACCCATGCAAAGCTGTGAACAGTAGCCCAAATCTATAATTTCAGCACTGGGCGCAGAAAGGCATATCTGTGGAGCTCATTTTCTGTCAGGTGAGCCAAATTCATGAGCTCATTAGCTCCAGGATCATATAAATAAGGTGGAGAGAGCTTGAGGAAGACACCTGATGCAAACCTATGACCTCCAGACATATGCACCTACATATGCACATATAATTGTGTTCATACATGTATACATTCACATGAATACATAAACACACACACACACACACACAAACACACACTGAATCAAAAACAAATTCTTCTGAGCTCTGCCTGTTTATTTTTTTTTCCATACTCAAGAACTAACTTCTACTATTAGTTTTTACTATATCCATAGTTTTGCCCTTAATGGAAAGTTATATGGAGAAATAATAGAATATTTAGACTTTTGTACACAGGCTTCCTTCACTTTGCAATGTGGAGCTATATCTACCCCTATGTCTATACCCCTATGTCTATAGATGACTTGGCAGTTCATTTTCTATAATTAATTATTTTTCACTGTTTGGAATTACTGAAGCATACTCACCTGCTAACAGACCTATTTGCTTTCATGTTTTGCCTGTTACAAACAAAACTGCTATAGATTTTGACTTGCAAATTCTGTCCATATAAACATTCTTCTTTAGGTGAAACTATTATCTTTGTAAAATAATACTTTGTTGATTAATAATTTCATATAATGTATTTTTTAATCATATTCAAGAACCCTCCTCCATCTCTTCTCAGATTCTGTCTCAACTACCCACAAACCAACCTGCTTCTGGAGTCTATATTTCAAGGCATATCCAATACAATATCTATATCCCAAATATTTTTAGGTTTGAATCCATACCCTTCTACAGGATCAAGCTACCCACTTTCATGCCATAAAAAAGCCTCTCCCTTTTTCAAGCAGTTATCAATACCCAATAGTTCTTCAACCAGTACTTGAGCTTTTTATCCACCTCATCTGAACTTCTTGAGTTTTTGTCTATCTTATGCTTGTGTGTGCCTTATGAATATGTTCACAAGCAGGGTGGGTTCTTATGTGGCACTGTCCTGTTGTGTCCAATGGTTTTTCAGTACCACCTTCTTTACAAATATTTCCTATTTCTGCTACCAATTCTCCAATGATCCTTGAGCCTTAGGAAGAGAGGGTTTGATATAGGTGTCCAATTTAGCACTGTCTGTTATTTCTTATTTTCTGCATATTGGCCAATTGTGGGTCTCTGTCTTAATTGCCATCTGCTGAAAGAAAAATCTTCTCTGGTGGAAGCGAAAAGATGCACTAATCTGTGGGTATAAATATAATAAATTATTAGGATTGAGTTTGATACTATGTCCATTTAGCAGCATAAAATTATTGCCAAAGACAAGACATACGACGGACACTGGACTTGGAGAAATAGAGCTGGAACTGATCTGAAATCCATCTCCCCTGAAGGTTAACTCTCATAGTTTTGGAAAGCATTATACAGACTACTGAGAGAGAAAAACATCATTGATTGTCTAACACCAGTTTTAAGGCCTACTACCTATATCAATGACTGGCACAGCAAACTATAGGGAGGTAATCAACAGCTATCTAATTGGATATAAGCCCACTCAATGAAGGAAACTAATGTGAGGTACTGTAAACATAGCCAAATACACCTGGGTGGCAAGGTCATAGATCTTACAGAAAATCCTGAGGCTGTCAAATAGCTAGAAAAATGTAATTTCTTACCATGTGCAAAATCTGGATACTCATATTTACCAACATGCTTCTGAGTCACCACTCATCAAAGAAGGTTCTTTTGCAACAGACAGAGATTATTACAAAGTTCCACAACTGGTCATACACAGACTGTGAACTGCCCAAACCTAAGTGATGAATCTAGAGTGCAACCTCTAAACCTAAGCCTCATGGAACATAGTAGAACAAGGAGTAGAGAGGACACTAATGAATCCCTCAACTCTCATCTATGAAGCTTCCTCATTCAACGGAGGGCCATGAACACAGAATGGCACAAATAACCAAATCATAGACAGTGTCTGCAGAATGTGAGTCCTTGGACATGAATCCTATATTAAAATTCACCCACCCACAGTTTAGGTGTCATAAAAGAATAGGGGACAGAAAGATTGTACAAGCCAGGGAGGAGGTGCAGGGCCATATGGAAATAGCATCCTACAAACTGCGGGACCCTGCTCATATGAACCTATGTGAAAGATGTCAGCATGCACAAAATCCATGCAAATGCCAGCAATAATTGTGGAAATGGCAGGAGGCTCCAATAATAGCTAAAGAAATATTGGCAGCCAGCTGATTATTGCTGGGTAAGGATGAACTGATGTTAAATTGAATGATTCTAGAAATTCTGACTAGAACTCAGTACCTGAACTTGCACTGAGGAACATCTACTTAAACAATAGGTCTCAACACAAATGACAGAATGTATGAATTCCAGTGGGGGGGGGTATGGGAAGGAACCAGTGGAGAGAAGGGTATAAAGATGATTAAGATTGATTGAGATGTTTTGCATGAAATACACAAAATTCAATTAAAATTTACCAAAAAGTGGAATGTTCTCTTCTCCATCCTGTCACCTCTCTATTCACAGGTTCCTGTCTCTGCTAATAGTGTCAGGTATGGGATACATCATGTGAGAAGGTATTAAACCAAATCAGGGTATGATTAGGTACTCCCATAGTATTTGGGTCACTATTGCACCAGTGGGTATATCTTGCCAGGGTAGTCATTATTGTAGATTTCAGGGGTCAGAGCTGGATAGGGTTATGATTAAATTTCTCTTCTGATAGTATGCATAGCACCTTCCAGCATTATGAAAGCTAGTAGATGAAGCTTCAGTAACAGCTTGATTTCCCCATTTTTGTTATATTAATCACAGGTGTAATATTTTTTCTTCATTCCTTCCTTCTTTCCTTTATTTCTTCCTTTTTTGAAATAGTAACACAAATATCCCACTCTGGCTTTAAATCTGATACATAGCTGCTAATGATCTTGAATTTATGATTCTCCTGCCTCTATCTCCCAAGTGAGTAGTTGGATGAAAGGTGTGCACTGGATATATATTTTCATTTGGTTGTATTATATAAAGTCAGTAGAATTTATCTGTCATAGGGTAGAACTATTGATATGTTTTATTTTACTGCAAGCTATTAGCATTTCAATGTACCATTTGACACTCCATCCTTCAGAAAATTAAACATTCTTTATCTGAGCTTTCACCTTAAGCTTGCTGTAAGAAACCTTTTATTTTAAGAAAAGTACAGGCACTAGAGAGATGGCTCAGTAGCTAGGATCACTGGTTGCTGTTTTAGAGCACACAGGTTCAGTTCTCAATACCCACATGGTAACTAATAACCTTATGTACATGCAGTTTCACAGGATCTAATGTCCTTTGCTACCCTCACTGAGTGTTGCATTCATATGATGTACTTACATACACACAAGCAATACACACATATTTATATACAATAAAATGAAAATAAATAACATATTTTTAGAAAAGAATAAGTTGAAAGGCAAAACTAATTTATTTATATAAGCAAGATAAGCATTAAATTTACAGTGGGTAATATTTTCTCACTCCCACTAAAATTAAAAAGTTTAAAGCTGAAACTAGCATTTGTTTATTTGTTGTATATTAATGCTTCCAGCTTTTTCATTCTTCCCTTTTCCATTGTGAAACTATAAATTCAAGGATAGTGCAGCAGTACTCTCTATTCAAAGAACAACGTCTTTCTAGATCTTCCATCAGATATTAGAAGATAAAGATAGCTTTAAGCCCTACAGTGTTTTCCTATAAATGCATTCTCATGCTAAAATTTAATTTGTAGATCACAGTGTGTAGGATGTTATCCATAGCCAAATGCAACCTAGAAAAAAAAACAAACTTTAGTTCCAGCACTTGGCTAGGAGAAATATCATAAATATTTGACCAGTATGTGCTCCACAGTAAGTTCCAGTCCATATTGTAAATACTGTAAAATTTTATCTCAAAATAGACAGGAGCAAGAAGGTATAAGGAAAGGAGTACATAAAAATAACACAAATCTTAGTCACTTCAGCAGAAGAATAATTTCTTTCCTTCTGTCTGCCTTACTGAATTTGCCAATGTCACTACTTTTGCATTTGGGGTACATTATTAGGTAAAGTAAGGGTTAAAACGTACATCAGCACTGTGATACCACAGCAGTGCACCTGATGATCAATGTAGGTTGAAAATGATTGATGGCTGGGGAGCATGTAGAGTATGACTACCTTGAAAAACTAATGATGTGTTTCTTAAGCTGGATGAGAAGAGATGGCTAGAGATTTCTCCATGTTACAAAATGAGGCCTAATTTAAAATATGAATAATTTATTTTTAGAATTTTTTGTTTCTTATTTTCATATTCAACTTGAGTGTGTGTAGGTGAAACAATGGAATGCAAAACTACAGATAAAAGATATCTAATAATTTGCATTCCTAGGAGACACATCTACTTTTGAACTATAGATGGTACCTGTATATTAAACCTCACCCACTCTTAGCTCAGGGATCATTGTGGAAGAGGAGGCAGAAAGATTGTAAGAGCCAGGACTTGTGCATGAATGTAGAGAAACTGTGACTTACAATTGACTGTAAGCTTTACATGTAAACTTGTGCCAATGCCACCATCAGGCACAGAACCCATGCCAAGTGGGACAGGATCTTAGACTGCATCAAGAGAAATAGTTGTGGGACTGACTCTAGACTGAGAGCTACATGAGACTGAGAGCTGTTGGGTGAGAAAGAGTATGCCTTACCTAGGATTCCTAGATATGCTGACTAGATTCCAGGGAATTTATTTGCACAGAATGCCTGGGTTTTGGAGCTTGACTGGATTGGGCTTAGCTTTGAGGTTGTAATGCATGAGTTCTGTTGGAGGGTTGGGAAGTGGTGGGGTGTGGGATTGATTGGGAAGCATTTTATGAGTTGCACAAATGCTCGATTAAAAAATATCATCAGTTTTAAGCAGACTACGTTGTGAATATTTATGATACCAAATTAGCACTTGTGGGCATTCACCATGGCTGGAGTCCTTGCTCATTTCTTGCTCCCTTATGAAATCTGCCTAGTGCCAATGCCTTCGATGTTTTGGGCAAAACATTGTTACATTCCTGTAGTGATCTGGAGTACACACCTCAGTTTCAGATGGCCAGCACCCTGTACATGCTGTAAATTCCTGTATGCCCCAACCCTCAATCACACCTCACAAGTCCAGTATAAATACTGCGGGTTGTAAAAATAAAACTGAGTTATTCCCCCACTGAATTTCTCCTGGCTCTTTATTGAGTCAGTCCTTTCCCCTCTCTCTTGGCTTCCTGGAACATTCTCCCTTCTCCTCCGTTCCCCAGAGTGCTCTAGGCAATCAGCAGACACTAGCAGTTCCCAAGGGAGGAAGAACAGTGAAAGGCTACAAACATTCAATTTTCTTCTAGGAAGATGAAAAATAAGACACTTTACTATTGTCAACAAAAGTTCCCAGAAAAACCTACATTTTAAAAGTGAATTTTTTCATACTTACCTGGCAGGGGAGATACCATGATCACGAAGGTAGTTTTCCCAGGGCGAGGCTTATCCATTGCACTCCGGATGTGCTGACCCCTGCGATTTCCCCAAATGTGGGAAACTCGACTGCATAATTTGTGGTAGTGGGGGACTGCGTTCGCGCTCTCCCCTAAAAAAAAAAAAAAAAGAAAAAAAAAGTGAATTTTCTGCAAGACTGATGAACTAAATAGAACTTCAGTGATTTGGAAAGTTTAGAATATTGTAGGTTAAGAGCTTAATTATCATTTATCTTGGGCCATCTTTAATTCTAAACTGGCCACTCCTTGCCCACCTCTGCCTCTGATTTAAAATCCTGTGACTAACAGATAAAAACCAGTTAGAATGTAGTAACTTAGCAGACCTGCCTTTCTGATGTCTAGAGCAGTGCATTTGACAAGTTTCTTGCCTTATGGCTTTCTTTGTTCTGGAACTATAAATACTTAACAAAACTGCTATTAGAACATGGAATTTGATATAATCTGAATCTGTGTTATCAGAACATATGCACTCTATTTGGCTCTGTAATAAACTATCTCTTATCTCCATTGAGGTGAGAGTTGTGCTTTTGAGTTGGGAAATCTGACTACTGTGGCTAAAAGAAAAAGTGACTTTAGAATCCCCTCCCATATGTGATGACTTGTATGTCAATAAAGAGGTTAATGGTTAAAGGAACATGTTAGGTTTGGAATCCTAGGATGAAGACAGGAGTCCTTTCTCTTATGTTGGATATAGAGTTATCCATTGAATTACTTGCAATACATATATTCGTAAAAATGACTGTGCTACACAAACCATGTAGTCAAATCAGCAGAGCTCATGGAAAAAATGAAGTTAAGCACGTGAAACTTATCATGTGTCTTAACCCCATGTTCCATGAAGTTTTCCTTGCACTATATGCAGTGAAATTAGTTTTAGCAAAAGCCATGCTATAACTAGAAATGCACACTATATTATGTATAATATTTACCAGTAATTATGGAATAGCTGTGTTGCTAACAGGCAGGACAAGTCTGAATTTAACTTTGCAATTGAAAAACCAAAGATTTCTTCTATCATCCAAGTTCCTTTACTAAAATTAGATTGAAATAAGAAAGTGTTGTGGTAATACCTTTCTCCCAATCTAGCCCTTGGGGTTATCTTTAAAATGGCCATAGCCATTGTTTTCCATTGCAAGTTAATTAATATTAAAAGTCTCTTTAGAAACCCTACTTGAGGAGGTCATGGTGAATAATGAAAAACAGTAAGGAAGTGGGATGAGTTACAATAAATTATACTGACTCATATATAGGAAAATGCTATGATGAAACCCTTTTGTTACTTAAAATTAATTTTTAAAATTTTTCTTAATTTTGTTAACCTATAATAAAGAAAATGTTAATAGAAAGTCACAATGAATATACAAAGAAGAATGATTACTATGTGAAAACGCCTCCAAGACAGTCTCTCAAAATGTACTTCTACCTAACATTTTGTCTTGTAACTCTCAAAATTTACTGATAAATAGATAAATATTATTGTCAGATTTATACTGAAAAACCATTTATTTGGTTCCTAAATCTAAGTGACTAGTCATGTATTTACCATTTTATCTGTTTTTTTTTTCCAATAATTCTTCCGTAGTATTTAAACAGCATGGCTATACCATGCAAAGCAAATGGCAGCTCCTGTAACTGTCACTCTCTCTCTCATCCTCTCTCATTTTCTTCAAAATTCATGACTTGTAGTTCCTATTTAATATTCTATGTGATGTTTTGTGACCTTGATTGCAAGTACCAAATTCAATCTCTTACCAATAAGTAGACAGTTGCAATAAATTTTTGAAAACTTACAGTATAACTGGGAATGATTTCATCCCCTTGTTAAACACACACACAACACACACACACACACACGCACACACACACACACACACAAACACACACACTTCAAATAATCTTGTTCCTGGCAGGGGACATTTTATTGTTAAATGTATAGAGAGTAGGGGGTGTTTATGATTTTGAACATGTTTCTATCCTGGCTTCCCCCCTGCTGTCTTTGTAACAGCCTCAGTTGTTAGTCCTGTCTTTCCTGTGCTGGAAACAATCCCTGCAATGCAAGAAGTCTGGGCATCCTTGGCAGCCCAATGAGAAGAAAGGATTATTTTAGCTATATCTCCAGATTTCTTAGAGGAAAAGAAACATTTCACTAAATTTGGAGGCAGGACCAATGTTATACTGCAGTCTGTCATTGAAAATAACTTTCCTAGAAAAAGTGTCCTACTTTTTGCTAAAATCTATCCATATCTAATATTTATTGTTTGAGTTTGAATTTCACATGTAGTATAGCTTTATATTCTTTAGTTATCTGAAATCAAAGTGTATATTTTGTGTCATTCTACAATCAACAAACAGAGGCATTTGCAGTAGCAGCCTATAGAGATAATGAAAATAAAAGCTTCAAATGAAATACTCTTTGTGTAAATGAGAGCTTAACTTCCATAATCAAATGTATTTTCCATCATATTGACCTAAGAAAAAGATTACCTTACAAGTCAAAAGATTATCTCATACAAACTGTGTTTTGCAGGAAGCAGATAGGAGGTGACAGTTAACATCTAATACCTTTGGAATTACTAGAGACCAGTGGGCACTGTTTTGTTGTCTGTGGTACCTGACAAGTATTTATATATTGTGACCTGACTTTCTGTGAATCCTTAGGCTTCTGGAATAATTGCTTCCTAATCTTTTTTTCCTACCCTGCCCCTACAATAGAAAACAAGTACAATCTTTTTCTCTCTTTCTCATTTTCTCTTTCTGGTAACTTCCTGTTACATATTGGTGGCATGAACATAAATTATATGTTATAAGTTGCAATAAATTCATTGCTATAACTGCCCAGATATTACAGACATTTTAGTTACAGAGACTAATTTCCTGTGTTTGGATTTACATGTCTCTTAAGTTTGTGATTTATCTCTTAATATTATAGCTACTATGAAACTAATCTGTTAAAAATGATAAAGGGATAATTTTAGGTACCTATTTATACTTAAACCATTTTCAAAATCAAAATTAAATTGATTACATAATTTCCCAAAGCTACAACCATTTTTGTTTGTTCTATTTCCATCACAGCCAAAATTTGTTACTAAGAAAAATGTACACCATATGTTTATGGTAGGAAAACAAATGATATAAGGCAAAATGAGAATTGTGCTGCTTAGATTTACGTTGACCATTTTTCTGGCCGTTGAAAGTTGTATAACGTTATTTTGCTTTCATTTTCTTAACTCAGAAAAGAAAAGAAATGTCATAATTCCTTGAAGGAAAAGAGATGCTTAAATTAGTATTTGGTGCTCTGTATTTGTATTTATGAATGGATACAGACACACGTGCACATGTTGTATGTTGTATGTCTGCAGGTCCTGCTATATTTAAAAAATATAAATAACATTAAAGTTTTCATTTAAAATTCTGATCACGATGAAAGGGATATTTTTACAGGGAAATAGTAGTAAATCCAGTTGAAGCAAGTGGTGTATGTAAGAATGGCTGACCTAAATGTCAATGGATATGTAATGTGCTCTGAGATCTAAGTCATATTTTCCAATTGTCTTTGACAGCTTTACTCAGTGGAATGGAAAGAGCATGACCAGTGATTGAATTATAGTGCTCTTCCTTACAAGGGTGCATGACTTTGGGCAGGCTATTTAATCTGCAGAATTTCAGTTGTGACCTCTAAAATGGGAATACTTTGTTTCTGCACAAAGCAACTCTCTAATACTGGGCTTTTTTGATGCACGGAGATTATAAAATAGTAGATGATGTAATTTTGGTTTAATATAAAGATCAAGGAATCTACTCAGATTTAAATAAAAAGGTCTTTTATCAGTTCTCCGAATTTTCTTCAGTATCTTCTGCTATAAGCTCCAAGAAATCATTCATCAGTATAAAAACATAAAATTATGTGCTTCTCTTGTTTTAGCTCTGCTCTCCACTTGAATGAGCCCTCACAATCTAAACCTACCCATTGCAAATACCCTGTATTTTGGGACATTTGGAATTGAATTAGAGTTTTCTTTATGTCTTTGACAGACAGATTAAATTATAACTGAGGCACTAAATGTCAGAAAAAGTATCCTGAATCTTGGAAAGAAAAAAAATTCCTGGTTAAGAAAACAAGTATTTGGATCAAAATGACTGGGAAACTTAGGAAAGAAAAGAAGTAATGTGAATAGGAATTTACTGACTAACATTGTCATTAACAAATTTTCACAGGAAAAATTAATTCAATTATTATTCCATATTAAAAATGATTAAAGGAGAACTTGCACTTGCTAATAATTCTGACATAAAAGGAAACTACTTAACATTAAAATAGTCCCATTTCCTCCTTTGCCTTCATTTGCTGTGAAAAAGCACACTTGGAGAGGAAAGGGTTTATTCCTATTACATCTCCTGTTCATCAGTTGCGCACTTAAGGAGTCAGAGATAGGAACTCAAGGTAGGAACCTGGAAGAAGGAGCTAAATGAAGCACAGGCCATGGGGGAAGGCTGCTTATGGGCTTGCTCCCTTGACCATACTCAGCCTGAATTTTTACACAGAGGTGTCCAGAGGTAGCACCATCCACAGCGGGCTGGGCCCTCCTACATCACTCAGCAATCAAGAAAATACCACACAGATATGGCCCCAGGCCAATGGAATGGAGGCAGTTCCACAACCCAAGTGTGCCAAGTTGACATTAAACCTATACAGCAGATTCCCTATGATGCTTTTCACATTACAGAGACTGGACAAGAAGGATTGCTATTACTTTGAGGTCATTCTAGGGTCATAGCAAGTTGTTTCAGACTAGCCTGAACTACACAGTTAAACCCTGGCTGATAAAATACCCACAGATTAGCATAACTCTCAACTCTCATCACAGAAGCTTCTTTATAAGGGTGGATGGCATGGCAGTTAACATATTGTTCAAAGTACAGTAAATACGTGACTGGGGAGTACTCAAACCTAAATTAGACATCTGTAACATACCTCCTTTCCACCAAGGATCAGGAAGCATCTCTGAATAATGGACATAAAGATTGTAAGATCCAGAGAGCAAGAGGATTAGATCTTTTGGGAGTTGCAGGGCTATTGCACTTTTCATTTTACAGAAGCTGTGGTTGTCAACTAAAGATATGTGAAAGATCAACTCCATTAACATTCTACCATGGAGTAGGATGGGGTTCATGTGCCTCCACCATTATGTGAGGAGCTATTGATATTTGATGGCCTATGAGGAAGTAAGATTTGGTTCTCTTTAAGCACATGACCCCTGGTATGTTGATCCCACTCCAGTGGATATACACACATTCATAAGAACATAAGCAGCAAAAATTGGACTTAATGGGTTACAAAAAATAACAACAAACACAAAAAGTTGAGGGGGAAATATAGGAAAAGGTGCAAAGAGGAATTAGGTAGTGGGAGCCCAGAGGAAGATAAACCTAAATGCATTGTATTCACTTATTAAATCAACAGAATTTAAATAAGGAAATGAAACACAGCAGCGCAAAATAAAATTATTTTATAGGTGTCTTAAGAAATGTGCATCTAATGTACATTGAAACAATACAAGTTGGAGAAAACAACAGCAAAAGAACTGGATAAAAAAGAAGACTGAAACAGTGAAATTCTCCCCCAAACAATAAGTCTCTGCTTTGGAAAGAAATTCTGGAAAGACTCAGAAAAAGATGTAAGACATGTATGGCAGAGTGCAGCAACTCAGGTGGGGTGGGGGGCATGGAAAGGGAAGTGACTCTAAATTCTACTGAGAAATGATGTGTGATGTATGGAAAAAGTTTAATAACAATACAAAATAAATAAAAAAGAAATATGCATCTAAAATAATTCTGTTCTAGGTGCCTGTAGATCTGACTGTTTTTTTCATATATATATATATATATATAATATATATATAATATGCCTACAAATCAAATCTAGACCCATAGTTCCCCCGCCCCTATACCCCACTTACCAGAGCTCATGCATTCTGCCAAATATATTTTTGATTTTTTCTTAGTCACTCTCTCAAACTATCGATGCAGAAGTTGACTGTTTCAAGCAGTGCTTTTCTTTTGTTGTTGGTTGTTGTTGTTTGTTCTCTGCTTCCTCCTCCTCCTCCTCTTCCTCCTCTTCCCTCCTCCTCCTCCTTCCTCCTCCTCCTCCTTCCTCCTCCTCCTCCCCACTCCCCCTCCTCCTCCTCCTCCTTCTTCTTCTTCTTCTTCTTCTTCTTCTTCTTCTTCTTCTTCTTCTTCTTTCTCCTCTTTCCAATCCACATCACTCCCAACTACTTGGACAAAAGCTCAAGGAGCCCTGCACAAGAAATACTTACAACTAGGTAATTGGCACTAGCATCCACAGATGAGGGATACCATTTGTCGTTTGTTTGTATGAGATTGTGTTACTTCACTTAACATAATATCTTCTAGTTCCATCCATTTACCTGCAAAGTTCATGATGTCATCTTTCTTTACTGCTGCATAGAATTCCATTGTGTAGATGTACCAGATTTTCTCTATCCACTCATCAGTTGAGGAGCACTTGGGTTGGTTCCAGATTTTCGCTATTGTGAAGAGCACTGTAATAAACATTGCTGTACATGTATCTCTGCATTAAGATCAGTCTTGTGGGTATATACCCAGGAGTGGTATGACTGGGTCAGGTGGTAAGCTCATTTTGAGTCTCTGCACTGCTTTCCATAGAGGCTGTACATTCCCACCAGCAGTGGATGAGTGTTCCCCTTTCCCCACAACATCTCCAGTACTTGGTATCATTTGTTTTCTTGACCCTAGCCAGTCTTATTGGAGTGTGATGATATCTTAATGTGGTTTAAATTTGCATTTCCTTAATTATTAGTGACCTTGAACACTTTTTCAGATGTTTCTCAATCATCTCTAATTCCTCACTTGTGAAGTCTCTGTTCAGTTCTTTGGTCCATCTTTTGAGTGGGTAATTTGTTTTCTTTCTTCTTTCTTTTTTGAGTAGTTTATATATTCTGGAAATCAATGCTTTGTCAGATGTGTCTGTGGTGAAGGTTTCCTCCCACTCTGTGGGTTTTCTCTTCATTTCCTTGATTGTTTCTTTTGATGTACAGAAGCTTTTGTGTTTAATGAGGTCCCATTTGTCAATTGTAGGTCTTATTTCTTGCGCAGCTGCTGTCTGATTTAGGATGTCTTTTTCCTACATCTATGTTTTGTAGGCTGCTGGCAGCTTTTTCTTCTATCACCTTCAGAGTTTTGGGTTTCACGTTGAGGTCTTCTATCCATTTGGAGTTGACTTTTGTACAGGGCTAGAGGTAGGGGTTTAACTTTATACTTCTACAAGTGGTAATCCAGTTTTGTCAACACCACATGCTGAAGATGGTCTTTCCTCCATTAACTGTTTAAAATATTTGGTTTTGTTTCATGTGTATTAATATTTTGTGTGCATGTATTTATGTGCATGATGTGCATGTTCGGTTACCACAGAAGTAAAGGAAAGGTGTCAGATCTCTCCAGGAACTGGAGTTCCAGACAGTCATGAGCTTCCTTGTGAGTTCTAGGAACCAAACCTCGGTTCTCTTACAAGAGCAACAAGCACTCTTAATCATTATGCCATTTTTGTAGCCCTTAGACTTGAAATTTAAGGATCATTTATTTGTTTCCACGTGCTATTCTAAAGCTTTACACATATTAACTCATTTAGTTCTCATTTAATGACTCAGATTTAGGTACTTCAATTAACACCATATTGCAGTTGCCTATACTGAATGAAAGAGAGGTCCAATGTCCTCAAGAAGAGTAAACAACTAAGATATAGAACTGGAACTCGACCTCTGACTGCTATATCTTTTAACATCTATGCCTTTGCCCTTAATCTCTATGCATGAAGTCATTTCAAGAGAGTTGCAAAAAAAGTGATGCCATATTTTCAGATTCAACAAACTATAAAATATACTGATTATATATGGAAATGAATAATATAAGTTAGCTTTATTTAATTGTTCTACAATACATATATATCAAAATAGCATATTATGTACAAATATAGTTTTTATTCATGTATTTAAAACAATATCAACGTACACAGTAACTCATGCCTGTATTTTTAGCATTTGGCAAGCTGAAGCAGGAGGATCACCACGAGTTTTAGACAAGCCAAAGGTCCAAAGTAAAATTAAAAAGGAATAAAGCACACACAAATGAGCAACAAAACAAATAAAGAAAAACAACATTAGAACCTGAGGCTGGTAATGGTGGTAGCACACACCTCTGTAAACCTAATTAGTTAATATCTGAGTCCAGTTTTTGGGTCCCAAAGTCCAGTTGAAGAGGTGTGCCTATGAAAACTTGTTGATCAAAAAAATCCAGTCTGTTTTTGCTGTGATCTCACAATTCTTTCCCCCTCCTTGGCCCTTCCAATCTGACATGTCAACCTCTTCCAGGAGAGTCTCTAGGCTTTGGAGGGGAAGGGGAGAGAGTGTGAAAAATAGAGTATCCTTTTTTTCTTTTTTCTCTGAGGTGACACATAAAACTCTTGGGACTTTCTAAATACTGATTGCATCAAAGTGGTGGGTTGTTTATCAGTCTTCTTTTAATTCTAGTAATAAAACACACATAGTAAAAAATATTAATGATTACAACAACTTACTGTATGGGCACAGACACATATGCTTGTATGATATCTTGGTCAGAGCATTGTAACTCTTTGACAAAGGGATGGCAATAGCTTTCTAATGTGGTCGATAAAGTCTCCTAAACCTAGGGGGCACCAAGTGTCCAGTGTCAGCTGTTTGTCTTACCCACCTTCCAAGAGAGCAGGCAATACATTGAATTGGGATTTTTTTCCTTTCCGTGTGTACATTTATCAGGCTGCCAGTACATCTTCTTTGGCATGTAAAAGTGTAGCCTGAGAAGTCTGCAGTAAAGCTTTGGAGACCATTTCTTTCCATTGGTTTACATAGTGCTTTCTGACACCACGAAGGTCAGCTGTTGATTTGCAGCACAGGGTCTCAACATAAATTTCTTTTTCACGCTCATATCATGCAGTATCCTTAACAATAGGGTATTTCTGTGAATTTCTTCTGCACGCACAAAGTTATAAGCAGATGGCCTTTGTTTGGGGGGATTTTAAAGCCTCCTGCCCTGGTAGGGCAGCCCACAGCTGGCACTGAAGCCTTTACCTATCAATGCATTTTATTTAACTGTAGGGCAAATTGCATCGTGGTGGGATGATGTGTTTTCCTGCCACCTCTGTTTTTGTAATTGTCACTAAAATCAGAACGGCTTCTCTTGTTTCCCAGAACCCTAAATCCAGATTTATAGTTTTCCAGAAAGCAAGAGTTGTATCACATACCTATAAACAGGAACCAAGCTGAAAGTGTTTACCACACCCTCTCAGAATGCCTCCCCTTTGACTGCATACCGCTGGTTCAAGGAGGTAGAACCCAGCTTTTCCTGAGCCAAATTATCTTATATGGAAAAGAGATGTCAGAGTTATCGCTTGTATAATACAGGGAAACATGGAGAAATTTGTGTCCTTTTAATCTAATAGCTGTAATTGTGACTCCAGTACTTACTGGACTTCATTTTGCAGGACCATGGGAGGTAAAGACCCCAATGTGGAGCAAAAGTCCAGGATTGATGGTTGGGCTTGCCAAGGAGGAACCTTCGAGCACTTCCTTAAGGAAAACACGACATCTTTTAAGGAAGAAAAAAAATCCTCCAATTCAAGTAGTATGTGTATGTATGTATATATTTATGCATATATAAATATAAATATCTATCTATATAGATACAGATATAATGTAGCAATACAAGTTGGAGAGAACAACAACAAAAGAACTGAAAAAAAATAAATGCTGGAGAGACTTGGGGAGAGATGTAGGACATGTGTGACAAAGTGCAGGGATATGGGTGGGATGGGGGGCATAGAAGGGGAAGCGACTCTAGATTTGACTGAGAAATGATGTGTGACCTATGGAAAAAGTTTAATAATGGTAATAATAAAAATATGGAAAAGACTCAGAGTTTTAGGTTTCAAATTGAGGTATTTTATCCATTTAGATTTGACTTTTGGGCAAGATGAAAGGTAAGGGTTTGGTTTCTTTCTACCACAAGTGATGATCCAGTTTTGCCAGCATCATTTGTTGAAGATGCTACTCTTCTTCTTTTGAGTGTTTTTGGCTCCTTTGTCAAGTATTTAAAGCCAAATTAAGTTTTCAGATGATTTTGTGCTGCTCTTTACTGGTAATTTACATTGAAAATATATCTGACAGGGGGCAGCAGTACTCACACAAAAAATATGAATACTGTGTTGCCTTGAAATTTCCTCCAACAGATGAAGTAATCTACTAGTTTCTTTTTACGTTTTTTATTTTATTAAACTGGATTTTAAAAGGTCATTTTCATGCAAGTATATAATATACTCATGGCATAATTCCCCTATTCTCTGCTAAACTCCCCATTCTCTCCTCTTTCTTGTCCCATTAGTTCCCTTGATAGATGTGTTTCTACCTTCATGTCATCTATACAAGGAGGGACATCAGCAGGCAAGTGGGAACTGCCACCCCCTCTTTGTCCTTTCTCCTTCCAATTCCTGGCCACCATCCATCCTGCCTTAGTGGGTACTGGCAGGAACCCCATCCCCTGCTGCGTGTGCCCTTGATGCCTGCTTATGAAATTTTTGTATCAGATTACATAAAATCTAGGACCAGCAAATAGCTGAGAGAAAACACGTGATATATGTCTTTTTGAGACTGGCTTAATTTGCATAATGTGTATATTAGTCAGAACGAGTTGACATCTAAGATTACCCATCACAATATTATTGTTTTCAGTTGGATCCAATTCCTTTCAATCCACCTAATTTTCTTCTTAACAGCTGAAAAATGTGTTTTCTGTATGCAAACATGAAGCTCACATCCTTGCGAAGACTCAAGAATGGGCATGTTTCATTGCTGTGGTGTAACAAGTTAGACTTGAATCCTATTTCCATTGAAGTGTTCATTTTTATTTGATATTCATAAACAAAGAGAACCTTTACATTCTGTACTTTTAGCACTCTTCTGATGCTCCTGAATCATTGCCAGAATTACCCATTAAGCTACGTTTAGGTGAGTCTAGGCATTCTCTAGCTGCCTTCTCCAAGCATGTCCAAGCCAGTCTTCCAAATCATTTCCAAAAGCTTTCCCACATCAACTCAGTTACAGTGATATATGTATCACATCTTGATATTAATTTTCTATGCATCCCTCAGCTTTTAAATTTGACAACAAAAATCAAAAGATCAAAACTGTAGAAACGAAAATATAAGGTTATTATATTTGCAGCTACATAATGCAACATGTTCTCAGAAAAGATGGCTATCTAAATATTTTATTGAAATAAAAACATATACAAATAAAAACATGTTCTGAATTCTGCAGCTTAAATAAAGCATATTCGGGCCAAAGACATTATTATGATGTAAAATGCCACCAGAAAGTATATCATCAAATCAATGAATAGTTAGTTTACACATACCAAAGGAAAAATAATGTTAAAAAGAAGAAAGATTCTTTCCTTTAACAGCAATTAAGCAAGTATGAATAAAAATCAATTAAAGGTATATTAGATACCTAGTAAAACATGATAAGGAAATATTCATGATGTAAACTGTTAAAATATAATTTAATTTCTTGGAACTGACAAGTGATGACCATTCTGGGTTTAGTGAAAGCAGTCCTGAAGAAGTCATTCTGGAAATGGTCTAAAAACAAAAAAAAAAAAAACCCAGGCCTTTTCATCTCTTTTCTGAGGCTTCCTGTGAGCACCAAACTATCAGGGTTACCTGCATTGGCTGAGGGTAAGCTGCTGATCTGGAATAATGTGTACTCAAATGCAGAAGGACAAAAGTTGTACTTAAAGATATGGTTGTGTGCTGTCACTAGAGCATTCATACCCTCTTTAAAAGAACCCACTTGTCTCAGATGGGCTTCATGCTAAATCTCTGAGGGCATTCTTCCTCACATGGTATGTCTCATGGAGGAGAACACCATACCCACATAAACTGCTGAGCTCCTTCCCAAATCGACCTGAGCTGCAGCAGAGAATATAAATCAACTTGGGCACTATCACTTTAGGACATCCTTAAGTAATCAGAATTTCATTCTAAAGTGCTTGAGTCATTGTACACATACATTGCTTCCTTAACTCCCAATGCTACAACTAAAATATTTGTTATTCCACATCTCAAAAAACATGGTGAATAAGCTTCGGTTTTTTTTTTTCTTTCCAAAAGGACTTCTGGGAAGCTTCAGAATAGCATGTTAAAATTGATTTTGTAGGTTCTTTACTTCCCATTTTGTATACTAGTAAAGCAATTCTTTTTTTTAAAGAATGGCTTTTTAGCTCCTAATTTCTTCTCCTGGAAAAGAGTATGAGACAACTTTGCTATTGCACCAGTGTTGACTGGTAACAGAAAGAATAGTTCTGCAGCATCAGGACACCTGATCCACAGACCAAAGTACACAAGAACCCCAAAAATCTCAACTTGTGCCCACTGGACTCCACTTTCCTCTGATAACAATCTCACTTGGAGAATCTTTAGCCCTTTTGTACTCGAAGGTTGGCTCTGGTGGTGAAGGGGAGCATTGCATCAGGGAGTATTTATTGTGTAAGAATTGAAACATCCTGGAGCTAGGAGGAAAGCTTCCAAAGAGACTTTTTGGTGGAGATGCATACAAGTCGAACAGGAAGCTCTAAGGATACAGATTTCATGAGTGGTCACTCATGCTGGGGTGGAGTTTGAGAGGGAAGATGCAGCTGTCCAAGAGTCACCATGATCTTTTAAGTACAGTGTTCTCCAAGATTCTATATGTAAGTCCAATAAACACATTGGTTTGTACAAAATACTCAAAAGCAAATTTTGTGCCAAGATTTCTATAAAAATAGAAACAGCACTTTTCTATGTATAGAAGAAATTCAGAATAACAAAGAATATATCTATAGAATGACTTCATAAAAGTAGCTATTCCCTAATTATTATGATATTTAAAGTCATGATGAGGATAACATTATCTATGTCAAATTTTAATGGAACATAATAATAACAATTTCTTTTAACACATATATCTGCACAAAATTATATCTCAAAAGAATGACTACAGGAAGGCAAAGAGAAGGACAAAATGAGGGGTGTATTTTTAATGGATTTTTTTGCAATTTATGCATCTTAAGCATATACCTCCTCCCTATCTGCCCACCTCATAGCCGCCCTCACTAGATTTCATGCACTACATGAAATACATGTTTAGGCCTATGTTTAATCATGTTTGTGTCCCCAGATATCCCTCAATGTGAGCATATCCACTGATGTTTTTTTCTTTATTACCTTTGAATGAAGTGTAAGAGACAGATTAAATGGAGATAGAAAAATGTGACATCTGTTCATTATAAAGCTGAGAAAGGTTTTGGTTTCATTACTTTTGTAGAATTGTATATTAGTCAAAATTTCCATATTTAAATGTTAATTAAATTATTTTTATTTTCTATAAATGCAAAAAATAAAAATCCATTGCAATTTAATCATACACAGATAAATTGTTAATATTAATATTTAATATATAAATTGCCATACATCAATAATATTTTCAAATATATTAATTTATTTTTACAACAATAATACCAACTATTTCTGGTATGGTTTTTGCCAATTAATTGTAAACCTAAATTTTTAAGGCCTGGGAGGAACCTCAACACCATTTTCACTAGCTATGTACCATTTCACTAGAAGATGTTGGGCTTTTTTTATGTTTGGAAAGATAGGAAAACTCATTTTAATTTAACATTTCTTTGCTAGTAGTTCTTGATCTTGGCCAGAATGCAAGGAAAAATGAGAACTAGTTTCTTTTTGTTGGGAGCTTGACCAAAAATTCAGATGCAAGTTAGCAAATATTAAGATAAAATTATAAGTTCAATAAAACATAATTTATAATTCCTATCATATACTGCTTTCCTCCTTGTGTCTAGATGAAAAGGGGTCACAAGGACCCTGTTAGACAGATGCATCCCAATCTGACTGTGACTGACTGTGAAATGTTAATTGAAAATCTGTTTGCTAAAGAATTCCAAGAGATTTGCAAATGCTGAACATGACCCCATTAACATTTCAACATGACTTTGTTTCACTGCTTTTTTTTAAACATTGCTCATTGTGGTTTCCCTGATGCATCTTGATTAAACTCTGTGAAGGGTGGTTTGTGAGGGGACTGTCAATTGCAGCTAGTGAGAAGCACTAGACAGTGCAGCTAAAGTAATCACCCTGGCCTAGCTAGAAAACCAGCCATGGCTACCCACCTTGGCATATGCAACAGCTGAAAGTATCTCTATTTTAAAATATTGGTTACTTGCTCCCACTTACTGATAAACCTATCAGCCCAACAGTTTCTCTATATCCAATGCTCATTTCATTCACAGAGTTCTATGTTGCAGTGATTACCACTGTGGTTTAACACCAGAAAACAGAAGCTCAGAGTTTGTTTTACTTCTGCTTCATAGAAGATGAGTTCTAAATCAAGAGTTTAAACCATGTTTGTCTAACAACAAAGTATCTGTCTCCCAAAGAATGTATTAGTAGTGCAATAAGAAGCCTAAGTAATCCAGATTGTCATGTTGCCTTATTTGTAGGAATATCATAGGTGCCAGGGCATATCCCTAAGAGTAGAAATCTGGCTTTCAGACTTTCTTTGTAATGGCTTCAAAAATAATCCATTATTTACCATATAAACTTTGAGTTAGTCTGACTTCCACGACGTTTCATTTTTGTGGCATCCATGAGCCTTAAAGTGAAGTGGTGAGATCAGACTTAATCAGAACAGGTAGTGCTTGTTAACTGGGTCATTGTTCATGTAAAGTTTTTCATGTCTACTTCTTGAGGTAAAGCAATATCTGCAACACTGAGCTAAAATGACAATGTGCAATGTGTACTTTGCTAAAGGTTGCCTAGCAATAATTTGTTAGAGAAAACAAAGCAACATTTTCCTCTTTCCCAGGCATCCAAGTTCCCAGATGAGAATAAACATAATAAAACATATGCCGAGCTATGCAACTTAACCTTAAATATATGAATGAGAAAAACAGAATTTTCAGAGAAAGATGATTCAAATATCTCATGTATCATAAGATCCCCTGAAATGTCTACGTTATGGACAATAAAACAAGGAGATGGCAATTACACAGATGTGAAAGCTTCAAACTCCTCAATACTGTTTTCTAAGCCTATGAGAATGAGTTGTGCTGTATTCTGAACTGTGAACAACTCCCTGAAATAAGTCTTAAAATTCATTGATCCATGTTTTACCCTGAAATAAAAGTAAAAAGGATCTGCAGGCATTCTTTTTACTTTCCTCATACATCCCAGATAATACAAACAGTATTTTTAATCAATTACAGCAAGACACATAAAAGCTTGTATAATTTTTGGACGTTGGTGCCTAACAGTGGGCTGTAAGGCTGTGTAGGCTCATTTGCCCTGCGGAATAGTTTGTGCTAGTTGCTGGCAGCATTAAGCCTCTGAGATTTTTTGGAAGGGAGCTGCAGAAACACCTGGAAACATTACTACCTCATGGTAGCTTCTTTAATATCAACGAAAAGTGGTGCCTCAAGTCTAAACTATTTTTGGACGTCTATTTTATTTTATTTTTCTATACTGATAACAAGTTTCTCTTTTACATGGTTACTTAAACTTATTTTTTATTTCTTCATTATCTAGCCATGAATTCAGTAATTTGTTTAAAGTGAAGTTTCCTATTCAAAATCTTATTCTCCCTTTTTTCATCAGGAGACAGATCAGTTGGTTTTCATGAACCTAAAGCAGCTATTTCACCTTTTGACATAACTAAAACAATATGATGCCGTTTGCATGAACTGAATTTCATATTATTCCTGCACTCTAAATCCCTCCTCCTCTTTTTTACATTTTGTTGTCTTTTTATTTGAATTTAGAATGTTCCTGTACAGGAACCTATTTTAGAATGAGTTTCAAAATCAAAGCTGAACAATTAGCACTAAAGTGGCAGACATTTCCTGTCCCAATCATTTTTGTTTTACAAAATCATGGTCAGTGTCTTTGTTTCCAAACATCTTATTAGATACATGTAAGTAAAAGTTTCTGATCCATTAAATTTGTTGCAAATTTACAGTAATGGAGAAAAATTAGAGACACTCATACTAAATTATGGTATCATTGCTTTGAATATAATCTTAACATATGCTTCAGCTGGATATTCTAGTGTCATAGAAATGGTTTTTCAAAACAGCAAGCAACTGATGGATTCCTCCTATTATTTATGCTCCTGTAGACATCATAATGAGCAAGGTGACATGTGCATACGGACCAAAATTGATTTAGAACCTATAATTTTCTAACTACGGTTTTCTTGCATTAATTCTCCCATTATTTCACCTGAATTCTTGATAAACTTCATCTTACTTCTTATCCTAAAAATATATTATATTGAAGGAAAGTTTATCAGTTGTTGTATTATTATTCATTAGAGGTGGATCTGTTTAAAAATGTGAGAATTCTTACAACATGCCCTAAAATGTAGATACAGGAACTAGATTTATAATGAATGCAGACTGTGTCTTAGTATATTGAGAGGGTATTTATATATTCAAATGTGGAAGAAATGTACAATAGAGAGAAATGAAAATAATTACTAAAACAATACCCCTACATAAAACCAAGAGACAAAACAAACAAAAAATGAAACAAACTTATTAGCAGATAAAGATAGCTTAGGGGCTGGAGAGATGGCCCAGCAGTTAAGAGCACTGACTGCTCTTACAGAGGACCCGGGTTCGATCCCCAGCACCCACATGGTGGCTAAGAAGGCGGATCTTTGTGAGTTCAAGGCCAGCCTGGTCTACAGAGTGAGTTCCAGGACAGCTGGAGCTACAGGGAGACACTGTCTCGAAAAAAAAAAAGAACCATCTGTAACTCCAATTCCAGGAGAACTCCAGTTCCAGGGGAATCCGAGACCCTCTTCTGACCTCCGCGGCATTGCACGCACTACACGGGTGCACAGACCTACATGCAGACAGTACATTCATAAACATACAAAAATAAATAAAATTTGAAAAAAAAATAAAAGAAACAGCAAAAAACTATGAAAAAAATAGCTTATAAATAAGGTGCTATTTAGCCTAATATTTTGTATAGTCAAAATAATTGACATTGAACTGATTTACGATATAATAGTGAAGCAATATAACTAACACAGGAGCAAATATGAAATGTGCTCCTGTACAAGAATGGATGCAGGCAGGGTTGTTGGAATAAAGTTCAACTGTCATCTTACTTAAGAGGAATTAATTTTTTAGCAGTTCAATTAGAGAAATCCAGTCAGAAAACAGATGTGCTATTTGTTTGACTAGAGATAAGTTTGTATATTTTAATACTTATAAAGTTATCAACCAGGTAACAAAAGGTTAAAATTGATTTCTAAAAAATATCATGAAAACAGCAAATAAAGATGTAGCTATTAGGGACCGTGGAAAAAAAGGAAGAAACTTAATGAAAGTTTCAAAGTTTAGAGAAGTATATCTAACAAGAAGCAGCCCTCTGAGAAATAGGGCATCTTTACTAATAATAATGTCTCCAAGCTCAATGATGATCCATGCTGTAGATGTGAAAGAAGACCAATGAGGGGCTGGAGAGATAGCCTAGCGGTTAAGAGCACCTACTGCTCTTGCAGAGGACTCGGGTTCTATCCCCAGCACTCACATGGCAGTTTGAGAACCGCGTGTAACTCCAATTCCAGGAGAACTCCAGTTCCAGGGGAATCCGAAACCCTCTTCTGACCTCCACGGCATTGTTCGACACGGGTGCACAAACCTGCATGCAGACAGTACATTCATAGACATAGAAAATAAATAAATAAATAAATAAATAAATAAATAAATAAATAAATAAAAATTAAACAAAAAAGAAGACCAATGAAATCTCTCTTAGAAGATTCAAATACTGGAGACTAGGAAGAATGTTAGCTGATAGGATTCAGACTGTAATGTTGCCCTGAGAAAATCTTTTGTCAGCCCAGCATGAAGCTCTAAGACAACATAGTGGCACACTGATCAAAATTATTGAGCACTTACACCATGCCATGTTTTGTTATGAACTGACAGCTGTCTAGGAATTTCACATTCTGCAACATTACCCTACAGTGCCATTCCAGATCCTGAGGAAATAAGTGGATATTTGAATCCAGAGTTGCAGGAGAAGTACAGTTTGGAGATATACATCTGGGTGATGATAGCTCACCATCACAGGATGAGGCTTAGACATAGAAGAAATTTAAATACTGAGCTCTGAGGTAGAGCAGAAATTGAAATACGACAGAGATCAAAACATCCTGATATTAGTCACCCAAAGGAAAGAGATAGTGGGCCACATTGTAAATCACTAATATGACAATAAGAAAAAGAAAAAAAGGATGATGGCTGAGGCTACTGGAAAGAGATTGGAGAAAAAGATATTTTTAAAATGAAGTTTTGTTATAAGAATTAATGGAAGACTTCTGAGAAAGAGTGTAACATCCAAAAAGTTTTAAATTCAGATGAGAGTATCTGGGTCCCTGGTGAATAGGACAGTACAAAAAAATGAGATGACCACATATGGACTGGGAAAGTTATTTACAAATATTATATCTGGTGGATTACTATCCAACATTACTGAATATTTAAAGGACAAAAGTAGATAAACAAGTAACCTGATTTTAAAAAGATCAAAAATTCTAAAAATATATTTCTCCAAAGGAGACATAAACATGAGCAAAAAAGCACACAGGGTGTTCAATAGCATTAGTTATGAACAAAATCCATAGTACAGTGCACTGTCTCAAAACACCTGACTGGAAAGTGGTTATGAAAATGGTAAGGTTAGGGAAAAAGGAGAACTACTTGTATACTCTAAGTCATACTTGTAAAGTGGTGCAATCAGTATAGAAATCAACATGGAGTTTTCTAAAAAAATGAAAGTAAAAAAATGTTCTATGAACCTGAAATTTTCCTACTAGTATATAAACAAAGAAATCATTCTCCCAAGGACATATTTTCACCTTACATTCATTTCAAAGCATCAGTCACATAGCCACAGTATAGAAACAAATATCCACAAGCACTTAAATAGATATCAGAACTATTTACATATATGAACACACACACACACACACACACACACAAACACACACACATATATACAGAGAGAAAGAGAGAGGATAAATACAGAAACAAGGAAATGTTACACAGCTGAAAATAAGAAATAAATGTTAATATTTGTTTTCAAAATATACATAGCTCATAACCATAGTTAGATATGATTACTAGTTAATTGGATTAAGAGACACAAGTAAAATGCAGGGAAAAGTTTAAGAATATATAGTATGTGTGGTAAGCTGGTCTAGAGATAATGTAAAACATGAGAACACTAGCTGAAAACCATTTCACTGCATTCAGAATTTCTACTAAGCAAATCAATTTTATCTCATCCATACAAATAAAACCTAAATTAATAATCATGTGAGAGGATGTAAAAGTTACTTTGCTTCATTACATTACTCACATATATTCTGAAACATAGCCACAGTGAAAACCATTTTTACAGGAAGGATCCTAGAAGTTGAGAACAAGTTTATATGTTTATGGAAACTGTCACAGAAGAGGGAGAAATGTGTGGTACAGAACATGATAGTTGGGTGACCTAAGTACTTATTAGGTATTCTACATTCAGTGCACAAACAGAGCAGTTACCCCTATTTTGGAGAAGACAAATTTTAATTGTAAGAGAGAAGTATATGAAAACAGATGCAGAAAAATGGGGAGGTGTGGTGTTGGAAGTCTGTGAATGTTTCTGTCTATTGTTTACTTAATGAAATAGAATGCAAAAATTTTGAGATTTGAGTACCAAGAACAGGAGTAATCTGGAGAAATTTCAAAGTTTTCAGGACCAATCATGTGCACCTGTTTTACACTTAAAGATTGCTTTGTCTATGAAGGTTTAATTCACACAGGTAAGTCAGATGCCATATCCAATATCAAGTAGCTAGGTAGAAAGTAGACTGAAATCCAAATTTAAGTCACTTTATTCTTGTTCCAGTGCTTGTTATGATCCAACATTTCTGTGTATTTCACTTGAGTGTTCACATGATATTTCCATCCAAATGCTCAAATTTCTGCTTAGAAGATATCTTTTGTTGTGGAGGAGATCTCCCACGATGCTACATTGAAGCATACACAGTTTTACAAAAACCAGAACTTTCTCCAAGGACTGTTTCTGTAAGCAGAAACACTACAATAACCTGCTTCCTAAATGTATTAAAAACAAAGACTTGGCAAGAGACACCAAAATAGTGATGCTTCTTGAAACAGTTGAGTGGACTAGAATATTTTATTCCAGTGTTGAGCTTGACAGCTATTGGCCAGTACAAAATCATGTATGAAGAGCAACAGATTGTAAGACCAAAAAAATTTTGAATGATGTAAGTGAAGATGAACATTCACTCTCTTAGAGTTATTGTGTGTTTTTAAGGACAATACTCCCAAAGAGCAAAGTGTTTTCAATATAATCCAAGCTGAGCTTTCAGTTTTTCAGAGGATCTACCCTACTATACCCTATATTATATATATATATACCTTTTCGGGTGACAGGAGGTTTTATTTATTTATTTATTTATTTATTTATTTATTTATTTATTTTTAAGGGATTAACAATATAAGAGCACAGTTGTTTTCAGATGGCATTAATGTTGCTCAGTTTGGCATACAATTAGGTAATTGGTGCTAGCATCCACAGATGAGGGATACCATTCGTTGTTTGTTTTTCTGGGACTGTGTTACTTCACTTAGCATGATATCTTCTAGCTCCATCCATTTACCTGCAAAGTTCACGATGTCATCTTTCTTTACCACTGCATAGAAGTCCATTTTGTAGATGTACCATATTTTCTCTATCCACTCATCAGTTGAGGGGCACTTGGGTTGGTTCCAGTTCTTTGCTGTTGTGAAGAGAACTGCAATAAATATGGCTGTGCCTGTATCTCTGCAGTAAGATGAGTCTTGTGGGTATATACCCAGGAGTGGTATGAGTGGGGTAGGTGGCAAGGTCATTCCCAATCTTCCAAGGGTTCTCCAAACTGCTTTCCATAATGGCTGTACGAGTTTACATTCCCACCAGCAGTGGATGAGTGTTCCCCTTTCCCCACAACCTCTCCAGCCCTTGGTATCATTTGTTTTCTTGATCCTAGGAAATCTTATTGGAGTGAGATGATACCTTAAAGTGGTTTTAATTTGCATTTCCTTAATTATTAGTGACGTTGAACACTTTTTAAGATGACGTTTCTCAGCCATCTCTAATTCCTCACATGTGAAGTCTCTGTTCAGCTCTTTGGTCCATGTTTTGAGTGGATCATTTGTTTTCTTTCTTCTTTGTTTTTTGAATAGTTTATATATTCTGGAAATCAATGCATTGTCGGATGTGTCTGTGGTGAAGGTTTCCTCCCACTCTGTGGGTTTTATCTTCCTTGATTGTTTCTTTTGATGTACAGAAGCTTTTGTGTTTAATGAGGTCCCATTTGTCAATTGTTGACCTTAATTCTTGTGCAGCTGCTGTCTGATTTAGGAAGTTGTTTCTATGCCTATGTCTTGTGGGCTGCTGCCAACTTTTTCTTCTATTGCCTTCAGAGTTTTGGGAATCACATTGAGGTCTTTGATACATGTGGAGTCGACTTTTGGACAAGAGATTTAAAAATATTATCATACCCTATTTTTAACAGAGAAGGGAGGACTAGGAAGTCCATGAAATTTGTGAATGCTGAAAAACTTCACAGAAGCTATTAGGAAAAGAACTGGACTTATAAATATGAGTTTATTGATTTTAAATCTGTGTATACTATACAACAATATAAAAGGTCTAGGAAAAGTAAAGTCCATGTTTGTCAGAGTAATTGTGTCAATGCATGTGTATATACTTCAGAGACTGCAAACAACTCATGTTCCTGAATCAGATTCAATGAAAATTTATTTATCTCTCAACAGTAAAATATATGTATATAATGTTCTTTGATAATATTCACCTTTATTATTGTCTTCCATAACACATCACTCAAATGTTCAAGGCCTTCTTCATTTCAGTGAACCTCCTCATATTTCATGTTTATTTTTCTATTTTTTAAATTATTATTTATTATGATCTACTGAGTTTAATCATAGCTGCTTGCATGTGTATAAGTAAGCATTTAGTGTTGCATAGGCAACATTTCAGTGTGTACACCAATGAAGAAAATGACACCTTCTCTGTTAACAATCCTTAATGGCCCTTAGGCCTCTATGACGGTTGGGCCTCATGAGACTTTCCTCTATGCAAGTTGAAATGGTGATGGGTATAATCCTGTATAGGACTTGTGCAGGTAACCATAGCTGCTTTCAGTTCTTCAGTGTAAACACTATATCATGTCCAGAAGATGTATTTTTGAAACACACTCCATCCTTCTTACATTCTTTCTGGCCCTTCTGAAATGGTCCCTGGAGCTTGGAAGTGATTATATAAATGAGTGACATTTTCTGAATTCCTTGTTTTCTTTGTTCTAGCTGTGCTATTGTGAATGGCCTACTTGTCATCTCTGAAAACAAGTTTGCTCTTCCACAAATTGAGGTCATCTATGCTTAATTTTGTTGCATTGTCGAAAGAAAAATCAGTCATGAGATTATCTTTAAATTTCTAATCTAATTTTCTGTATTTCTTGCCAAAGTGAGGACTGCTTCATAAATGTTAGTATTTTTCCTTCTTTCCTTCCTTCATTCCTCCCTTTTTCATTATAAATTTTGCATTAAAGAATGGAGTAGACACATGGTTGTTGACAAATAGTGAAGCAGCCTTAAGATTTCTTTAGAAAAGGAAATATGTATAACAGTATTACCATAGTTAGGGTTGAACCTATGCCTTCATATCCCTAAGAACACAGGTTTGGCCACCCATCTTTGATAAGCCAATGAAAAGATCAAAATTAGTAATGAAAAGAGATTTACTTAGTGTCCCCTCACTGGGAAGAGAGACAAAGAGTTCCAGGGAGCACCAGGACTTTTCTTCTCCTAGCACAAAATTCCAAGGAGAAAATCCACTTTCCTTGGGTGCTTTTTTTTAAGAATCCAGAAATACAAGAGTGAAGGACACAAAAGTCTCTTTAGAGCATTCTCATTCCTTTCAGGCATGTCATTAACAGGAAGGCCTCAGTTATTTTGGTTTTGTTTTGTTTCTGGAGGACAGGATCTCAGCATATTAAAGAGCATCTAGAGCCTGTGCTTTGTCTCTTTGTGTAGTAGGCATGCAGACAAAGAAGGGTGTCTGAGGGAGCATATATCCCCATGTAAAGAAAAGGACATAACTAGCCTTACTATACACCAAGACAAGGATTTTGAATTTGATTGGAAATCGAAATCATGTGGAGAACACTAGAGTCTTGGCATCTCTTTCCATGCATACTGAATTAGTATTGCTGGAGGTGAGGCCAGGTTTCCTCTGTATTTTATAAAATTTTTCACGCTGATACATGATCTAAGGGAAATTTGTTATTACAATATTTATGCAATATTTTACTTTTTTTGAGATTCTGTGTTACAAACAATCCTTTAAATATTTCATTTTATTTTGCTTATTTATGTTGAATACATAGTATGTGCATTGGTGGGACACATGTGGAAGTTAGATGACAATTTGAAGAAGTGAGTTTCCTCCTTTCACAAGATAAGTTTCATGAATTGAACTAAGGTCAGAAGGCTTGATGACAGAAATAGTCAGACATTTCTGTTTGGATATTTGGAAAACATTTTCAATAAATAATTCCATAGTGGTTGTTCATAATACAATTGCTAGCTAGTTACTAGGAGATGGATTTTGTGACTACTAAATGCATTTTCTGTTGTGCATACAAGACACAGTATGACAGAGAGGTGACACTCCTGTTAGTTTGCAGAGAAAATTTTATGGTATGTAAGTGGAGGTGACATTTCTTTCTATTTTGGGAAGTACAATTTGGAAGTACATAATATTCAGTAATTCTGGAAAAAAAAACCTTCTTATGAAAAACAGAAACACAAATGTGCTTATCAACATCCAAATGCAGTTAGGTAAATACTATTGTATTCAGTTTATTTCAGAAGTTGTAAGGTTTTCATAAACTTATGGGTAGCAAATTATAAATCCTTTTACTTCCTTTTCATGTGCAGACCAAAAAATATTTTGAAATGGCATAGCTTCCCTCTCCCCAATTTCATAAGGCATAAATAATGTGTTCTTTCAAGGCAGTCTATGACTAAAAAGTACATTCAAATGAATGATATTGTCATTGAAATATGCTAACTTGGATACATTTCATATGCTGCTAACACTCAAATATAATGCACCTTCTAAAAAAAATCCATGTCTTTAAGAACATTCGTTTTAGCATTCAGCATATGTTTAAAATTAGCCTCTTGGTTAAATTTAAAGTTGGATCTTTGTGAGTTCAAGGCCAGCCTGATCTATAGAGTGATTTCCAGGACAGCTGGGGCTATAGGGAGACCCTTTCTCGAAAACACCCAAAAAATAAAATAAATAAAATAAAATAAAAATAAAGTTAATAACTAACTACCAGTTTAGATTTATAAAAAAAATTTCTTTTCCCTATATGCAAGGCAAGTCTAAAAGGTGAAGACATATATCTAGGACTCCATTCCATGAACTCTTCCATCCAGGATTTTAGCCTCTTAGCTTACCAATGACTTGGTTCAGGATCTGGAAACCATAACTCCATCTTTAATTCATTTGAATCCTTGTCCAGTTGTTCACTTCTTGGAAAGTCAAAGTCTTACTGAATAAATTAAAGTACTCATCCACCAAATTTACTTCAGAAATTTTAGATGCTTATAGGAAAATCTCATATAATCCATGCATTATTTATTATGACTGTATTTTTTAAAAGCATCCCAAAACTCAACAACTTATAAAAATATTTTTTTCAGCTTGTGATTCTGAATGCTGGCAATTTAATCTGGATCAGCTGGGAGTTTTTCTGGCCTTGGCTGGGTGTCCTCAAGTCAGCTCTGAGTCAGTAAATTGCCTCTGCTTCTGGGGATTATCTGACTCTCAGTTGGAAGAAGGAACAGTAGGTGGTAATGGGTAACTAGGCACCAAATCTCTCCTCATCTATCACACTAACCTAGGCTTGTTCACATAATGGCAGTAAGGTTCAATGAGGAAGAATGGATTTTTTTTCAAGGTCTCCTAGAGCTTCTATTCAGAAAGTATCCCACATCATTTATGCTGCATCTTATTATAGAAAGCAAATAATAAGGCCACCCACCATTTTGGGAGAGGAGAAATAGTGTATGCTTTTTCATGGAAAGTGCAGTATAGTTGCAGTGTCACATTCACAGGTGAGTGGATAAATGCAAGGCTGGTGTCAGATTTTAGTTTATTCAGTACTGAAAACAAGAAGCACCATAAAAAGATATAATCTAGGAAGGCAGCTTTCCCCTGCCAGGTAATTTTCTTTGGTTTATTCCCAGAAAGCACCTGTCCACATGTCCCATAGCAGCTGGTGCTAAGCTTTCCTATTCCCCTTTAACATTTCCTTATGTCTCTCAATTGCAATAAACAGCCAAACATCTATATTATAGAAAAAATAAAGATTATATGCTGGGAATCCCAACAACAACTCTCCACCACACCTCTAAATATAATTATAACACAGACATACCTACGTCTGCTCTTCCCTCTTGCCTCATAGAGAGAAAAAAAAAGAATGTATTCTTTTGTGTGAATGGCCTTAATTTTGTCAATCTTTCTTTGATATCCCAATGCATCCCTCAATTGCCATCAATTACTCCTTTCTCTTGTGTATTCATTTCAATCTACTGCTTCCCTGTCACCAATTCGTCAGTCATTAAATCTCCTTCATCTCAAACTCTGCCTTGTGCTTACATTTATTTCAAGCTTTCATTTTTCTCCTTTGATTAGTATATACAAAGTCTCTAAATGAATCAATCAGGAATAGAACTCAGTTAAATTGAAAAAGCATATTTTTTGGTACAAGGTAGAAACGATGGGAGAAAAAACGGCATGAATCTATTGCTTATAAAACTACAGGAAGGATAATATACTGATTTTGTGAGTGCAAGCAAAAATTTCTTAATAAGGAATTAGTTTTGGCTCTAGAGTTCGAAAGATAATGACTTTATATAATTTTTTAACATTTCTTTGGATAATTTATTTTTATTTTAATTTTTTGGGGGGGTATTTTTGAGACAGGGTCTCCCTTTAGTCCCAGCTGGCCTGGAGCTCTCTCTGTAGACCAGGCTGGCCTTGAACTCACAGAGATCCGCCTGCCTCTGCCTCCCAAGTGCTAGGATTAAAGGTGTGCACTAATATCTGTAAGGTATTATTCGTAATCTAATTGGGCTCACATATATTATCGGAATATAATTTAGCAAGAAGAGATTTTTTTTTTTGCAATGACAGGCAAAACCCATTATTAGTATCCACAGCTATATAAAAACACAGTCTCTTTAGACTTACATCATTGTGTATCAGCTCATTCTTTTTTTTTTTATTGATGCTTTGTGTTTTCCATACATCATTATTCCACATTCAGTTCAGGCTGATATCCCCTTCCCTTCACCCACCCGCCCCTACCCATCCCAGATCATGCATTCTGCCTAATTTTCTGCATTTTTTTGTTTTTTTTTTTGTTGTTGTGTGTTTTGTTTTGTTTCATTTTTTTAACAATAAGTGATAATTTGTGAGTACAAGCATCCGTTATGTCAAACCAATTTGTCAGCAGTTGTGCCCAAACCCTTACAGCCATGGGTCCCACCATCCAGCAGGGGGGGCTTGTATATTCAATCAAGTTGATCAAATAGTGTCCAGTCTATATTGTTTAGTTTCACAATTCACCCCAATCTTCGCAGCCCTTACATTTACCGTGCCTCCTCTCCGCAATTTGTTCCCTAGGTGAGAAAAGGGCCCATGTGGATAGAAGACAAAAACAGTCTACTTTCTCTGAGCTGTTGTCTTGGTCTCTAGTCAATTCTGGCTGTTTTCTTTCATGGGCTGCCAGCTTGCGACCAGTGCATAATCTTCAATCTCTACTAATGAAGCACAGCAATTAGATTATAGTATTTAACACAGTCACTAATAATACTTGTTCGGTCCTAACTAATGAAGCACTCGCCAATGTGGGTAACTAGGTTATTTAACGTTCTAGTGTTTCTATGGGTAGGTTACAGTTGGGTGTATAGACACAGATGTTTGGTTGGATGTAGTTAATCCATGAATTGACAGGTTTTCTTCTGTAGTATGACAGGGTCCATCATGGTGGTTATAACACGCCCTAACCACTTAGAGGACGCAGCTTGTGGCATCAGACTCGTGGCTTAGTTCCCTCCAAGGGAGAAGACAATACCAATTGGATTTGGACTGATACAGACATAAGGGCGGAACAGAGCTTGCACAGTATTTTACAGCATGATAAAGATGTCTTGCTGTAGATGCTAGATGGAGGGGTTTTGCTGTGACTGCAAGAGACCCAAATTGCATTTATTGGTTTATGTGGCCGTTTGTTAAAACTTTCTTGGGCATTCCGGGCCATCCGTTAGCTTAAGTGGCAGTCTCCGATACATCTTTCCCATGTTTATATCAGGTCCTCAACAGCAGGCTGTATCTGCCTCTCTTCCTGCAGATATCCCGGTTAGGAGGCAGGAGCCTTACCTTTGTGGGTTGGGCTTGGATCCCCTGGCCACATCTCCTTGGAGAATAAACATCCATTGGTTGACTGTCAGAGCTCCTGTATTTTAACGAATAATTTTCTTAAGTTCGTAGTCATAAGGAGACTTTAGCATTATTTGGTTCTGAATAGCAAATACTCCTTTTCACAGTTTCTATGTCCATTAGTCACTTAAAGAGGTCAGTTTTTACCAGTTTTACAAGACGAATACCTCTATAACAGCTGGCTCCAATCTACAGCTAGAGAACGACCTCATTCATATTCTCTCCTCTGTCTCTTATTACATTGGGTCTGGGCGGCTTAAGAAAGTCTCGTGCTATTAAAACCTTTGCAGCTACTAGAAGATAAGTTTCATTAGGATTCGATTAAAAATGCAGTTGTTACAAGTCGGATCCGAGGGGGGGCTGTGTCTGTAGAAATCTGAGGCATTTCTTCCCTTCAATTCCCAGAGGATTCCATCCTTCTGTTGGCCTTTCTGGTACAATCCTACTCATGCAACCGTCATTTTCTTTCTCGCCATTAAATTGGTGATACTATGGCGCTGTTGGAACAACAATCCTTTCCCATGAGTTCTATTTAAGATTTGGATTGCAAGGTTTTTGATTTGACCCAACGTTTTCATATCTATCTTATCCACCATCCCCTTTTTAATTTTAGGTTTTATTTTTGAGCCATTGAGTCTCAACAAAAGGCTAGCAAAATATATACCTACATGTGGAGTCAACCGGCAACGGATTTCATCACGTTCACCCCATGCTGTTTTGGTTACTGTATGTGATTCACTTGGGAAACAAACTT
>VZQC01001530.1:1278882-1370141 GCA_009823505.1 Rhizomys pruinosus | reverse complement strand
GGGGGGGGGGGGGGGGTGGTATTCCTGACTTAGCCCACACCCCAGTACCTTCCTGGAGCAGTGGCGGGCTGGGCGGGCTGGTCCTGTGCCCTGCTCAGGACCAGAATATGGCTTCTGCGCCTGGCTCCAAACCCAGAATCACCTCCCAATTGCGACTATGGGGGGGGGCACCCAGCAGGGCAGCTGCACTCTGGCGGGATCTAGGGGTCCAATCTAGGTTCGCCAGCCCCTGGCCCCTATGCCACAACTCAGCAAATCAATTGTCCTGCACCCGTGGATCAATGTCCTAAGTTTACCTTCCTGGAGCAGTGGCGGGCTGGGCGGGCTGGTCCTGTGCCCTGCTCAGGACCAGAATATGGCTTCTGTGCCTGGCTCCAAACCCAGAATCCCAGAAGCATTCTTATAAAGCTGTTTTGGAAATGTATTTACCAAGTCACATACTACCTTTACAGTCTTACTGCTCCCTGGGGGTGGACACCAACTAATCTACTGAGTTAGTCCAAAAGAATGGTGGTCTCTGTATAGAACCAAATGGGTTAAATACCTCGGTCCTCTTCTAAATCACTGCAATTTTGGGTTCCCAGCTCCTATCTTTCCCGTATCAATATTGTGAATGTGCGGCAGTGGATGGTGTGGCTAAGTGAGGTGAACAGATACTAAGGGGCATTGTGGTGTGAATTTGTACTACAAGCTGGGCCTCAGTCATCCATCACTGGGTGCTTAGAATGCCCTAAAGAAAGTTAGCACTCAATAATACATGCAATCATGTACAAATCCTAACTGCTCATCCCAGACTCCATGGCCAGCATTGTTCTCCACACCATGGAGTTGATACAGCAAGACTACAGAAAGCCAGTGAAGGGTCATATATAAGGTGCTCTGCAACCTCCCTACATTACCTAAAAGATCTGTCCCTGAGGCAGAGGTCTTGCATCTGGCCCTGCTATGGATCTTCTCTCTCCACTATCCTTCTCTAGTTACTGTGATAATCTCTTCTTTATGCTTCTGCAGTTAACACTTGCCACACTTGAACCACAAAGGCAGCCCGAAGGCTCTTAGCTACACAAACCTCATCATGTTGCCTTCTTCTAAATGCCCTTCCATGGTTCCACACTGCTGTGTGGGATTCAAGATCCTCTAATATTGGTCCGTATTTCAGGGCTTGTATAAATCATCCTCTCATGTGCTGTATTCAAGCTTTGTCTTCACAGATTCCCCAGAGTCACCATCTTCTGTCACTCATTGTTTTTTCTACCCTGAATTCTTCTACCTGATAATCCCATCTAAGATCTAGAACAAATGTAACCTCATGATGAATGTTTCTCCTGGTTCCCTAAGAGCACTTCCATCATCTTCCTTACATTTATTTACTTCATGCTACAGAGAACTGCAGTTTTTGCCTCTTCTGTCCCCTATAGCATGGATCCCTGGGAATAAGAATTAAGTATTATTTCTCTCAATAGTCCCTTCTCTGTCTTTCCTAGTAGAGTTCCTGGCATCTATTTCTTGCAGAAGTATTTGGACAATCATAAACATAATTGAGCTGTCAGGTTGGACAAGAAGACTTTCTTCTGAGGACAGAGTCTTCAGTCTAGAAGGTCAGAAGTTAGGGAAGAACATAAGCAAACGCTGTAAAATACCAAGGAGAACAGAAATACCACATAGCTACTGGGACTTGGCTGTCCCTTATTTGTTACAGTGATCACCACCCCTTGCTTTTAAAACATCTGCTGCTATGCTCTAGATCAGTGCTCACCAATTTCTATGGAATCTGGGCAGTAGATTGGAGGGAGCGTGGGAGAAGGGAGCATGCTGGGCACCTCTCCTCTCTTCTCTGGGGGGAGGAAGGCACATCTAGCCAGGCCGTACCTCCATAGTGGCTCCAGGCCCCTCTAGACAGACCCTCCTTCCTGTGTCACTTCCTGCTAAGGACCTCCACTGGCTCTTGCTCAGGATGATGGCCCTGGTGTTTGAGTGTCATATCATCCCCTTGGTCTACAGGAGGAAAAGAGACTCTTGACTTCCTGCTGTTGATAATTTTGAGTTGCTTTCCCTTCCCACCTTTGTGTCTTGGGGTTTCCTGCCTTAATGTGGCTCATCTTACTCCATGAGATTGTTTTAAGCTTCCCACACTGGACCTTAAGCATCCCAGTCATTGTCTTAAAATGCATGTTTTATTTTAATTAGCAAACAAAACTTGTGCTTATTTATGGTGTATTATAGTCTTCTTATTTGGAACAGCTGAAGCTTCAGCCCCAGGCCTCCTGGCCCAACCTTTACTCTGTTCTTCTACCCACAGGGTTTTCTAGATAGATAAAAATAAAACTAACAGTATGAATATATATACATATATATTACAAGAGTGCTTACAGCATGTGGTTGGGTTTGTCCAACAATGCATGTCTCACACTAGAAAGGCCAAAAATTGGTAGTCGTTCATTTCTTGGGGCTGGATTTCTCCACCATTGCAGTCTCTGGCACTAAAAACCTGGAAGATTCTTGGAGAGCTTCTGGTCTGCAGTCTATGTAAGGTACCACACACACCCACACACACACACACACACACACCACACCTCACACACACGCGCAACACACACACACCACACACACACACATTATATAATTATATATAATATATATATATAGCATATACAATAACTTTCTTCTTGGTGGATTTTTTTCTTTAATGAGTATGAAGAGACCTACCCTGTATATTCTGATTAGTTGCAGTTTGAAGTCTGTTTTGTTAGATATTAGAATAGCTACACCTGTTTGTTTCTTAGGTCCATTTGCTTAGAATATCTTTTTTCCACTCTTTTGCCTTTTAAAGTGGTGGTTTTACTCATTGCTGGTGAGATGTGTTTCTTGGAAACGGCAAATTGATTGATCCTATTTTCTAATCCAATCATTTAGTGTGTCTGCTTTCACTGGGGAGTTGAGATCATTACTGGGGAGTTCAAGATCATCAGGCTGACCTTGAACTCATAGAGATCTGCCTGCCTCTTCATCCTGAGTGTTGCAATTAAAGGGGTGTACCACTATGCCCAGCTTCATTCAGTTTTTATTCATATACTATTTGAATTCTTTGAACATATTTATAATTGCTATTCTGAAATCATTTTCTTGTTCATATACTTAGTTGTGATTTTCAGAAAACATTACAATGGGTTGTTAATTTTTGTATTTGACTTTGGTTGTTATAATATTCTCTACATTATCTTGGTTATTCATGTAGTTTGTTTTTTCCTGAGGCCTGAGATCTAGACTTGTATGGCCATGAGTCTTGATATCGGTACGGGATCTTGTTCTTGTTGAATGCCTGTATTTATCTTGTTTGTCATTTCTCCAACTCATCAAGTTATGGACCAGTTGAGTAGTGCTTGGTGCTCAGTTTGGGGGTCGCTTCATGCTGATGTACAATTGAATGGAAGAAATGGTCTCAGTTCAACTCCAGATATATGCCACTTTTGAGTTGCAATTTCAGGATTGACTGCACAGGGTCCAGGATCAGCAAGGTGTGATGGAGCTGCTACATGAACAGGCTGCTAGGCTAGGGTGGGCCTTCACAGGCTAGGATGGACATAACTCAGATGGTTGGACAGGGAGGCCTCAGGGGCTGAGTTCCAAGCCTAGGGCAGGGAAGGATCCCAGAAACCCAGGCTGGGTTGAGAGCTGAGATGGTAGAGATTGACTTACACCACCAGGACTGGAGATAGATGCAGATCTGGGAAAGGACAGGATCCTGGTGCCAAAGAGAAGCCTGAGAGCTAAGATGGTGGGTGGTTGGGACTGACACAGCTCTAATCTACAAGTCTAGGAGAGAGAAGGATCTGGAGACCCAGGCTGGTCTGAGAGCTGAGATGGTGAGAGTGACTCATCCTGCTAAAACTGGAGATGCCATAGGTCCAGGATGGGATCTGATCCTTGTGACCCAAAGAAGTCAGAGAACTAAGTTGGCAGGGCATTATGAGATGGAGTTCCAAGCTGCAAGTCTGAAGTATGGAAGGATCTGGAGTAGGTTTTTATTTTTTTATTTTGTAAGGTTCTAATGCAATGCAGAACATGATTTTAAATATGCATTTCTAATAATTTAAGTAAAGAGAAGATAGTAAAATAGCAGCAGCTCAGTCATCACAGGAAAGCAGGCTTCTTACAAGAAGCCTCTCTGGCTTCTATGACTATAGGTCACAGGAACAAACCCATATTACTAACAGGCTAGGTAAGGAACAGTACTCACCTCAAAGCAGTCTTCATTAATGGATATTGATTTCAAAACAAAGGATGTTCTCCCAGACTGACTGCTACTTAAAAGTATATTCCCGGGATTCATTGTACAGGGGAGAATTGAGTTCTGCAGGTTATTAACAGAGGGACCCAATTGCCTACACTCACAAGGGTTTAAGTGGCAGGCAGTCTTCCCTGTTGAGCCATCTCACAAGCTGCCTTTTCACTTTTTACTCTGAGTCAGGGTCTCGCTAAGTTGCCCAGGCTGACCTTGTCTGCACTTTGTAGCTCAGGATGGCCTTGAATTTACAGTTCTCTTGCCTCAGTGTCTGGAACAGCTGGGATTACAAACCTATACCAACACACCTGGCTTGGCATAGGGGATTAAACACCCATTAAACTGGGCATAGTGATGCACTACTCCTGCAAGCCTAGCACCTGGGAGACAGAGGCAGGTAGATCTCTGTGAGTTTGAGGCCACCTTGGTCTATAGAGTGCTGTAGGACAGCCAGGACTACATATACTTTGTCTCAAAAAAATAAAAAAAAGCTGAGTTGGTGGTGCAAGCCTTTAATCCCAGGAGAGGGTATTAGAGTCAGGTGGCTATAAGCTGCCTTATATAGGTGCTGGGAACTGAACTTGGATCTTATGAGGGAATANGCTAGGTAAGGAACAGTACTCACCTCAAAGCAGTCTTCATTAATGGATATTGATTTCAAAACAAAGGATGTTCTCCCAGACTGACTGCTACTTAAAAGTATATTCCCGGGATTCATTGTACAGGGGAGAATTGAGTTCTGCAGGTTATTAACAGAGGGACCCAATTGCCTACACTCACAAGGGTTTAAGTGGCAGGCAGTCTTCCCTGTTGAGCCATCTCACAAGCTGCCTTTTCACTTTTTACTCTGAGTCAGGGTCTCGCTAAGTTGCCCAGGCTGACCTTGTCTGCACTTTGTAGCTCAGGATGGCCTTGAATTTACAGTTCTCTTGCCTCAGTGTCTGGAACAGCTGGGATTACAAACCTATACCAACACACCTGGCTTGGCATAGGGGATTAAACACCCATTAAACTGGGCATAGTGATGCACTACTCCTGCAAGCCTAGCACCTGGGAGACAGAGGCAGGTAGATCTCTGTGAGTTTGAGGCCACCTTGGTCTATAGAGTGCTGTAGGACAGCCAGGACTACATATACTTTGTCTCAAAAAAATAAAAAAAGCTGAGTTGGTGGTGCAAGCCTTTAATCCCAGGAGAGGGTATTAGAGTCAGGTGGCTATAAGCTGCCTTATATAGGTGCTGGGAACTGAACTTGGATCTTATGAGGGAATAGCAAGTGATGTTTTAAGACATCAAGAAGTGATTTGACCAGCTAACTAATGGACCCTTATCAAACCTCCTTCTTTTAATGAAGTCTTCATTCAAACAATATGAGTTTCAGACTTTTGCATCCACCCACAGAATAAATACACCAGAATGATCCTACTAAAGTATCATTTACCATATACCCCCAACTCCTAGTAATAAAGAAGAAAGTACTTAAAACCACTGGTATGTTACCAAAGGAAAAAAAAGAGAGGGTGGCTACTTTACAATTTAAATATTTCTTCTTTATTTGTAATTAGTTACTTGAAATTTTCTAACAATATGTTCTGGTGACAGTCAAAGCCCCTCCTATGACTGCTCCCAGGCTACCAACCTTCTCTGTGCATCATATTGTGTGACCTCTTTTATTTAATCCATGAAGTCCAATTTTGTCTTTTTGAGACAGGGTCTCCTTGTAGCCCCAGCTGGCCAGGAACTCACTCTGTAGAACAGGCTGGCCTTGAACTCACAGTACCTGCCTCTCCCTCCCCAGTGCTAGGATTAAAGGCATGTACCACCTTTTTATAAATTTTAAGAGTACTTGAATTTATATTTAACAATTGTTACTTCAACATTTTAACTTATTGCAAATACTTCAATATACTATTGGTATAATATACTTTTATAAATGCTTAACTTGACCATAATTACACATTCAATTTATTAGGTTTTAACTATTTCTTTTAAAAAATTTTCTGATTTATTTTTATTTTATATGTATGAATGTTATGCATGTAAATGCGTGTGTATCATGCAGGGCCACAGAGGACATAAGAGGTGTCAGATCCTCTGAAACTGGAGTTGTGGATGGTATTCAGCCATCATGTAGGTACTTGGAGTCAAACCTGTGTTTTCTGCAGGAAGAGCCAATGCTCTAAACTGCTGAGCCATCCCTCCAGCCCCTGGTTTCAAGAATTTCTAAATTCTCCTTGAAATTGATGCATCAGTCAAGCATCAGACAAGTATTTTATTTCTTGTCAAAGAAAAACCCTAGAGGACTTGTAGTTTAGGTGTCTGAGCAGAGTCTACTTCCATGTAAATCAGTGAAAGAGTAGAGACAGATTAAGAAAAAAACAGCTGGGTGGTGGTGGTGCACACTTTTAATCCTAGCACTTGGGAGGGAGAGGCAGGCAGATCTTTGTGAGTTCAAGGCCAGCCTGTTCTATAGAGTGAGTTCCAGGACATCTGGGGCTTCAGGGAGACCCTGTCTCGAAAAGACAAAACAAAACAAACAAACAAACCAAAAAAAAAAAAAAGAACAAAACTCTAGTCCAAAGAGAGAAAAAGGAAGAACTTCAGAAATCACAGAGGCAGTGACAGGACACCTGGAAACTGCAGGGAAAGATGGGCCAAGAGCTGAAAAGAAGCCAGGCAACAAAGGTCCAGCCATGGGGCTCACCAGGAGGAGGAAGCAGAGCCTGGGGCAGAAGGCAAGGCAGGTGGCCCAGGCAGACTGGCAGCACTACCGTCAGGACAAGCCCACGGCCCTCTCCAGACTCCACTGTGGATTTTGCTGAGTCCTGTGGCCTATTTGTCAGCAGTGGAGAGAATCCTGGCCTGTCTGGCAGTATCATTTTGAGTCTTCTAAGGGTTTCTCCCACTGCTTTCCATAGTGGTGCACAAGTTTACATTCCACCAGCAATGACATGGTGTTCCCTTTCCCCACACCCTCTCCAGCCCTTGGCATTCATGTTTCTTGATCCTAGCCAGTCTATGGAATAAGCTGGTTTATCTTAAGGTGGTTTTAATTTGCATTCCTTAACTATTAGCAATGTTAAAACACTTCTTAGGTGTTTCCCAGCCATCTCTAATCCTCCTCTGTGAAGTCTCTGTTAGGATCTTTGCTCCATCTTCTGAGTGATTTCATTTGTTTTCTTTCTTCTTTTGTTTTTTGAGTAGCTTTGTATACTCTGGAGATTAATGCTTGTCGGCTGTATCTGCTGTGAAGGTTTCCTCCCATTTTTGTGTTTTCTCTTTCACTTTTTATTGTTTTCCCAGTTTGAAGCTTTTGAGTTTAATGAGGTGTCCCATTTGTCAATGATGATCTTATTTCTTGTGCAGTTGGTGTCTGATTTAAGAAGTCTTTCCTACACCTACGTTTTGTAGTCTGCTGCCACGTTTTTTTCTCTTCTATCACTCCAGAGTTTGGATTTTTAACATTGAGGTCTTTGATCCATTTGGAATTGACTTTTGTACAGGGTGAGACGGTAGGGTTTAATTTCAGTCTTCTACAGGTTGTGATCCAGTTTTGGCCAACACCACCTGTTGATGATGCTGTCTTTCCTCCAATTGTGTCTTCTTGGCCCCCTTGATAAATATGAGATGGCTGAAATTGTATGTGCTCAGGTTGTGATCTTCAGTTTTATTCCATTGGTTCAACTGGTCTGTTTTTGTGCCAGTTACCAAGCTGTTTTTATGGACTATAGCCCTGTAGTATAGTTTGATGTCTGGGAGAGTGATCCCCCTGTATTGCTCTTTTCGCCCGAGTTGTTTTGGCTATTCCAAGGTTCTTTGTTTTTCCAAATGAAATTTGATGATTTTTTTTCCAAACCTGTGAAGAAGCACTTGGGGATTTTGTATTGGGATTGCATTAAATCTGTATACAAGTTTTAGGTAGACTGGACATTTTACTATATTTATTTTCCAATCCACGCGCAATGGGAGGTTCGTCCATATTCTGATGTTTTTCTTCAATTTTCCTTTTCAGAGGTTTAAAATTTTTGTTTGTATTGTAGAGGTCCTGGTGTCTTTTGGTTAGGTTTGATCCTAGGTATTTATTGTTTTGTGGCTTATTTGTGAGTGGGCAGGTCTCTTGTCTTCCTTCTTCAGGTTTTGCTACTGTTGGGGTAGAGAAAAGCTACTGATTTTTTTAGGTTTATTTTGTATCTGCCACCTTACTGAAGCTATACTCATTTCTAGGAGTTTCTTGGTGGATTTCTTAGCATCCCTTAAGTAGACAATTCATATTATCAGCAAAAAAGGATAGCTTGACTTCCTCTTTTTCCTATTAGAACTCCTTTAATTTTTTCTTTTCTTGCCTTATTGCCCTAGCAGGATTCACGCACTATGTTGAAAGGAGGAGGGGTGACAGGGGACAGCCTTTGCCGAGTTCCTACCTTTAAGGGGAATGCTCTGTCGTTTCCCCATTTAGGATGATATTAAGCTTTGGGTTTCTTGTATTATGGCTTTGATTACATTAAGGTCTGATCCCTCCCCATCCCAATTCCCCTCTAGGGACTTTAAAACATTGAACAGATTGCTGGATTTTGTCAAAGGCTTTTTTAGCATCAATTGAGATGATGGTGTGGTTTTTGTTCTTCCAGTCCATTTATGTGATTTAAGATATTTATTGATTTTCTTATGTTGAACTATCCCTGTATTTCCGGTATGAATCCAACTTGGTCCTGTTGGATGATCTTCTCTGATGTGGGTCTGTATGCATTTGCCAGTATTCTGTTTAGAATCTTAGCATCTGTTTCATTAGGGAGATGGGTCATAGTTCCCTTTTTGGTTGCATCCTTGCATGGTTTTGGTATTAGAGTGATGTGGTCTCCATAGAAGGAATCTGGGAGAAGAACTCCCTGTTTTGATCCTTCTAAACAACTTTGATATAATTGTTGTAAGTCTTTTTGAAATATTTATGAATTCTGCTGTGAACCATCTGGGCCTGGCATTTTTGGTTGGGAGGCTGCTTATACATTTTCAATTTCTTCCCCATATTGTTGTCTGTGTAAGCTGTCGATATCTTCTTGGTCTGAGCTTTGTGATATTTCCCAAGATTTCCGATATTCATCCATTCTTCTAGGTTTTCAAACTTAGTTCAGTATAGGTTTTTGAAAGTAATCCGTCGATTTTCTGGATCTTTTCCATATCTGTTGTGATATTTCCCCTTCACCACAGATTCTATGACTTGGAGTTGTTTCCTCTTTCTTTGGTTAAATGGGCTAGAGGTTTATCTATCTTGTTTATTTCTTTTCAATGAACCAGCTTTGGATTCATTGCTTTTTTGTATGGTCTTTCTTTTTTCTATTTCCTTGATTCTCCACCTCTGGATTTTTGTTATTTCTCTTGTCTGGCTGTGTTTAGGGTTCATTTGTTGTTGTTCTCAAGTACTTTTAGCTGGAGTGTTAGATTTTTTACTTGTGCTCTTATGTTTTTTTAATGTAGGCACCTTAGACTTAGAGCTATAAACTTTCCTTCTTAGGACTGCTTTTAACAGGTTCCATAGGTTTTCTCGTGTTGTATTATCATGTCATTCAGTTCCAGGAATCGTTTTATTTCTTTATTTCTCCATTCATTATTCAGAACGAGTGTTGTTTAGTCTCCGTTTGTTCTTGTAGGTTGTAGGTTTATCCTGTGTTGTATTTGAGTTTATTGCACTGTGGTATGAAAGAATGCATTGAAATGTTTTAGTTTTTGTATTTGTGGAGTTTTCTCCTGTGCCCCAGTATATGATCTTTGTAAGAATGTCTCCATGGGGTGCTGAGTAGAAAGTGTATTCTCTGGTGTTTGGGTGGATGGGATATGTCGATGGATGTCTGTGAGGCCCATTTGGTGTCTTGCTATCATTCAGGTCAGATGTCTCTGTTTTATCCCTTGTCCTGTTGATTCTGTCTCTAAAGGGACTTAGTGGGGTATTGAAGTCCCCTACGATTAGTGTACTGGGGTTAATATGAGCCTTGAGATCTGAAGATTTGTCTTTACAAATTTTGGTGTGCCGGCATTTGGTTGCATATATATTCAAGATTGTGTGATATCTTCATTGTCGATTGTTCCTTTACTGAACGGGGGGGGATGAAATGGCTCTCTTTGTCTCTTTTGGTTTATTTTGCTTTGAAGTCTGTTTTGTCTGATATTATGATAGCACACTGCTTTTTTTTTTGGTACCATTCTTTGATTGGAATATTTTCTTCCATCCCTTTCCACTTAAGTTGGTGTATTGTCCCTTGAAATGAGATGGGTTCTTGTAGACAGCATATGGAGGGATTTTGTTCCTAATCCATTCTCCCAGGTAATGTCTTTTGATTGGGGAGTTTGGTCAATTGGTTTTTAAGGTTATAATTGAGTGGTGTGTGTTGCTTCATTTCACTTTATTACCCATTTGGACTTTTAGTCTCTGATTCTATACTTCTCTGTTATATTTTTATTAGTTCTTTTCTTAGGTTGCTGAGGATTGTTGCTCCTCTCTTTCTGCCCTTTGAATTGCTTCAAGCATTTCTGGGAGTTGGTTTTCCGGGACATGTATTCTATCAACTTGTTTTTTGTCTTGGAAGGATTTTCTCTCTCTTTCAATTATAACCAACATTTTTGCTAGGTATAATATTTAGGGTTGTCATCCCATAGTCCTTTAAAACAGGGAAAATTACTTTGGCTCATGTTCTTCTGGCTTTCATGGTTTGTGATGAGAAAGTCAGTTGTAATTCTGATGGTTTCCCTTTGTATGTGACTTGTTTTTCCCTTGTTGTGGCCTTAGCATTATCTTTGTTTTGGGCATCCAGAATTTTAACTATGATTCGCCTGGGGAGTTTTTTCTTATCTTGTCTATTTTGAGTCCTGTGTGCTTCTTGTATTTGAATGGGTTTGTCTACTTTTAGTTTGGGGAAGTTTTTCATCTCTTATTCTGTTGAAGATCTGATCAATCATCTTCTCTTGAGATCTTCTCCTTCCTCTCTCTCCTATGATGTGGAGGTTTGACCTTTCATAGTGTCCCCTATTTCCTGCTTGTTCCAGTTTTTGTGTATTTTAAATTTTTTCATAATCTTTTATTTGAATTTTTTTAGTTGCTCTGTATTATCTTCCAGATCTGATTTTATTTTGTTCTGCTCCTCCATTCTATTTCTGGCTTTTTCCTCTTTCCTTTCTTCCTGGTTGGATAGTGTTTATTTCCTTTTTCATTTCATCCTGTGATTTTCCTTGTATATCCATTTCCTTTCTGAGTTTCTCAATCTCTTCTTGGTGCTCCTTGCTTCGTTGATTGGCTCCTTTTTCTAGTAGTGTTTCTACTTCTTAAGGTGTTTGTTTTTTTTCTCTCTTCTTGTTCCTTTCTGGGGGTTTGTCACAATCTCTTCCTTTTCGTTTGTTATTGTATACCTCTCGCTCCCTTTTTGAGTTTTCATTCTCTTCTTCTTTTACTTCTCTGAATTCTTCCTTTCGTTTTTCATTGTTATCCCTCTAGGTTCTTTTGAGTTTTTCATTCTCTCTTTTTTTTTTTTTCATTCTCTCTCTTTAGTTATTTGAATTCTTCTTTATTTTCTTGCATAGGTCTGCAATTAGTCCTCTAAGGTCTGTTTCTGGGGTTCACCTCCAGGGGGATCCGATTGTCGCTGTCTCCTACCGGGTTGGTAGGCGCTTGGTGGGGAATTATACTGCACCTTTCCATGTTGTCTCTTTGTTCTCCCTGGCATGTGTTTCCCTTTAGTGATTCAATCCCAAATGCCTTTTCAGTTCGTGACGGCTGAAAGCTTGTTTTATTTTGCTTGCCTCCCGTCCATGTCTTTTTGTTTTTTTCCCCTTCCTTCCTCCTCATTGTTTATGGGTGTTGACTTGTCTAGTTTTCAGGCTTTCAATTGTGTTTATATATTGGCTACTGTAGTCTTTCCTTCAGTGTCTTGAATGTTCTCTTAATCCATTAATCAACTTTAATCAACTGGATACTCTCTCCTCAAATTCCAGTTGTTGGCGGGGGGGGGGGGGGGGGTGGTCTTCCTGACTTAGCCCAACCCCGGTACTTTCCTGGAGCAGTGGCGGGCGGGGCGGGCTGTTCCTGTGCCCTGATCAGGACCAGAATCTGGCTTCTGCGCCTGGCTCCAACCCCAGAATCACCTCCCAATTGCGACTATGGGGGGGGGCACACAGCAGGGCAGCCACACTCTGGTGGGGTTTAGGGGTCCAATCTAGGTCCGATAGCCCCTGGCCCCTATGCCACACTCAGCAAATCAATTGTCCATCACCCGTGGATCAATGTCCTAAGTTTACCTTCCTGGCGCAGTGGCGGGCTGGGCGGGCTGGTCCTGTGCCCTGCTCAGGACTAGAATATGGATTCTGTGCCTGGCTCCAAACCCGGAATCACCCAGAAGCATTCTTATAAAGCTGTTTTGGAAATGTATTTACCAAGTCACATACTACCTTTACAGTCTTACTGCTCCCTGGGGGTGGACACCAACTAATCTACTGAGTTAGTCCAAAAGAATGGTGGTCTCTGTATAGAACCAAATGGGTTAAATACCTCGGTCCTCTTCTAAATCACTGCAATTTTGGGTTCCCAGCTCCTATCTTTCCCGTATCAATATTGTGAATGTGCGGCAGTGGATGGTGTGGCTAAGTGAGGTGAACAGATACTAAGGGGCATTGTGGTGTGAATTTGTACTACAAGCTGGGCCTCAGTCATCCATCACTGGGTGCTTAGAATGCCCTAAAGAAAGTTAGCACTCAATAATACATGCAATCATGTACAAATCCTAACTGCTCATCCCAGACTCCATGGCCAGCATTGTTCTCCACACCATGGAGTTGATACAGCAAGACTACAGAAAGCCAGTGAAGGGTCATATATAAGGTGCTCTGCAACCTCCCTACATTACCTAGAAGATCTGTCCCTGAGGCAGAGGTCTTGCATCTGGCCCTGCTATGGATCTTCTCTCTCCACTATCCTTCTCTAGTTACTGTGATAATCTCTTCTTTATGCTTCTGCAGTTAACACTTGCCACACTTGAACCACAAAGGCAGCCCGAAGGCTCTTAGCTACACAAACCTCATCATGTTGCCTTCTTCTAAATGCCCTTCCATGGTTCCACACTGCTGTGTGGGATTCAAGATCCTCTAATATTGGTCCGTATTTCAGGGCTTGTATAAATCATCCTCTCATGTGCTGTATTCAAGCTTTGTCTTCACAGATTCCCCAGAGTCACCATCTTCTGTCACTCATTGTTTTTTCTACCCTGAATTCTTCTACCGGATAAATAAAATATAAGATCGTAGACAAAAGAAAGAAGTGAGAGAAGGGTGTAGATACTGGGGACGAAGAGACACTTCCATTCATCTTCCCTTACCAACGTTATTTCTTCATGCCTACAGAGACTGCATTTTTTGCCTATTCTGTACCCTTTATGCATGGTCCTGGGAATAAGAATCTAAGGATTATTCTCTCAATAGTCCCTTCTCTGTCTTTCCTAGTAGAGTTCCTGGCATCTATTTCTTGCAGAAGTATTTGGACAATCATAAACATAATTGAGCTGTCAGGTTGGACAAGAAGACTTTCTTATGAGGACAGAGTCTTCATGTCTTAGAAGGCCAGAAGGTTAGGAAGCAGCATAGCAACACGCTGTAAAAATACCAAGGCGAAAGAAATACACATAGCTACGGGACTTGGGATGTCCCTTATTTGTTACCAGTTGATCACCACCTCTTGCTTTTAAACAATCTGCTTTCTTGCTCTCGATCAGTGTCACAAATTTCTATGGCATCTGGGCAGTTAGATTGAGGGAAGAGTGGGAGAAGAAGGCATGCTGGGCACTTCCTCTCTTCTCTGGGGGGAGGAAGGCACATCTAGCCAGGCCGTACCTCCATAGTGGCTCCAGGCCCCTCTAGACAGACCCTCCTTCCTGTGTCACTTCCTGCTAAGGACCCTCCACCTGGCTCTTGCTCAGATGATGGGCCCTGCGGTGTTGAGTGTCATATCATCCCTTGGATACTACAGGAGGAAGAGGGAAAAGAGGGACTCTTTGGACTTCCTGCTGTTGATAATTTTGAGTTGCTTTCCCTTCCCACCTTTGTGTCTTGGGGTTTCCTGCCTTAATGTGGCTCATCTTACTCCATGAGATTGTTTTAAGCTTCCCACACTGGACCTTAAGCATCCCAGTCATTGTCTTAAAATGCATGTTTTATTTTAATTAGCAAACAAAACTTGTGCTTATTTATGGTGTATTATAGTCTTCTTATTTGGAACAGCTGAAGCTTCAGCCCCAGGCCTCCTGGCCCAACCTTTACTCTGTTCTTCTACCCACAGGGTTTTCTAGATCGATAAAAAAAACACTACACAGCTATGGAAATATAATATACATATATATTACAAGAGTGCTTACAGCATGTGGTTGGGTTTGTCCAACAATGCATGTCTCACACTAGAAAGGCCAAAAATTGGTAGTCGTTCATTTCTTTGGGGCATGGGATTCGGGATTTTCTCCACCCTGCAGTCTCTGGCAATACTAAAAACCGGAAGATTCTTGGAGAGCTTCTGGTCTGCAGTCTATGTAAGGTACACACACACCACACACACACACACACACACACCACACCTCACACACACGCGCAACACACACACACCAACACACACACACATTATATAATTATATATAATACTATATATATACATATATCAATAACTCTTTCTTCTTGGTGGATTTTTTTCTCTTTAATGAGTATGACGAGACCTACCCTGTAATTCTGGATTGTTGCAGTTTTGACGTCTGTTTTGTTTGATATTTGAATAGTAACTCCTTCTTGCTTTTTTGGTACCATTGCTTAGAATATCTTTTTTCCACTTTTTGCCTTTTAAGTGGGGTTTTACTCTTGCTTGGTTGAGATGTGTTTCTTGGAGGCAGAAAATCTGTGGTTCCTGTTTTCTAATCCAATCATTTAGTGTGTCTGCTTTCACTGGGGAGTTGAGATCATTACTGGGGAGTTCAAGATCATCAGGCTGACCTTGAACTCATAGAGATCTTGCCGCCTCTTCATCCGAGTGTTGCAATTAAAGGGTTGTTCTGTACCACTATGCCCAAGCTTCATTCAGTTTTATTCATTTATACTATTTGGAATTCTTTGAACATTATTTATAATGCTATCTGAAATATTTCTTGTTCATATACTTAGTTGTGATTTTCAGAAAACATTACAATGGGTTGTTAATTTTTGTATTTGACTTTGGTTGTTATAATATTCTCTTACATTTCTCTTGGTTATTCATGTAGTTTGTTTTTTCCTGAGGCCTGAGATCTAGACTTGTATGGCCATGAGTCTTGATATCGGTACGGGATCTTGTTCTTGTTGAATGCCTGTATTTATCTTGTTTGTCATTTCTCCAACTCATCAAGTTATGGACCAGTTGAGTAGTGCTTGGTGCTCAGTTTGGGGGTCGCTTCATGCTGATGTACAATTGAATGGAAGAAATGGTCTCAGTTCAACTCCAGATATATGCCACTTTTGAGTTGCAATTTCAGGATTGAATGCACAGGGTCCTAGATCAGCAGAGTGAGGTGGAGCTGCTACAGAACCGGGCTGCTAGGCTAGGGTGGGCCTTCACAGGCTAGGATGGACATAACTCAGATGGTTGGACAGGGAGGCCTCAGGGGCTGAGTTCCAAGCCTAGGGCAGGGAAGGATCCCAGAAACCCAGGCTGGGTTGAGAGCTGAGATGGTAGAGATTGACTTACACCACCAGGACTGGAGATAGATGCAGATCTGGGAAAGGACAGGATCCTGGTGCCAAAGAGAAGCCTGAGAGCTAAGATGGTGGGTGGTTGGGACTGACACAGCTCTAATCTACAAGTCTAGGAGAGAGAAGGATCTGGAGACCCAGGCTGGTCTGAGAGCTGAGATGGTGAGAGTGACTCATCCTGCTAAAACTGGAGATGCCATAGGTCCAGGATGGGATCTGATCCTTGTGACCCAAAGAAAGTCAGAGAACTAAGTTGGCAGGGCATTATGAGATGGAGTTCCAAGCTGCAAGTCTGGAGTATGGAAGGATCTGGAGTAGGTTTTTATTTTTTTATTTGTAGGTTTCTAAGCACTGCAGAATTGATTTTAATCTGCATTTCTCAAATTTTAAGTAAAGAGAAGATAGTAAAATAGCAGCAGCTCAGTCATCACAGGAAAGCAGGCTTCTTACAAGAAGCCTCTCTGGCTTCTATGACTATAGGTCACAGGAACAAACCCATATTACTAACAGTTTACTTTTACTAAGTCCTAAAACACCATGTGTCCTGTAGACAGTGTCTAGGCGAAACTGGGTACTTGCTGAGCTCACGTCAATTAAATATGCCTTAATCGAATATACACCCGTGTCCCTCTCCCACCCATCCCCCCTTTCCAATTCACCATTTCAGTCCATTTTCTGATGCAGTCTTTCTGTTGTTCTTTTACTATGCCTCCCTCTCCATGAGAAATATTTATATCTGGGTTGTTGGTACTAGCATCCACATATGAGGGACACCATTTGTCGTTTGTTTTTCTGGGACTGTGTTACTTCACTTAACATAATGTCTTCCAGCTCCATCCATTTACCTGCAAATTTCATGATGTTGTCCCTCTTTACTGCTGCATAGTATTCCATTGTATACATGTACCACATTTTCTCTATCCACTCGTCAGTTGAAGGGCACCTGGGCTGGTTCCAGCTTTTTGCTATTGTGAACAGAGCTGCAATAAACATAGCTGTGCATGTATCTTTGCAGTAAGTTGTGTCTTGTGGGTATATACCCAGGAGTGGTATGACTGGGTCAAAAGTTTTTACATTTCTAACCTAAGTTTCATAAAAAGTTAAATGGAGGGCAGTGGAGATGGCGCAGTAGGGGAGAGGCTTGCTGTGCAACCATAGAGACCTGAGTTAGAATCCCAAGCACCGACTTTAAAACCTAGGCATCACCACAAGTGTGCCTGTAGTGGTGGTATCAGAGACAGGAGGATTGTTGGGGGTGGCTGGATGCCAACCTTGCCTCCTGGCTCAGTGAGAAAGATTGTCTCAAGGCAAAAAGTTCAGTGTGACAGAACAGGATACTGACATCTTCCTCCAGCATCCATATGTACATACATGTATCCCCACACATGCAACACACACAACTGTTAAATAAAATCTGGCTTGGAATTGGAACAGAATTAGCAACCATCTTTGAAATGATCCAACTCATTTTCTGCCATTTTCTACTATCAACTTATGGAAGAAGGCATTCTCAGCTTTGATGATCATAAAAGCAACATATTGATGAATCTTAAGACATTGGAGAAACTCTGTCTTGCAGAATCAAATATTGTCAATGTTTATTCCTTAGGTAAAAAATAAACTAATGCATTCATCTCATGAATCTATAAATTTGCTTTCACCTTTAATAAATGATAAGATTAAATATATTATAACAAAGAATTGTCCTAAAATTCATTTCTATATGATTTATTTGTTTGATTTGTATATTATTTTATACATTTATATATCCAGACTCCTATAAAAGTTATTGGGACTGAAAGTATCATGGGAAGAAAAGGATTTTTGGGGGGAAGAAAAGTTTTAAGAAGCCCCTTTCCTTTCCTACTCACAGGCTCTTCATACTTTCCAAAGACACATGTAATTTCCATTGCCTCCAGTCCTCCAGTCCTGCTTGTGTCTTGATGGGACAGGCAGGGCTCTGTGCTGGCCTCTCTGGCCATATGTCCATGCTTACAAGGCCTGTACAGTCTTCACAGCAGCAGATGAAAGTTTCCTGAGATGTTGTTGTTTCACCTGGCAGCTGGCTAGTGACTCTCCCTCTGGACTCCTGGTCACAGGCATGAAATTCCCAGCAGGGTCATCAAGAAGATAAATAAGAGGGCAATTTGTTTATAGGTGGAGAATTTGAGGACCAAAGAAAGGACAAGCAAAACCAGGCAGGATTCAAAGGTTCAGACCTCAGGTGCTGAGATTTAAGGCTCCACTAAAGCCCTGCTTTACTTCTCCAAAAGATCTATGATCAGGTGAAGATGAGTCTCTTTCAGGGCTTGGTAGAGCTGGTCTTTGGTGGCCCTGTTCCAGGACTTGCTGAGACTGAATAGTTTCCGCATTTTGTCTGGGTTAGTGGCCTCAGCCCGCACCTTCTCATAGTCTTCTTCACTAAGCACCTGACCATAAAGCTTGTCCAAGACAGGGTCCACTGATGTCACTCGGAGTATCAGCTGCTCCCGATGCTGGTCCACAAAGTGTATGGTATCTGGGAATGAAGACAAGACTGGCAATGTGCAAAGAAAGATTTCTCCGTAGGCTCCACCTCTGGTTGCCCACCTGCTCTTTTCGCTTACCTCACCTGCATCCACGACTTTCTTTTCCTCCTAGAAACCCATGTGACCACCAGAAAAGACCCTCTGCCCTTCTCCATGCCAGCCTCTAGTCTGGCACTCTGCCTGACCAACAAGAGAAGTACATGATGGGGTACTGAGACTATCCTAGGCCCTCACTGGGACAGCAAGAGACAAGGGAAGGAACTCTGCCCTGGGCAAGCACTGTCTAACCCCATCCAATTGACATTTGCTTAAGGCCTCCCTCACATTCCTCCCCTCACCAATCAGATGGTACACCACAAGCATCCCACTAGCGAGCTCCTCTGGCTGTCATAGCACACACTGACCTTTGGGGGCTGGAGAAATACAGGTTGGTACAGGTCTTAGGTCTCCTAGAAAAAGGAGAGGTGTCATTTTGCCAGGTAGAAATACACAGGTTACACCTTGAAACTCTCACCAACTTCTATAGTTTGGGGAAGATTAATCAGTAGATATTCTGATATAATCTGGAATAAGATCTGAAAGGTGAAGCTATTCCTTATTCCCAAGGAGAAACTTAAGCCTTGAGCTATGATCATAGAGAGAAAGTATGTTAATAAGCAATACAAAGTTCTCTTATATAACCCTAGCTAAATTTTATCCTCTTTTGGCCTGAACTGAATCCAGGATGGAGACCTAACCAAGTACCTTGCTAAATGTCCTACACTCGGGGGCTGGAGATATGGCCTAGCGGTTAAGAGTGCCGACCGCTCTTACAGAGGACCCGGGTTCGATTCCCAGCACCCACATGGCGGCTGAGAACCGTCTGAAGCTCCAATTCCAGGAGAACTCCAGTTCCAGGGGAATCCAAGACCCTCTTCTGACCTCCACGGCGTTGCACGACACGGGTGCACAGACTTGCATGCAGACAGTACATTCATACACATACAGAAATAAATAAAATTCATAAAAATAAATAAATAAATAAATGTCCTACACTCACAAGTTATTCTGGGTGGAATGCTGATTTCTGGTTCATGTTTTGTCTCCTACACTCACATATCACATATGTACATTCTAGATTTAATGTCAGATTCAAGATCAATCAAACATTAGCACATGGGGATTATGAGTAAAATTTAGCAACAACAGCAATAAACAAGTAAGCTTCATCAGCTGTGTAGGAGAACAGTTCACAGCAGCTCACGTGAACAAGGTCTGAGAGTTTCAGCAGATCCCACGTTCATTGTCACCTCCCACAGACCCTGGCTGTGGAACTGGAAAGCGTAGTTACGTTTCCTTGGAGGCATCACAATGCTTCTTATCCTCTACACAACTGGGAAGTCTCAGTTCTTATAGATTATGTACAGTGGGAGTATTTACTGAGGTAGGTGACTGGGTGACCAATAATTTAAAAACAAAAAATCTAAGAGAAAGGATGGAAGGTGCTTAAGATGTTCATCACGCGCATTTTCAGACATGAGGAAGGCCATGATCCCAGTCTTCAAAAGTCTTCTAAGATCTTTAGCGCAGAGAAAAGGATGGACATTGGTGATCTCCAAGGGACAGAATTAAAAACATTAGGTGGAAGGAGTTGTCTTAATGTAATGAAAAATAACATTTCTTCCATCTACTGAGGATTACTGTGAGGCTTCCTTGCTGACTGGTGGGGCCCCAAACATTCTGTTCCCATCTCCTCTCCTTGTACCCATCCCTCTGAGACTGACTTGCCTTGGCATCCAGGAGTGAGTTGTCAAAATCCTGCCATGGGACATCTCTTTGGGACCATCAGCGCTGGCATGGGTAGTCTCTCCCGCTGCTCCAGGGCCCAGGCTTCCTTCCTGGCTAGCGGGGACTCATACACCCTGCTCTTATCCACTCTCTTTGGGCCTTGGACCTGTCCCTCTGTGACTGTTGGAGAGTACCCGACTCAGCCTCCAGGGGCGAGTTGCACAAATTCTGCCAAGCCCATCCCCCTGTGTTGGGATAATCTCTAGTCCCTCTCACTGCTCAAAGGCTCAGGCTTCCCTTCTGGCTAGTAAGAGTCAGCACATTCAGTTCCCCTGTCCTCTCCTTGGGCCTTGGACCTTCCTGCTAAAACAGCTTGACAGCCTGACTTGGAATCCTGGGGTGAGTAGTCCAAATCCTGCTACAGCCATCATCCTGATTTGGGATCATCTAGAGTCCTTCCCACTGCTCCAGGCCTCAGGCTTCCTGCTAGCCTTGACCTTGACCCCATTTTACTACTGATTCTGGGAGAGTGCCCCCTAAATAGCAGGGTTTCCTTCATCCTCCTGGAGAACTCCTGAGTAGCCTCTATCTGGTCCCTCCAATATAAAATCAAAGGAGAGAACCTGAATTCCACACCAACTAGTTTTGCATACCCAATCAGAAAGCAACCAAGCAACATCCATAATACAAATAGAATCAAGCTTCATTCAACAAAGGCAGGCTTGAGTTTCATACTAGAATCATGAGCAATAAGAGAAATCCATATGCCTAAACCACAACTATAAAATAATGTGAAAATCAAAATAAAATTCCCCTACCAAACAGCACCAGTCATATAGATTTCTACAGTGAGAACTTCCTAGAGGAAACCTAGGACACACACACACACACACACAAAATTATAAATATGATCAAAGAATTCAAAGAATTTAAAGAGCACACAAACAACTCAAAGAAATTGAAGAGGATAAGAATAAACTTCTGACTGAAGCTCAAGAAAATACATATGTATGGATGAATGAAATGACAGAGATAATTCAGTATATGAAAGGTGAATTCACAAAAGAGATAGAAATGAAGAAAACTCAGGCTGAAATGAGGATGGAATTGAAAATTTCAATTAAGACAATTTGAAACAACAGGAAAAAGCCTCACCAATAGAATGAATGAAATGGAAAACAGAATATCAATACTGGAAATTAAAGGTAATGAATTGGATTGCTCAAGCAAGGAACATAAAAAAGTTTTTAAAACACAGTAATGGAAAATGCAGGAAATGTGGGACACTGCAAGAAGGCAAAATTCATGCATCATAGGGATAGAGGAAAGAATCCCAGAGCAATGGCATTGACCAGATCTTCAACAGGATTGTAGAAGAGAATTTCCCTAAATTAAGGAAAGTCATACCCATACAGATATAAGAAACACACAGAGCACCAATTAGACCAAGACTAGAACAGAAACTCACTATGGCATATCATAGTAAAAACACTAAACATACAGAACAAAGAATGCTGAAAGCTGCAAGAAAAAAGCAACAAGTCACAAATAAAGGGAAAAAAAAACCTATCAGAATTACAGCCGACTTTTCAATGCAAACTATGAAAGCTAGAAGACTCTAGACCAAAATATTCCAAGTCCTAAAGGTTTATAGATGCCAACCAGAACACTTTACTCATCAAAACTGTCTGCATATTTAGAAGGGAAAGAAAAAAAATCTTCCATGACATGAATAGGCTGAAAGAATTCATGCCTGCCAAATCAGGAGTATGTAGAATACCCAAAGCAATACAAAGAACTAAAGAAAGGAATGGCTATATCCAAGAAGCAACTGAAGAAAAATAAAGGTATAGTTAGAAACTGCTGTAATAGGTGAAGTAACATAGATTCAGAAGAACAAATGATGTATGTTCTCTCTTATTTATGGATAATATTACCAAATACTTACACGTGTGTAATGTGATGTAACCAAAGGAGCCAAGAAAATGGAAAGGAACCATTAAGATAAAGGAAAAGAAAGAGCCTGTGCTGGACAGCTTTGGCTGTCAACTTGATACACCATGTCAGAGGGAACCTCAATTGAGGAATCTCTGTATTTTATTGTTCTGTGGCCATGTCTGCGGGGCATTTTTTTGATTGCTGAGTCATGTTGGAGGGCCCAGCACACTGTGGGAAGTGCCACACCCTGACAGACTGCCCTGTATTATATAAGAAAGCCAGCTGAGCACAGGCTAGAAAAGCAACCCAATAAGCAGTGTAACTCCAAGGTCATGCTCCAGGTACATGCCCTGAGCTCCTGTCTTGACTTTCCTCAGTGATGAATCATGACCCAAGAGATATGGAATAAAATAAACCCTTTCCTCTCCAAGTTTGTTTTAGTCAGTGTTTTTATCATGACAATAGAAAGTAACTAAAAAAAATTAAAAAAGAAAGAAAGTAACTAAGTCAAAAAAATGGTACCAGGGACTGGGATATTGCTATGGTGCACCTGAGCATATGTGTCTGGGAGTATTCTGAAAGTGTCCAAAATTTGAGCTGGAAAAGACATTGAGTGCTCAGAGCTTTGTAGCTTGGAACAGTTATGCTGAAGAGATATGTGGATGGTGGAGGCCTGCTTTGTGACTTTTTAAGGGAATCAAAGTCTCTATTAGGGCTGCTTGTGTGTTATATTATGGACTGGGAATTTTTGGAAGTGAAATGTTTTGTGTTTTACAGGAATAATTGATGCTGGTCAGTTGGGAATGAAAAATCAGCAGTGAATAAAGAAGCCAGCATCATTAAGGTGAAATCTTCTGAAAAGTATTTCCTCAGGGTCAGGAGACAGAAGCTGTGTTCCAGAGGGGACCTGAAACTCCATCTCAAGCTGGAAGAAAGACTTGGTAATGTCTTGTACATGGTACTGGTTTTGAGGGAATGGAGAGGGGTCAGGGAGTTGCTGAGACGTGGCACTCTGAGAGATCAGAAAAGGCCATTGGTGAAAGTTCAGCCTTAGTTGCAGTGAAAACCCCAGAAATGAAGAGATCGTGGAGAGAATCCGAGGCTTTGCACCATGAAAGGCCAGAAGAGCTGATTGGTGAAGGTGGAGCCACACTTTCAGTAGACTCCAGCATGCTGGAGATGTCAGTACCATGGACAACCACCAAGGGCAGTGGCAGGTGTGGAGTGGAGCCAGCCGGGGTCTGCTGGAGAAGCTGTGTGTGCTGTGGACACAGAGCCACAGAATTGAAGCTGCCAAACCCTTTGGATCCCAGAAGACTGTGAGTCCCAGATGTCCAGCTTTGAGCTACTTTGCTGGACTTGTTTTCCTTAAGTGTGCCTGATTATTCCCTGTCAAATAAGACAGTACTTGTTTTGGATTTTACAGGAACCCACAGTTAAAAGACTTAAAGAAACTTTGAACTTTAAAAATGTTTGGATTTTTGAAGGACTGTGGACCTTTTGAAGTCGTAATGTTTTATGTTGTGATATTAATATTAACAGAGGGAAATGAAAAATACACATACAATATCTGTACATTAGTGTATGTGTATAGCTGAAGGGCATATAACAAGAAACACAGTGCCAGACAGGTGAATCTCCCTTTGAGTTGTTGGTCAGGGTAGTAAAGAGACTCCAGACTCCACTCATCAACGGAGTTTCTTTTGCAACAGAGTCTAGTACACAGTTCCACAACTGGTCACACACAGAGACTATCTGGAGAAGCCCAACCCTAAGTGAAACATCAGTAATGGAACATCTATACTGAAGGCTTTCAGAACACAATGGAACAAGGGGTAGAGAGAATACTGATGCATCTCTCGGCTCTCACTAGTGAAGGTTTTTCATGCAAGAGATGATGAGTAACAACAAAGATCACAACTGGCCAAAGTACAGACAGGAGGAGACTCCAGAGTCCCTGGATAAGACTCTAATATTAAACCTCACCCCTTCAGGCTCAGAGACCATTGCAGAAGAGGGAGTGAAAAGACTGTAAAAGTTAAAGTTGGTTGTACCCTAAGGAAACAGAGCTTACAGCTTCTGGGAACTTGTTCAAATGAACTTAGCAATGGTGACAGCACGCCTAAGACCCATGCAGACTCAATCACATAAAAATTCATCATGGAACCGGGAAAATGGCAGGATTCAGAGAATTTCCACTAATCGCAAATCTGCCCCTTGCCTCAGCCTGGAAACCGGATCTGGAGGTGCAGGAAGTGACAGCACTCACCCTTGGGACAGAAACTTAGGTTTATTTCTCTAAGGTTACAAGTTTCTATAGGAGAAAGCTGACAGCCTTGGAAAGTGCGCTGAAGAGGCAAGGTTCCAAGGGAACAAAATGGACCAGGTGTTCCTGTTACAGAGAAGTCAGGGAGGTGGCTTCACATAAAGGGCCTGCCTGAGGCAGATAACAATTGAAGGTCACTGACCAAGATGTCTCTTCCTAGAACAAGGGACTGACTGTGTTCCTTATCAGTTTGCGGTTTTCTGCTGGTCAGGGTCTCTGTGAGCTTGCCGAGTTCGGGCACCCACCCCCATCTGGGCCACAAGCTGCCTTCCAGAACTCCTCAGCTCTGCTTGTTCCAAGTCAATTCTTCCTAGTCACCAACAGCAGGAGTCACCAATCCTCACTGAGGAACTATTGGCAGCTGATTGCTGAGGAATTGAGGAAGAATTGACCTTTATGGGAGTCATGCTAGATAGGCTGAACAGGTTCCAGTGGTTGAACTCAGAGCTGGGTACATGAATTTGAATTCATAGGCATATAAGACAGAATGTGTTAAATCCTGTGGTTGGGGTACGGGGGTACAGATATGGGAGGTCTAAAAATGTACTGTATGAAATCCACAAAAGTTCAATAAAACTATACATTAAAAACAAGGATTGGGGCTGGAGAGATGGCTCAGCGGTTAATAGCGCTGACTGCTCTTGCAGAGGACCCAGGTTTGATTCCCAGCACCCACATGGGGGCTAAGAATCGTCTTTAACTCCAGTTCCGGGGGAATCCAATGCGCTCTTCTGACCTTCACGGCATTGCATGACATGGGTGCACCAACCTACATGCAGACAGTACTCTCATACACATAAAAAAAAAATCAATAAATAAAAAAATTTTAAAAAAGGATCACTGCACAAGGCTTACACAAGGCTAATCTCTACCCTTTGTCTCCATTGCACCAGTTAGTCCTTCATCCTCATGTCACAGACAAGGAATTTCAGAGTTAAGTAAATTTTCCATATCACGCACAGAGTAAGTGATGGAGTGGGATTTAAAGCACGTCTGGTTCTGTGGCAGGTCAGTTCTCTACATGTAGCTCACCCAAGCCAAGGCCAATTAAATCCTGCCTTTGACCACATGTGGACCCTGTTTGAAGCAGCGCAGGAGCAGCTACCTCCACTGTTTGCTGGCTGACAAGGGCTGATTATCCTCGGAAGCGCTGATCAGGAGGGCTGATTTACTCCTGTTTGATTTCCTCTTGTCTACCTCATCTTGAAAATATGGATGAATTCACCAAACTATGGAAACAAGAGACTTCCATAATGAAAACTTGAAAACCACCAAAGAAAGAAATTGAGAGAGGCATTAGAAGATCAAAAGAGCCCACATATTCGTGGATGGGAAAAAATCAATACTGCGAAGAGTCATCCTGCTAAAGACAACCTGCAGACACAATGCACTCTCAGTCAAAAATCCAGGGACGGTCCTCAGGGACATAGAGAAAATAACCTTAAATTTCATTTAGAACCACAAAAGTCCAAGGATAGCCATAGTGATCCTGAATGGAGAGAGCACTGTACACCCTGCACTGGGTCTGCGTAAGTCAGGTCTGCCGATAGTCAGCTACGGATAAGGAAGGAACTACTGGGGCCCTACTCCTTACTGCTGAATGATTGGCAAGTAAGAGAATACGGGAGAAGGGGAGGCATAGTATCCAGTTATTTACACAGTGGTGAGCCCAGCAGACCCCAATTAATAGTTTCCATGGTCATAGAGATGGTCCTAGAGAAACTGTGTGAGAATCATGAATATGGAACAGAATTATATAAGGCAAGTAGGGGAGCTGGCCGATGTAGGAGGGAGATAAGGTGTGTGTGTGTGTGTGTGTGTGTGTGTGTGTGTTTAACCAGAATGCATTATAGACATGTATGAAATTGTCAAATAACAAAACCAGGGTGGGGTTGCAATAGCCAGAGATGGTGGATGACCACAAAGAAACAGGGACTTCCAGACTGCTGGGCAGTTACTCATATGAACTCAGCAATGGCGACATATGCACAAGTCCCATATACACTCAAGCCAGGCAAAATCCCAGCCTGTATGTGGGGAAGAAACCTCAACGCTATCTGAGTTGCTGGGAGGGGGAAAGTCAGTCTTCTTTAAGGGTGTGAGTCTGAGTAGTTTGACTAGGCTCTAGTGGTTGGGCCTGCAACAAAGGGCAATGGGAAAATTTACTGACAAAAATTGACTAGAAAGGCTGTGTGTGTGTGTGTGTGTGTGTGTGTGTGTGGGTGTGTGTAATAGAGTATATGAAACTGTGCAGATGTTACTAAGATAGAGTGCTAGCAGGGGAGGGTTTCTAAATATGGTCAAATATGTTGTATGATATTCCCTAGATACAGTTATAAAATTTTAAATCACAAGATTTATTGAAGAATAAAAAAATATAGATGGATCCAAAATTGAGTGATGGACTATAGTCATTTGGAAAAATACTAGATAGATAGATAGATAGATAGATAGATAGATAGATAGATAGATAGATCTAACTCAGTGCTTGTCCCTTCATTTTTAAAGCTGAGCCATCATGTGAAACACTGCCAGAGGCTTGTGGATGTGAAAATCTGTCAATTCAAGGGAAGTGGAGAATACCATGGTGAAAGAGAGAAAAGGGAGCTTAAAGTATATGCGAACATCACAGGGTAATGGGTGCCAGGGACTGAAGTTGAGCTCATAGACACTCAACAAACCCAGGGAACTCTAGGCTACGCTGTTTTCAGGTGCCTCTCATGACACCCTGAGAAGTTTTATTAGGATAGCACAGTGTATAGAGTTCCTGCAAAGCTCACACATGATTAATGCTTAAGTACTGCAAAACACACAGGAATTCCCTTTTCAGTATAGTCAGGACATGGGTAGACTTGCTCAAGGCCACAGCAACTTGCTCCAAGGCTGAGAGTGCATAACAGACTTTCTGAGTATGTACTGAATCGTACTTTTACAAAGCAAGAATTGTTAGCCTTGTCTTTTAATGGCTGTGCTATCTCTCCTGCTTGTTCCCAGTGTTCTGGCTTCAGGCACAGCCCCACTCCTCACATCCCAGGAGGGAACAGGCACATAACTGATCATAATTTATAAGGATAATACATTGACTCATAATTGAATGAATGATAAGAGGGGTTGTAGAGATTGTGGAAATGGACATAGGAGGAAGACATGAGTCACCAGCCGCAGATCCTGGCAGTGTGTCTCATCACAGTCTGTCTGTCTATCTGTCTGTCTGTCTCTCTCTCCTCTCTCTCCTCTCTTTCTCTCTCTCTCCTCTCTCCTCTCTCTTTCCCTCTCTTTCTTCTCTCTCTCTCCCTCTCTCTCTCCTCTCCTCTCTCTCTCCCTCTCTTTTCTCTCTCTCTTCCTCTCTCTCTCTTCTCTCTCTCTCCTCTCTCTCTCTTTCTCTCTCTCTCCCTCTCTCTCTCCCTCTCTCTCTCCTCTCTTCTCTCTCTCTGCCTCTCTCTCTCGCTCCTCTCTCTCCCTCTCTCCTCTCTCTCTCTCTCTCTCTCTCTCTCTCTCTCTCTCTCTCTCCTCTCTCTCTGCTCCTAGCTTCCTCTGCCTGATGATTCTACTACCATGATAATCAGCCTCCCTAGGCCCAAAGGAATGGAGACAGCTGACCTCGGAATAAAATCTCCAAGACCGTGAGTTAAAATACACCTTCCCTCTTTTTATCTTCCTTGCCTAGGTATTTTGTCACACTGGTGTAAAGCTGACTAAATAGAGTCAGTGTTTACATTATGGTCATATCACCTCTTATAGATCTTAAAGGGCGTGTAAGTTCCCTGAGGTAGACATTTTGGTAACCTATCTCCTCCCACTCACCCACATTCTCCCATCTATGGGCTCTTCGACTTGATCTCATTTTACCTGGTTTCAAGAAGGCCTCCCAAACTAGACTCCCATCCTTCTTGTCTGTCATCTGCAGCTTGATTTCTGTTCTCATGTGGCTAATGCAGATCTCAGAGAAGAGCTGGGATTCTCCGGGACTCCGGTAGCACAGCTCCAGTTCCTGAAGATAGAAGGAGATGCTGAATGAAGTCTCTCATCTCCCAGATAACTTATTCACCCTGCTAACCTCATCAGACACTGATTTTTGTGTATTGAAGTCAATTACTACCTTTGAACTCATATCCTGACTCAGAATGCTGATGCACACTTGGGAACCTTGTTGTCTTTGTTTCTTTTCCCCTCACTGTGATAAAATGCCTGGCATGAAACAACTTAATGAGTAAGGGTTTATTTTATGTCACAGACTCATGGAGTGGAAGGAAGGTCAGCTGGGGCTCCATTCGAGGTGGCAAAAATGTGTTGCAGGCTTGTTATGTTTTGGAGGATCAGGAAGCAGAGAGATTGAGGTGGGAAGCAGGGCTAGGCCATAAGACTATCTATCTATCTATCTATCTATCTATCTATCTATCTATCTATCATCTATCAACTATCTATCATCTCTATCTGGCTAGCTATATCTCTATCTATCATCTATCTATCTATCTATCATTTATCTCTCTACCTATCTATCCATATGTATGTATGTATGTATGTGTGTATGTATGTATGTATGTATGTATGTTCATGTGCATGCCTATGTGCAAGAATGTGTGTGTGTTCTTGCCTGTGAAGGCCAAAAGTTTACCTTGGGTGGATCATTATCAGTTTGAGTAAACTTAGAATAAATACTTTGGAGGTATAACACTTGATTTGTTTGTGAGGTTGTTTAAAGGGAATTTTAATTGAGGGAGGAAGACTCATTTTGATTGTGAAGCCACTAGCCCATGGCCTATGGTCCTGTAAGGAATAAAAAGAAAGCCAGTGTCAGCATTCCTCAGCCTCTGCATCCAGATGTTTGATGTTTGAGATTGGAGGAATCCCAGTTTCATGGCTTCTTTGCCACAGTGCATTTCACTTTCTTAAACTGTGAACCAAAATAAATACTTCTTCCTTTAGTTGTTCTTATCATGTGGAAACAGTAAGTAGTACCGAAGAGAGAGGCAGAAACAGGCTACTGGGCTCAATAACCTCAGATGGATTCTAGATGTTTTTCATTGTCTAGGTTTAATAATTTGGGTATCTGGTTTTGAGACCTATTACATAGACTAACTAGTTCTTTGGCTTGGCCATGTTACAGTTATGGGATGTATCCTGGCCTAGGTCTCACACATGGCTTCTACTGTCATGTCAACATTATCATTACACTTAGGGAACCTGGTTCAAGCACTGACTCCCATTTCATGGAGGCTGCTCTGCTCCCAAGCAGTAAGGTGTGGACAAAGCTGTCCTTTTGCTTCTTTGACAAAATATCTGGGTGATTCAACATAAAGAATAGATTTATTGGGTTCATCATTTCAGGCCATGTTCAATTCACACCATCCCTGAAGGCTTGCAATGGGGACAGCATGGGAAAGCAAAGCTGCTTATCTCATGGTAGGAAGGAGGTGGAGAGATAATGACAGGACACGCTTCAAAGTCATATCCAGGGCGAGCTGTTTTCCACACACCCCGGCTGTACCTGCAAATGCTTTTTCACATAGACCTCAGTGTCATTTTAAACTGCCGAGATTGCAGCTCTGCCGTGTGGGTCATGTATAGGACACATACTTCAGAAAGGATAGGAGGCAGCCTACAAAACCCCAAATTATGTAGGTAGGCCAGATGTCTCACTTGGTAAATGTGTTTGATGTCAAGCTTGATGACTTGAGTTTGATCCTCCCAATCCACAGAATAGAAAGAGATAACCCACTCCTAAAGTATTCCTTCTGACCTCCACATGCACACTACACACACATGAGCGTGCACACCTTGGAACAGCAGTCAGTGTGGCTCAGAGTGTTGAGGCATTTGCTGGAAACCTTGATGACCTAGGGTTCATCATGGGACCACCATGGTGGAAGGGAAGAACTAACATCTGCAAATTGTCCTAATACCTCTCTATGCACATGTGAACATGCTTGCACACATATGCACATATACACACAAAACCAATAAGTTAATGTAATAAAATTTATAAAATAAACTTTGGAAGCATTTTGATTATGAGGGAAAGATGTGTCTGTAACAACTGTAGTTTTCAGCTTGCTTCGGTCTAGCTTCCTGGGATAAGGTTTGTTGAGTTTCTCAGTCATTGAGTCGTCCTGCTTTCTGATAACAATCTGAAGAAAAATCTGCTTCCTTATACCTTCCCCTAAATTATTCAGCCAGGGCTGAAATCTGGCAGGAGGCATTTCTATTACGTCTCTACTGAGAAAACCCACAGCTTCCATGGTGTGGGCTCTGTAGAGCAATAAGCAGTGTGGTGAACTTCAGGTTTGTTCCTGCTGCTTTGTCACTAGAAGACTCTGACCACCTACAGCAAAACCCTTACAGTGCTCTTGAGTCAAACACATTGTCTTTCTGATCCAGACCATGATCCTCCCTTCCCTTAAATTTCTTTCTGCCAGTCTTTGAAATATTCTTTCTCATCCCAATCACACATGGTTTCTGCTCAACCCAATTTCCTGGTTCCTAGTACATCCTGGAGAGCTGCCACATAGTTTTCCCCAAGCCTGTCATCTAACACTGGAGAGAGGTAAAGACTGACTACTCACCGTGGGGAGGATTTGCAGCTCCTTAGAACCAGTCACAGTGTAGCGGGAGCCGATGTAAAGGGCGTCCAGTGGGGGCGGCTTGTGTATTCGCGCAAACTGGAACCTCATTTCTTCGTCGTCTATGGACTAGAGAATGTATAATGAGGATTTGGGGCCATTCCTGGGCCAGTATGAGTAAGGTGAGATAGCAGGCTGGGGACAGTTACATAGGTTGGGGTGGCGACATCTAATCTACATCCCTCCCTGGTGTTCTGACATACAGACAACTCTATACTTGTCTCCTGTCAAGCTCAGAGTGGCATTAGGTCACTGTCTGAGAAGAATGGAAGGGAAAAGGAAGCTAATATTTAGGCATGAAACCTGACCATCTTCCTGATACCTGGAGAGGGGCTGCAGAAGGTTCTCTAGAGATTAGTAATGGATAAATAAATGCATATGAGTGTGACTTGACTCACCCAAGGCTGAGCAGAGGGCTGAATCATTGATTCACATTAAGGTTCCATTCAAGAGGCCCATCCTCATTCCCTACTGAGGACCTCTCTGTGGGATTCTCTAGCTCTGCTTCATATTTCTGTCAGCCCTTCTCCAGGCTTTGTGGGCCTTAGTTTTACCTTTCGGATGGTGCAGTCATTGGGGATCAGGTAGAGGTGGAAGGTGACTTCCTGGAGATGGAGATAATAGTAGAGCAATGTAGTGGCAGTGATGGGGATGAAGCGCCAGGCAGCATGGAAAATTCTCAGCAGAACTCCCATTGGGGAGAAGCTTGGGTTTTCCAGGACTGTGTGACATTGCTCCACGCTGGCTGGCTGCTCCAAGATCATCCCATGATCTTTAAAGTGGGCTACATGGAACAAGGAGGTGTCCACTTGTCCCTCTGTGGAAGAACAGATTCAAGAGATGAGGATTTAGGGTCCCCATTTAGCTAAGTCTGTCTGCAGCTGTGAGAGCCCAGAGCATAGATTTCCTGAGAGAGAACCTACACTAAGGTCTGGATGATTGTGGCTTCCCAACCTTTGTATGTTGAAATCCTAAACTCAGGATAATGATATTAGGAGAAAGATGAGAAATCTATGGCTGTCTGTGCTGTCATGGACTCTACAACTGAGGGCTACTGAGCGAAGCTGGCAGTTTTTACAAGCAGGCACCAGGTTGAAAACAGAGAATCTGGGGTGGAAGACAGAGTAGAGGAATGGGATGACTTGGTAAAGGTAAATGACAAGTTTTAAAAATATGGAAGGGTAAAGGTAAATGACAAGTTTTAAAAATATGGAAGGAACATAGGAGAGTTCAGGGACACCATGAAAAGACTTGACCTTCAAATTATGGCAAATTAAAGAAGAATTCTGGAGTGAAGTCATAGAAAACTGAGTCAGCAAAATCAGAGAAGAAAATTTTCCAAACCAAAACAAAGAGATGCTCATCCAGGTACAAGAAACCTATTAAGCACTAGACAAGACTAGAAAAGAAATTCTTCACAGCATCTTATAGTTAAAACATTAAAAATGAAACACAAGGAATACTGAAATCTGAAAGAGAGAAAGGTCAAATCACTTATAAATAGAGACCCATTGGAGTAACTCCCAGCTATCCAACAGGGATCTTTAAAGCCACAAGGGTCTGGAAAGATACATTTCAACTCCTGGATAACTGTCGTGATGGTTAATCCTGTTAATCCTGTTAATACTGGGTGTCAACTTGACTGGATTTGGGATGAACAAATATGAGAAAAAGATCTTCAGATTGGATTATCTCAAGCCGGATGGCCCACTCTAAATGTGGCCATTACCTTCTTCTGGCAGCCAGTATAAAAGGCCATGGCAGAGGGTCTTTTTTTTCCTACTTCCCTTCTCTCTCACTGGTGAGTTTGTCTTGCTGCTGTGATCAACTTTTTGTATCCTAACTTAGACTGAGATGGGTGGATCTCCCAGAATCCATCAGGCCTTCAGCACCAGATTAGGACTACTAAGACATCCAGCCTCGTGGACTGAGCAACTGCCTGGATTCTCAGCCTCTTCCATGCAGCACAGCTATTGCTGGACTACTTGGACTCTATCCTGTGAGCAAATCAATAAATCTGTAATATATACATATATATATATATATATATATATATATATATATGTTCTATTGATTCTGTTTAGAGAACCCTAATACAACTGTCAACTAAGACTGTGTGCTGGATAGCTTTAGTGTCAACTTGACACACCTGGGTTGAGGGAGCCTCAACTGGGAAATTGGCTCCATTGGATTGGCCTGTGGCCACATCTGTGGAGTATTGTCTTGATTGTTGAGCAGTGTGGGAGGGCCCAGCCCACAATGAGTGATGCCACTCTGGGCAGGTTGTTGTGTACCATATAAGAAGGTAGACTGGGCATGAGCCAGGGGAGCAAGTCAGTGAACAGCATTCCTCCATGGCCTGTGCTTTAGCTCCTGCCTCCAGGTTCCTGCCTTGAGTTCCTGCCTTGGGCTCCCTAAGTGATGAACTGTGACTCAGGAGATGTAAGCTGAATAAACCCTTTCCTCCTCAAGTTGGTGCCAGTCAGAGTGTTTTATCACAGCAATGGAAGACAAACTAGAACAGAGTGTTATACCCAGCAAATTTGTCTATAAAAATTAAGGGATAAGCTGGTGTGGTGGCTCATGCCTTTAATCCTAGCACTTGGGAGGCAGAGGCAGGTGGATCTTTGTGAGTTCAAGGCCAGCCTGGTCTACAGAGTGAGTTCCAGGCCAGCTGGAGATATGGGAAGACCCTGTCTCAAAAAGGCAAAAAAGGGATAAATAGAAATTGTTGATAAAGGTGAACTAAATGAATTTATGATTACTAAGCCAGTTCTACAGAGGATAACAGAAAGGATACTTTGATCTGAACAGAAGGATAAGAGCACTAAAGATGTCATAAGAGGCACAAATAACCCATGCTAGAACAGATCATCAACAGAGAAGAGAAAACATCATAAAAATCAACACAATGACAGGAATTAATGCACATCTTATACTAAAACCTGTGCATTTTTGTGGCCCCATTTCCCCAATAAACAGACACATAATAACAGAATGAATTAGAATGCAGGATCCATCTTCTTTGCTACCACCAAGTAACACATCATGCAATCAATCACAGATTCTTCCTTAGGGTAAAAGGATGGAAAGCGGTACTCTAAGCAAATGGAGCTAAAAAACCAAGCAGATATTCTAATATCTGGCAAAATATACTTCAAACCAAAACTAGTCAGGTGTTTCTGTAATATGGTATAGATTATTTGGCCAAGAATAGAATGGCTTGATCATAGGGTGGATCAATCTAGATTTTTGAGGAATCTCCATACTGATTCCCTCACTGACTGTGGCAGGTTGCACTTCCACCAGCAGTGTCTCATCTAGAAGAACATCTATACCTAAGGCTCATAGAACATAGCAGAACAGGGGGTAGAGAGAATAATACTGCTTCTCTCCACTCTCACCAGTAATAAAGGTTCCTCATGCAACAGAGGGAGATTAATATTGAAGGCCACAACTGGCCCAAGTGAAAGAATAAGAGACTGCAGAGTACATTTCCCTGGATAGGACTTCTGTGGTAAACCTCACCTACCCAGTTCTCAGGGACCTATAAAGAAGAGGGGGCGGAAAAATTGTAAGAGCTAGGGGTGGTGCATGACCACAAGGAAATGGTTTTCCAAGTATCCGAGCACTGCTTAAGTGAACTTACAGCAATGGTGACAGCATGCTCAAGACCCATGCAAAATCAACCAGACAAAAAGAAAACAAACAAAACAAAAACAAAAACAGCACAGATCTGGGAGGAGGCTCCAATCTTAGCCGAGGAACGACTGGCAGCTTATCACTGCTGGGTGAGAGATAGTTGGTCTTCTTGAAGAAAGTGATGCTAGATAGGCTGACTAGGCTCCAGTCACCCTATCTAACATCATAGGCTTATGAAAGGATAACTAGGTACACGAACTTGACTCTGTCGGCCTTATACATGACAGAATACATGAAATATGATGAGGTGCAGATGGGGGGGTCTAAATGTGATTACCATATATCATATGAAATGCATAAAAATTCGATAAAAGACATATTTTGAAAAAATAAAGTAAAATAAATACTTTTTAAAAAGAGTATAATGGCCTGGCATGGTGGCGCATGTCTTTAATCCTAGCACTTGGGAGGCAGAGACAGGCAGATCTTTGTGAGTTCAAGGCCAGCCTGGTCTACAGAGTGAGTCCCAGGACAGCTGGGGCTACAGGGAGACCCTGTCTTGAAAAGACCAAAAAAAATAATAAAATAAAAAATAAAAAAAGAGTATAATGAGAAAGCAGTCTCCCTCTCTGCCCAGCTAAGGAATCCATGTGCTCTATCATTACCACTGCCATGCTGCACCATCCTACACTTTGGTCAGGGCTTGCCTCACCACCACCCTCCTTCCCATCCCTCTCTTGGTTACCTTGGATGTCCACAAAGTGAGGGAGGTGAACAGCGGCCACAGCTCCCTCCTCAGCCTTGATGTCAAACAGAGGCCCGGCCACCACGTATTGATGCTGCAGGGGAGTCTTGTCCAGGAACTGGCTCCAGGCACAGAACTTGATCTTGATGGTCACTGCCCTTGTCACCACAAAGCGGAGTCCTGTGTTGGGCCAGTGGTAGGTGTCAGCCATGGGGAAGTGAACTCTAGAAAAGGAGGAGGCAGACACCGAGCTATAACAGCTTTGCTCATCTGCTTGATGCAGATGATGTGCAGGGCTAGCAACACACCAGACTTCAGTCAGGTAGTTCTGTGTCCTGGTTCTTCTGCTCTCTGGATGTGGACCCTTGACCAAGTCATTTGAGCTCCCAAATCTCAGTATCCTCCTCTGTAAATAGTGATACTGACAGCACCCATTGCATAGAATTATGAATAATGGGTGCTCACATGCAAATCTACAAATTATTGCACATCTGGAAGCACTTATCTATTCTTGTGATGGGGACAAGATGACAAAATAGGTCAGTGTTATATTGTGTTTATTTGTGTGTGTATGTGCTTAGGTGTGCACACGTGTGTGTGTGTGTGTGTGTGTTGGAAATGGAATTTAGGACCATGTGAACACTAGGCAGGGCTCTACTATTGAGCTAACTATCTGGTCCTTATTGTTCTTTTTTAATTTTAGTTTTTAAATATTCATTCATGTGTATGTGTGCTTGTGTGCGGGCACCTATGGAGGCTAATAGATGGTGTTGGACAACCTGGAACTGGAGTTACAGTTGGTCATTTTCTGGCTTCCTGGAATAGCAGGAAGTGCTCTAATACCTGAGATAGCACCCCATCTTTGTATTTAAAGAGTATTTTATCCAATAATGAGAGTCTATCTGTTAACATTAGTGATAAAACCTTGGAGTTGAAAACAATACTTTATAGATATTACCAGCAATATTCCCAAAGCCTTCCTATCTGGAAATTAGTGTGTGCACAAATGCCGGTTTCCATGGGAGGAAGTGACGATATCTGCAGCTGTGACAGTGACTCTGACAAGTGTTTGCAAAGTAGTTACATGCTACTGAAAACACCATGGCTGTGAGTACAGCTACTCATTGCCCATGGGACTATAAAGTCTTGGAGGGCAGAGCTGCCATGTTCTTCTTTGAATTGCTATCTCTAGTAGAGCACTTGGCACAAAGTGGTTATAAGTAAAGCAGGAGCACACAGACTACGAGGACTTAAGTGAAACCTAAGAGACAATCCAAACATAATAAATGGACCCTGTTTGCATCATGATTAGGATAGGCAGTAGAAAGAACATATTTTTGACAACTGAGCACATATGAACACAGAGTGGGTTTGTTTGGATATGAAGGATTTGTGCCAGCTTTGTTAGACATGGTAAGTGGTATGGCGCATATAGAAGACAAGTTCTTAATTTAATTTTGGAGGTAAGCATAACGAAATATTTAAAGATGAAATCACCCAATGACTTAGACTTGAAATTCTGTAACATTCATGAAAAGGAAGAATGAGAGTAATTGGAATGAGTTTAGGAAAATCATTAGTAAAGTTGAGTAATAGGACAAGAAAGTACTTGTAATCTCCACCTTTGTAAATGAGAATTGTCTCTATCCACTGCCACACCGAACTCATTTTCTATAATACAAAGCATATACTCAGTGTCATGGTCCTGTTCCTCCTGGCCTAGTCATTGAAGTGGAAATGAGGTGCATTGTGGGGAGTTTAGTAGGGGAGGCCCAGCATAGCCCCTCACTCACCGGTAAATGTTCTTCTCTTTGTCAATCACCTCAGTAGCCACAGGTCCTGTGGAGCCCAAGAAGCCGTCTTCGCTGCACGGAGACTCCACGTGCAGGTCTACAGGAGAAGCGGTGGAAAGGTGGGAGGGTTCCAACCGTGCTGCTCGTGGGAATCCTTGTTCTGAGAAGCAGGACAGAACTCAGTCTCTGCAGTCAGAATACTACTGAACTATGGCTGCGAGTTTTCTTGGGCTAGCCTGTCTTCAACTCAGCTCATAATTTCTCCTCCTCCTCCTGGGGCCGCATGCCTGCTTTCCTTTCTGTTCTTTTGTTTTTACTGTTTTTGCTCAGGTGCACCTGAGCAACATCTCTGCAACCCGCTCCCGCCCCAGCCTCATCCTTCCTCTCCTTTCCTACTGGTTCAGGAGTGTTCGTCCCAGCCTGTCTTCAGTAGGAAGGTGGAGAGAAAAACCCAGTTCTAAAGATGGATCATCAGGGAGGGGGTGGGGATTCCCAGGCCCCAGGGACACAGAATGAGATATGAAGCTCTGGTACAGAGTTGGATGCATGCCATAAAGTTGAAAGGGGCAGCACCAACCCCAATCCTGGCAGAAAGTTAGAATTCCCTCTAGAATCTAGGGGCAGAAGGTCCTGCAATCAGAAACATTTTCTGGAAGTACGCATTTATTTCCCCATATCAGAAACTCGTGGATAGAAGTGATGGTGACTACACTTCCCCCTCCCTGGAGCCTTTACAGTGCTCACATTCTGCTTCCTTCACATACCTGACTGTAGTCTCAGGTGTTTCAATGAGGTGGTGATATCTTCCATTTCTCTTCTATCTAGGCCCTGAGTAGAGATCTTCACCCTTGGCTTCCTAGACACAGAGATGGTCTTTCCCTCAGGTGTAAGATGAAGCATGGCTATCTGCAGGACATCCCCAACTAAAATCCAGCTCATCTGAATTTGAACTCAGACCCCTATAGGAAACATCTCTGCAAAGGACCCCCATTCAGTGGGGATCCATGCTATAACTATGGTCATCTCAAACCCTCCCTCTTTTCTGTGCTTTGAATGAGTTCCCCAAGTTCATACACTGGAAAATTAATCCCCAATATAACAATGTTGGGGGTGGGTTTGGTAAGATGTAATCAGCCTGCCTGATGTGTTTGTTAGAAAAGCAAGCTCAGCCTCTTGCTCTCATGTGTGCTTTCTGGTCTGTCCTTGCTCCGTCATAGGATAGCACAGCAAGAAGGCCCTCTCTAGATGTAGGGCCCATGACATTGTCCTTCCCAGCATCTAGAACTGTAAAAAAATTATCTCTGTTCTTTATAAAATGTCAAATCTCAGGTATTATGTTATAGCAACACAGAACAAACTATGGCAGCCACCAAACCTGACAACAAATTGCCTTGACATCTCCCAAATTGCTCTCTACCTCCAGAAACTCTATCCCACCCTGTCTGCAGTAGGAAGGTAGAAAGAAAAACCCACTTCTAAAGATGGATCAGCAGCAGCCAGGCATGGTGGTGCATGCCTTTAATCCTAGCACTTGGGAGGCAGAGGCAGAGGCAGGCGGATCTTTGTGAGTTCAAGGCCAGCCTGGTCTACAGAGTGAGTTCCAGGACAGCTGGGGCTACAGCTATGGATCATCAGGGATGAGGTGGGGAGTCTCAAGGCCCAGGGTCACAGAATGAGATATGAAGCTCAAGTACACCATGACTTGACCCTGGGTCTAGGGTACCATGTCAGCATCCTCTGACAGGTTTCCTTGTTTTTGCTATGATCCCTCCAATACACATTCTATACCAATAGCTGATCATAAAATAGGAGCACAGATATTCTTTCACCTCTGAAGTCCTGGAATGCCTATCCATTGCCCCTAGGGAGGAAGCAGAAAGCTCTTAGGGTGGTCCAAATGCCTGGCCATGGCCCTGTCCCTAACCAGCCCTTCCTACTCCACCTTTTCCTACTCACTGACTATAAACCAGTAGTTCTCAAACTCAGTGTGCTGAAACATCACTTAAAAGATATGTTAAAACAGACACCCTGACATTTATATTGCATAGCTAGTCAGCTCCCACTCACTCACCATAGTCCTGCTCCAGTTCTCACTACTAGCCTGGCAAAGAACCACATGCTTGTGGGTTTGAGAACATCCTATTGAGCTAACCAGATCCTCATACACTCACTCACCATCTTCCAGCACCAGACCTAGTCCTGGAAAGCTCTTCTTCAGCTCTAGACTAGCCTGGTAGCTAGCTAGAACCAGTCCACCCCACATCCATCTCCATACTCACAATCCTAATTGTGAATATTTACCTCCCACATGGATCAGCCTGGAAACATCCCAATCCTTTAATAAAAAATAAAATGTGAGAACCTAAAGCACAGACCAACCATTCATACCTGATCAGAAAGCACACAAGCTACAACAATAATAAAAATAGAACCAAACTTCAACTCAACAAAGGCAGACTAAAATTTTGCAGCAGACACACAAACAACAAAAGACATCTATATGCCCAGGTCACAAGGTAAACAACAACAACAGCAGCAGCAGCAGCAACAACAATACCCCCCAAATGCAAATGATATGAAAAACCAAGAAAACATTTTCCCACCAAATGCCACCAGTCCTGTAAAAGTATTTAACAATGAGCTCTACGAAGAGGGACTACAGGAAACAGATATTAAAAGAACTATAATAAACATGATCAAATAATTCAAGTATTTTAAAGAACATACAACAAACAACTCAAAAATCTCAGAGAATAGGAATAAACTCCTGACTGAAGATCAGGTAATTATAATTATAGCTGAATAAAATGACAAAGACAATTCATGATTATTTGAAAAGTGAATTCATGAAATAGAAATGTTGAAGAAAACTCAAGATGAAATGAAGATGAAGTTTAAAAACACTTGATAAACTAATTTGAAAAAACAGGAGAAAGCCTCAACAAGAGAATGAATGTAATGAAAATAAGACTATTAAGACTGGGATAGAGGGGCTGGAGAGATGGCTTAGCGGTTAAGAGCGCCAACCGCTCTTGCGGAGGACCCGGGTTCGATCCCCAGCACCCACATGGCGGCCGAGAGCCGTCTGAAACTCCAATTCCAGGAGAACTCCAGTTCCAGGGGAATCCGACACCCTCTTCTGACCTCCGCGGCATTGCACGACACGGGTGCACAGACTTGCATGCAGGCACTACATTCATACATATACAGAAATAAATAAAATTAATAAAAAAAAGACTGGGATATAAAGCTGGAGAAGTGGACAACTCAATCCAGTAATATTACAAATTTAAAAACACAGGGATGAAATATGCAGGAAATGTGGGATAGTATGAAAATACCCAATCTATGCATTTGGGAGGAGAAGAATCTCAAGTCAATGGGATTGACTAGATCTTCAACAGGATTATAGAAGAAAACTTAGGGAAGTTTATCATACTACTGGACGGATACAAGAAGCACACAGACCAGAGACAAGACCAGAACAGAATTATCCCATGGGATATCATAATAAAAAACTGAAAGTACAGAACAAAGAGAGGGTACTGACAGCTGCAAGAGAAAAGCAACATAGAAATGGAAACCCATCGGAATTATATCTGACATTTCAACAGGCTACATAGAAAGGGAAACATTTCAATAGGCTACATAGGAATGGAAACCCTTCAGAATTACAGCTGATATTTCAGTGCAGACTATAAACCTGAAGAGCCTGAAACAGTGTAATCCAAGTTCTAAATGACCATAGATGTCAATCTATACTACTTTACCCAGAAAAACTGTCTATCACAGTCAAAGGACAAAGGAAAATCTTCCATGATACAAATTAGATAAAATAATTTATATCCATCAAGCCAGCCCTACAGAAAAAATCTTTAAAGCAACACAAGGCCTGAAGAAAGGAATGATCATACTGCTGAAGCTACAAAGAGAAAAGAAATAAAGGTAGGCTTAGGGAAATACAAAATAAGACTAACAACAGAAACAGAAAATTAAACGACAATAAATAATGCACATCTTTCTATAATAACTTTAAATATCAATGCCCTCAACTCCAGCAGTCAAAAGTCACAGGCTAGTGGATTGGATTAAGGAACAAAATTCAACTTTTTATTGTCTTCAAGAAATGTATCTTAACTTCAAGGATAGGTACCACTTTAGGAATGAAGGATGAAAAGTATTTGAAGCAAATGACAACAATAAACAAGCAGGCATTGTTATTCTAATGTCTGAAAAATAAAATTCAAGCCCAAATTAATGCACAGAGATAAAGAAGGTCACTTCATCCTGATAAAGGGAACAATTGACCAAGAAGACATTACAATCATGAACATATATGCACCAAACTCTTAGCACTCTATTTCATAAAGGTGTGCTACTAGACTTCAAGACATGGATAATCCCAACTTAGTAATAGTAAGTCACTTTAATACTCCCTTTTCTCCAATAGAGAGGTCATTGGGATAAAGAATAAACAGAAAAATATGTTAATTAATGATATCACAAATCAAATACACCTAATAAATATATACAGGATATTTCACCCAAACACCAAAAATTACACATTCTATTCAGTAACCCATGGAAGTTTCTCTAACAGAGACCACATACTCAGGCACAAAAGAAACTTCAAAAATAGAAAAAAGGGTTAGAGAAATGGCTCAGTGGTTAAGAGCATGGGTTGTTTTTGCAGAAGACCTGGGTTCGAATCCTAGTACCTGCATGGTGGTTAACGAGTGACCATAACTCCAGTTCTAGGTGATCTGATGCCTTCTTCTGTCCTCTGCAGACACTGTATGACACAGGTGTACTTACATATGCATTCAGGCAAAATATTCATAAACATAAATAAAAATAAATTTAAATATTAAAAGTACAAAAATTGAAATAATTCCATGTATTCTATCAGACCACAATGTAATAATACTTGAAATCAACAGCAAAAGACATTCTAATTACATGAAATTGTGAAGATTAAACAACACACTCCTAAATGGTGAATGCTCAAAAAAAGAAACAGTAAAAAAAGTATTCCTGAAATGAAATGAAAATGGAAGCATAGCACAACAAAATCTCTAAGACATATTAAAAACAGTCCTGGACCAGGTGTGGTGGTACACACCTTTAATCCCAGCACTCAGGAAGCAGAGGCAGGTGGATCTCTGTGAGCTCAAGGCCAGCATGGTCTACGATGTAGTGAGTTCCAGGACAGCCAGAGCTACAGGGAGACCCTGTCTCAAAACAAAACAAAACAAAACAAAACATAAAAACTACAACAATAAAAAATAAGTCCTCTGGTACAGCTACTATGGAAAGCAGTGTGGAGAAGCCTTGGAAGACTTGGAATGAACTTGCCACCTGATCCAGCCATACCACTCCTGGGCATGTACCCACAAGACTCATCTTACTGCAGAGATACATGCACAGACATGTTTATTTCAATTCTCTTCACAATAGCAAGGAACTGGAACCAACCCAAGTGCCCCTCAACTGACGAGTGGATGGAGAAAATGTGGTACATCTACACAATGGAGTTCTATGCAGCAGTAAAGAAAGATGACATCATGAACTTTGCAGGTAAATGGTTGGAGCTAGAAGATATCATGCTGAGTGAAGTAACACAGTTCCAGAAAAGCAAACGATGAATCATATCCCTCATCTGTGGATGCTAGCACCAATTACCTAATTGTATGGCAAACTGAGCAATGTCAATGTGATCTGAAAACAAGCTCTTATATTGTAGAATCCCTTAAAAAATAAACAAATAAAGAAAAAAAGAGAAAAAAGTCCTAAAAGGGACTCTAAGAAGTACATGAAAAAATCATAAAGAACAGAAATGAATGACTTAATGATATAACTCAAGAATTTGGAAAAGCAAGAAGAAACCAGACTTTCTATATACCAATAACAAATACCAGAGAAAGAGATCAGGGAAACATCCTCATTCACAATAATGAGAGAGAGAGAGAGAGAGAGAGAGAGAGAGAGAGAGAGAGAGAGAGAGAATGAAAAATATCTATGAGTAAACCTATTGAAAAATATTAAAGATCTCCACAGTGAAAACTTTAGGTCTTTGAAGAGACTGAAGAAGACAAAAAAGATGGACTAACTTCCTGTTCTCATGAAATTGTAGAATTACTACTGATAAACATAATCATCACAGCAAACGCAATTTATCAATTCAATGCAATCTCAATCAAAATCACCATGACACTCTTTACTGAAATAGAAAAAAAAATGTGCATAGTTAAAGTCTATATAACAAGAAGCATTGTGCCAGGCAGGAGAATCTGCCCTTCGAAGTTGGTCGTGGCAGTCCAAGAGTCTCCCAAAATAGCAATGGCTATTGCCACAGTCCTTGATTGCCTCCGAGAAACTGAATGTAAGACCCTATCTTGGAAGACAGGACATACTTCAGACAGGAATTGGAGCAAACAAGCTGGAACTGACCTACAAGCCTCCTCGCATAGTATCAGAAGATACAGTGCAAAGTGCCAAGCAGAAAACATATCAATGGTCCCGTCTAGCTGTATAGTCTTTCAACCACAATGCAGTCATTGTGGTTGAAAGACTATACCAGAGGGATCTCTAGTGGGGGAGTAGTGGCACTTTGATCTTGGGGATAATGTACAGTTGTCTGATTGGAATTAAGGCTAGCTCAATGGCAGGTAACTCATGAGAGGTACTGTAAGGATATTCAGGGATGCATGGCTACAGAGGTCATAGATCTGAGAGAAAAGTCTACATTTTTCACATCCCTAACCCAATGCAATTTCTTACTGTTTTCTAACTATACATGCTAATAGTTACAGACAAGATCATCTATCACCACTTGTCAAACACACTGCTTTTTGCAACAGATGGAAACTATTACAAAGTTCCACAATTGGTCAAATGCAGAGAATAAATGTCTGTGAGATACCCAGCCCTAAGCAACACATCTACAACACAACCTCTATACCTATGTCTCAGGGAGCACAGTGGAACAGGGGCAGAAAGAATATTAATGGGGTCTCTCAATTCTCACCCATGAAGCTTCCTCATACAACAGATGGTGAATAAATCTGAAAGCCACAACTGACCAAAGAGCACAGAATGAATGACTGCAGAGTGCTTATTTCTGAATAGGACACTGATACCAAACCTTTGCCACCCAAGGCTCAGGACCACTGCAGAAGACAGGGTGGAAAGAGTGGATGATCATAAGGCAACAGTGCTTTCCAGACAGCTGGGAATTTACTCCTACAAACTCACAGCAATGCCAACAACACAGAAGACCCATGCATGCTCAAACCAGCCAAAAATCCTAGCATAGAAGTTGGAAGTGGGTAAGATGCCCCATGCTTTTAACTGAGGAACTCAGGAATCAATTTCTACTTGGAGAGGGAGAGTCGGTTTTCTTTATGGTGTCATGGTATCAGGATGCAGTGGATGTGTGCACATCAAAGCACACTTGGGAACACACAGTTCACTGGATAGGCCTTAATGTATATGTATTAGTCACTTTTCTATTGCTGTGATAAAGCACCATGACCAAAGGAACTTATAAAAGGAAGAGTTTATTTGAGCTTATGATTGACAGTTCCAGGGAATCAGAGTCCATTGTGGCGGGAGGCATGGCAGCTGGAGCTGGAGCAGCAAGCCAAGGCTCACATCTCGAAAAGAGCACAGGAAACAGAGAGAGGGCAACTGAAGACCACGAGGCTTGTTAAACTCATTAAGCCTGCCCCCAGTGACATACTTCCTCTAGCACGTCCACACCTTCTAAGACCTCCAAAAACAGTGCCACCAACTGGAGATAAATGTAAATGTCTGAATACTTAAAGCCTATAGGGGACACTCATTCAAACCACCACATTCCACTCCCTGGCCCCCATAGGCTCCTAACCATATAAAATGCAAAATGCATTGAGTCCAACCTTAAAAGTCCCCATAGTCTTTACCAGTTTCAATGCCATTCAAAAGTCTACAGTCCAAAGTCTCTTCTGAGACTCAGCTCTTAACTGTAAGCTCCTGTAAAATTAAAAGGCAAATTACAAACTCCAAACATACAGTGGAACTGGATACACATTCCCATTCCAAAAGGAAGGAATAGAGGCATAGTGAGGAAATACTGGACCAAAACAAGACCAAAAACCTGCAGGGCAAATGCCAAGTCCAGTAGCTCCATGTGCGACTTCTGGGACTTTACTTCCAAAGGGCTTAGATGGCTCAGCTCTTCCAGCTTTGCCTGCAACATACATCTCTTTCTTAGGTTGGTACCACTCCCTGTATGCAGCTCTCCTTGGCAAATATCTCACAGGTCTGGCATCTCGAATGTCTTCTTGGGGTCTCCGCTGCCAACCAGGCTTCACATTCACAGCTTCATGCAATGGCCTATCAGGGCCTTCTTTATGCAGGGACACCCCTGCTGCACTCTGCCTGACCTTGGCAGCTCTCTGAAACCGTGGAGGAAGAACTGATGACCCCTTCACTCTTGCAAACTTCATGCCTCTAAAGCCAGCACCACGTGAATGAAATTGCCGAATCTGGCTGCAAGTTCGGGATGGACTCTCTCCTACTTTAACCACATTTGCAATTTTTCTCTGCCCTGGACTTGTTGGAGGATTAGCTGGGTGTGGTCTTGCCCTGAAGGTACTGATTCTGTTGTTTACTTGTAAATCTCCAGGCCTCTCCTTAATCACTTTAATCTCCTTATGAAAGGGAGCCTCTCCTTCACATGCCTTGGCCACACCTTTAATCTTCCTAGTGTACTTTTCAGATCCAAACTGTACATTCTGCATTTCCTTCTGCCCCATTTGCTCTTTTTCACTGTAGATCTGTATAATATTCACCATTAAAAGCCACGCCACCATTTCTACATTAGGCTGTCTTGAAATATCCTCTGCCAAAGACATTAGTCCATTGCTTTTCAACTTAGCATCAGGCAAGCATTTGGGCTGTGGGCAAACTGCTGCCAGACTCTTTATCAAAATATCCCAGTTGCTGCCTAAGTCTTTATTTTCCTCTGGAACTACATTTTTTGCAGCAATGCTTTCTTCCAGGCTTCTACTAGAATGGCCTGTTAAGCTCTGCTTACAGTAGTCAACAGCTTTTCTAGCCCAAAGTTCCAAAGTCTTCCACATTTCTCCAAACATCCACATGGTCAGGTTCTTCACAGCCAACAGCCCACTCTCTGGTACCAAATAACTGTATTAGTCACTTTTCTGTTGCTGTGATAAAACACCATGACCAAAGGAACTTATAAAAGGAAGAGTTTATTTGAGCTTATGATTGACGGTTCCAGGGAATTAGAGTCCATTGTGGCGGGAGGCATGGCAGCTGGAGCTGGAGCAGCATGCCAAGGGTCACATCTTGCAAAGAGCACAGGAAGCAGAGAGAGGGCGACTGGAGACCACGAGGCTTGTTAAACTCACTAAGCCTGCCCCCAATGACATACTTCCTCTAGCACGGCCACACCTTCTAAGACCTCCAAAAACAGTGCCACCAACTGGAGACAAATATCTGAATACTTAAAGCCTATGGGGGACACTCATTCAAACCACCGAATGTATGACGTTTGGCTGATAGGGAAGGGAGCCAAATATGTTCTGCGGGGAGCTGGCATGAGAAATGCCATGGTGAATTCTGATTGACCTCTGATATTTCAGCAAGTTCTTGGCATGCATGGGTTAATACTGTACAAACAAAGTGTATATTTGGTCAAAATTTATTTGGTAGGTATTCAAATCTGTCCAAACTTTTTCTACATATTATATGGTATTTTAGGACTTAGTAAAAGTAAAAATGTCTATAGTAAACAAAATTAAATAAAAGATTTTAATAAAAATGGTAATACATTTTAACTAATTAGGAATACAGATTGTTGTCCACATTTGTTTTACTTATAATTTGTATAACAACTTTGGGGTTAATGTACACAAATGCTCTCTATAATTTCTGTACTGTACAGTATCACCTACGACCTTCATTTTGCCTACAATATAATCTGACAGAAAGAATTAAATTTGCCTACCTAAATTCAGTGTACAGTTATATGGTAAACAATTTGGGTGAATTTAATAAAAACTTACACCTTGGTTCCTGTCTATAGGTATGTGTATACAACTGCCTTTTAAACATCTGTAGGTCAATATATAATATATATTATATATATATTACTATATTGTATATATTATATATCTAAATTATTTATTTCAAACCTTCAGAAAAATTTAATCGTAAAATCTTAAAGCTAACTATGGGAAAAGATTTACATGGTCCCACAGGTCAAAACATCACCAACTTTATGCCTGAGAAAGAAAAGATACAGCTTTGCATTGTACAGGATGGACCAAGAAATACCAGCAGAGAACTGGCCCATCTGAACACGAGGAGAAAGAAAAACTTCAGATTGACTGAGCTACAGGCACCAAACACCTCTGTGGATCCTATTTGAAACAACTGTTTACAATGCATTCTAATGAAACTTGCTTTCCAGGTGCTGCTAAGCTTTAAGATGAAAACTTTATCTCTCCTCCTTATTAGAAAAAGAAAAATATTTTGATGGATAAAGAAGACAACTGTTATGGTAACAATTTATCATGGGATATGTATAGCTAGTCTTTAACTAATGGGCATAAAAACTGTATGAGAAAGTTTTATTTGGAACTAGATGTTAGTAAAAATCTTTAAAGGCTTATAAGTTTAGCAAATGTGTTAGTAGAAAAAGCTTTGGTACCAGCAGTGGGTCATTCTGCCAAAGAAGTGTTGGCTGGGGGCTAATGACTCTTTGTCTATAAACTGGGGTATGCATCTGTGCATTAAGACCCTGGCTACCGAAGACCTGTTCTCACTTGGTGTGAGAACAGAAGTCTGAGAATGGAAAGGACAAAGACCATGCTTGCAAATAGACAGTAGGCCTCTAAAGATGCCAGAGAGCATTAACTAAGGCCACTGGAAAAGCACAATAACGATCTCCCTGAGTCAAGCAAGACCCATTGCTACACCACACCTGCCTGGAAGACATTGTACAGCCAGTGGCTACGATAGTTATCCTAAACTTAATTGGCGATTAGCCCACTCTTTGGTGGGAATAACATGGCTGGCATTAAACCTCTAGTAATTAATGACAGTATAAATAGCCTTAGTACATAGACTAATATGCCATCTAAATATTTGTATCTGTGCCCACAGAGCAACTTGCCATGATAATCAATGCCATTTAAATAACCCTGCTATCTCACTTCTTGCTTGTTAGTAGGACTGAACAAAGGATTTCCCAAAACAAACTGTCAGCCCACATAAGGAAACAGCCTGGGACAGACCAGAGTTTAAAGTGATATCTCAAGGAAAAATAGACTGCTTCACTTCTTGTCCACTTTTGCTCCTTGTCCTCCAAAGCCCAGGGATCAAATGTGGAAGAGGGGGCACGTTAGACTGTAAGGGCTAAAGAGATGGTTGGGGGGCGGATGGAGTATAGCGGTGTGTCACTAAAGAGAACCCCCCCGCAAGATATAATTTAACAGGATTCCCTTACTACATAATAGATTGATCTAGTAATTCAAATAGGGATGAGGCTTCTATATAGAAGAATTGGGATACATGGGACAGGGAATGTCAGCAGGTCTCTGGTATTCAGGGGCCCAGTAGACGTCCATATGGAAGATTGCAGCTGCCCTGGGCCCAGTGCTGGGACAGGGGTCTTATAAAGGGAATTGTCAGGTAGAACCCATTAAACCTATCCCTTGCCCCTTGAAAGGATCTGTTATGGCTTGTGTATCACTGCCTTATATTTTGCTAGTGGGACAGATTAATTTTACTATAGATAATGGTGCATTCAGTGTTTCCTGTTCAGAGTGTAATCGTATTAATTGCATAACCAATATATCTAGAGTGAAAATATCCAGGTGATGATTTTACAACAACCTTCTTTTGTTATGCTCCCTGTCAACATGTCTGGTCCCTAGTTTAATGGCAAGGGACTACAGGTCCTGGAAGAAATACAGTGGTGGCGCACGCCTTTAGTCCTAGCACTTGGGAGGCAGAGGCAGGCGGATCTTTGTGAGTTCAAGGCCAGCCTGGTCTACAGAGCGAGTTCCAGGACAGCTGGGGCTACAGGGAGACCCTGTCTCAAAAACACCAAAAAAAAAAAAAAAAAAAAAAAAAAAGAAATACAAAAAGAACTTAGTAGACCTAAAAGGGTTATTGGTTTAATTATAACAGGAATTATAGCTTTAATTTCTTTAATAGCCACAGCCACCACGGCTGCTATTTCATTGTCTCAATCTGTTCATACTTCTTCCTATGTGAATAACTTAGCAAAAAATGCAACCTTTGCATTAGGAACTCAAGAGAATATAGATTACAGGATTTCACAAAAGTTAGATGCTTTTTATGAAACAGTCATGTATATGGGAGAAGTACAAGATCCAAAGATGAGAATGCAATTGGAATGTCATGTTCAATATCAATGGATATACATAACCTCAAAAATTTATAACGAATCCCACCATGGATGGGATAGAATAGTGCAACATCTACGTGGAATTTGGCATGGTGCAAATATGTCCTTAGATCTGGTAAAATTACACCAAGAGACTGTCCACCTTAAAGAAGCTAAGCCTCTTGATTTCGATGCTGCCAGAACTGCGGAAGATATTTTAAACAAATTACGAGCTTCTCTTCCAACTTGGTCCTCAGTTACCTCTATGCTTGGGGGTCTCATAGGCCTAGGAGTAATGGTTTTGCTGATGTTGCTTTGCTTGCCCACTCCCCTTAAAATTGTGCTGGGCATGGTGGTGCACACCTTTAATCCTAGCACTCAGGAGGCAGAAGCAGGTGGATCTTTGTGAGTTCAAGGCCAGCCTGGTCTACAGAGTGAGTTCCAGGACAGCTGGGGTTGCAGGGAGACCCTGTCTCGAAAAAAGACCAAAAAAATTATAATGAAGTCGCTATGGATGCTTAAATCCTCTATCCATGAGGTGCGACTCAAGGCTCACCGTGAATGGGATGCAGAGGTTGGGCACCAATGGTGGGCCTTGTCAGAGCTGTTCACATGGTGTCTTTTGATGCCAAAATGGTGTAAAATGCACAGAGCCTAGGGGGAATGTTTGCTCAAAGAATGGACAAGCCTCCTGAGCCTCAGCTTTTCCTTCCATTTCACGTGAGGCTGGCACAGGAGCCAGAACTTCAGTACAGATGAAGTTCCTGGTCGGGAGCTGAAATGTGCCCAAAGGGGAGGACACAAGCTTCAGTGCATTCTCCAGGAGTCAGAGATGACATTGCTCCTTTGAGGCTCCTCTTACAACCCTGAACTCTCTCTCTCTCTCTCTCTCTCTCTCTCTCTCTCTCTTTCTCTTATTGGACCTTTCCCCACAGGAAACTGTGTTTCACTCCTGTGGTGCATGCTTTCATTATCCCCTTCTGGTTCATTGGAGAAGCCAGTAGGCAGGGGACTCCTTGTTATCACACTGCTGTATTCAGAGTACTAGCCACTCATTTATTTCCTCATATTCATTTTCCAGTGAAAATACTCAAGCAAGCAGGTGTTATGATTCTATTTCCACTGAAAAACCAAAACGATCTACCGCAATGTTGCCGCATTTCCTCACTTCTTCCTGCCTCCATTTGTCTCTCCTGCTGTCCCAAGACTCTAACTACATCTTTCAGGTCTGGACCAGTCACATGGGCTCAGTGTGGCCTTGGGTTATTCACCAGGGTGCTGTGCCTATTCCTTACCATGTGCTAGAGATGGTCAGTTGAGGTCTGTCTGTCTCCAGTGCCCTCAGTTCCACCATCACTTGGTCATTCAGAGGAGCCTGGTCCAACCTGCAAGCACAAGGGAAGCCTGGTTCTCCTGGGACCCAGCACGGGACCCCCAGGCTCAGGACCAGGAACCTGGACTCAGCTGCCAGCTAAAAGAGTATGCTATATTTAGGTTACCCAGAATCAGGTTCTGAGATGGATTTCGGTGACAGAACCTACCAGGACATAGTCACGGGCCAACACCAGGACAAGGGAGGAGATGCAGCCCTGCACTGGTCTCTCTGGGGTGTCAATCAGCTCACAGGGATGAACTGGGATGATAACCTCTGGAACTGTCCAGGCTTGGGATGAGGGGCTGGCACTTTATACCCAGACACTGGCCAGTCATTGTATACACTGTCCCAGAAAGAGTACATGATTGTGGATGAAATGACTCTTGTTGGCGAAGGGCATGCCTGTACCCGCCAGCATTCCCAATGACTGGAGACTGTGTTTTCATTACAGAATGGACTTTGTGCAGCTGTTCAAAGTGACTCTATAGGACCTGGTCTTAGGATTTCATAGATATCTTGCTGGAAGGAAAGAATATTGATCCCATTTTCCCCTTCAGTGCTAGAGATGGAAGCCATGTGTTCACACATGAGCTCTTGACATTGAGCTCCAGCCTTGCCCTCTGGTTCCAGTCTCAGATCTCACATCCTATGTTTCTGTTGGGATAGGATAGTGACTGCCTTCTCTGAGCTTCCAGCTTCTCAGGCCATAATGTGGATGTATCACTTCTGCTCTGTATGTTGTGAGGCAGAGACAAGGCAGGACAGAAAAGGTCATGTGCTTGTGAGAGACTGTGTAAAGTCACCATCCCTGCTAGAGAGACACATGGAGCCAGGGTCAGTGGGCTGTTCTCCCTGGGGAGGGTGATGTAGTCATTGGAATGAAAGCTTATTCCTGTCTCCAGGAGGAAGAGAGGCATCTAAGACTTGAAAAGTAACTAAGTTGGGTGTTGACAGCTGACTCAAGGTGGAGGCCAGCACCAGACAGCCTCTTCCGTATATGGGAGATGGTCACAGTCAAAAGCTGGCTGGGAAGCCAAGGTGCCAGGTGCACAGTTCAGTTTCAGCTACCAGAGGCCAAAATCAGACTCTTTCATGCCATATTCTGGGCTCAATGAAACTCTAGGGCAGGGAGACTGCTGCGTTTCAGCCACACAGGGTTAGTGTAGGTTCCATCCATTTTCAGATACTGTATAACATTACAATATATGAGGTGGGTATGATTTTGCATTAAGTAGCTGAGGAAACTGAATTTTGGAGAAGTCAGTGATTTCAGGCTGCCTGTGCCTTTCCATTTCCCTTTTATTTTTCATGTCACATCCCCTGGTTTCCCACATATGTCCTCCCCTCCCCACTACCCTTAAGGGATCCACAAAGTCTAACTTACTCACCATAGGAGCCTGAGGCGGCAGGCAGGATGCCTAAGCCCTTCACACAGCTGCCTCACGCCATGGTCACCGAGGTCATTCAGCTGCAGGTCTAGCTCTGTCAGACTGTGGCTGGCCTTGAGCATGGAAGCCAGGTCCTCACAGCAGCTGGATGTGAGTCCACAGTTGACCAGCCTGCATGGTAGATACACAGCATCATTTTCCTGAGGGCCCACATTCCTGGGTAGCAGGGTTTGGATCTTCCTTTCTTATAACTGTAGCCATCATTAAAGGAAGATTGGGGCTTCCCTGGTTTGGAGTAACCTGAGAGGGATTAATTTTCTTATTGCATCTATGTTACCCACCATTTATTACTTCAGATCAGGTTGTATTCATAGGAACTTGCCCATCCACCATATCAAACCTTGTATGTGTAATTAATTTATCTATGTTCCATTTGTATACCCCTCCTTAACTGCTAACCATATTGGGTTAGATAAATAGCCAGAGTCAGTGGCAACAGCTAACCTAGTGATTTTAATATTAATGGGATTTCCAGGGTAGGAATTAAGTCAATGAGCTTCTAGTGTAAAGAAGTTGAGGGGGATATGACAGGTTCATTTGAAGCAAAGGGAACATACTGGTGTCTGTGACATGAAGTATCCCAAGCCAGGACCATGTCTGCAGCAGTACTGAGACCTCTGGCCTGCCTGTCTTGTCTGGGTGGACAATTCCATGTCTCCCATAGCTGAGCTGAAGGACCAATGGAATACAGGTAGGGGTCCACTGCTCTGATGCTGCTAGCTCAAGGGGAGCCCCAAACTCCATGAGGTCCAGAGCAGCACACTCATCTCAAGAGCCATCCAAAACAAAGTAAGCCAGACATAGATGAACACAGCATGGTATTACTTGCCTGTGAAATCTTTAAAAATGTGAAGTTCACAGAGCTAGGAGTAGGTTACTATGGCAGAGAGCAGGAGGAAGTGGAGGAGATCTCGAGCCCTGGGCCTGCTGCTTTCTTCCCTCCTGCTTGGCTTAGCCACTTCCTCTTTAGATCTCTTTCTAGCTACTTCCCTGGGCAGTTTTCTCCACTGGAGCCATCAAGGGACTGTTGTTAGTGGAATTCCTTTATTACTCTCAGTCTTTCACATACTCTCTGAGAAAAGAATCCCATTTGTTTATCACAGAAACTCTGGCATCCATCTTAGGCATGGTCAGAGAGGGTCTAGTGAATATCTGATGAACATGGAGACCAAGTCTCAGCTTTTGTGTTTGTTCTCCCACCATTCCTGCTTCAGGCGAGAACCCAGGCCAAACCTACCATAAGGTCTTCAGGCGGTAGCCAGGGTATCTTAGGACCTCATAAAGATTCTTTATTGCAGAGCAGCTCAGTGGATTTCCACTTAGGTCTAGTTCCTCCAGGCTGCACATGATTCCACCAGTAGAGAAGAGAATCTGCCAGCTGGCATTTGTGATTGGGGTCCACCTTGACACGAGGCAGAGAGAGATGGAGTCAACCAAGATGTGACTTGCCTGTGCATGGTCTGATGTATGCAGGACTAACTACAAAGGGGGGCTCTGTCCTCCTGAGCAACAACCCTAATGTGCCATCCACAGGATAGACCAGCTTCCCCACCTGCTTCACTGTCCTGCAATCTGGGCCCCTCCTCTGCATGATTCTTCCTCTATATCTTTTAGCACAGCACTGTGTGAGCTCACTGTGTGTCTGTGTCTGCATCAGTGTAGGCATTCCTTAAGGGCATGAAGAGATGGTTGATTTTTTTTCTTTTTTAACCTTCAGTGCCCATTACAGGGCCTGGCACCGAGCAGGATGTTGGTGATTGAGACAGCCTTCTTCCTTTTGAAGTAAACTGGCCTGCTTCCATTTTGTACAGAATTCTAGAGTCCCAGTAGTAAATCATATAAATGGACTTAAAGACAAAAATCACACTATCATCTCAATAGATATAGAAAAGGTCTGGCCTGGAAGGAGTATACCTCACCATAACTAAATTTTATACGACAAACATATAGCTAATGTCATTCTAAATGGAAGAAAAAACACTTGTAAAATTCTCTTTAAAATTAGGAACCAGACAACGTTGTCCACTACTCTTACTCGTTTTCAGTATAATACTTGAAACTGTTGCTAGAGCAATGAGACAAGAGAAAAAAACTAAGGGTTACTCTTCAGAGAAGAGGTCATATTATCCTTATGTGCAGGGTATATGGTATTATAGATAAGAAAGCCCCCAAATTTCACCAGAAAACATCAGCAAATTATCAACAAAGTGTCATAATACAAAATTAATTTCTAAAATCAGTATATTTTATGTATATATGTGTATATCATTTATATCAATAACAAATAAACAGAGACTGAGTTCATGGAAACACTCCTATTCACAATAGCTTCAAAATATCTATACATAAACCTAATCAAAGATACTAAAGACCTGTACAATGAAAATTTAAATACTTGAAGAAAGAGATTGAGGAAGACACAAGGAAATGAAAAAAAACTCTCATGCTCATGGATTGGTAGAATTAATACTGTGAAAAATGACCATGTTACCAAAAATAATTTATGGACTCAATGAAATCCCAGTGAAAATCCCTACAACATTCTTCATAGAATTAGGCAACCCATCTGAAATTCATATGAAATCAGCTGGGCACGGTGGCAGTACTTGGGAGTCAGAGGGCAGAGTATCTCTGTGAGTTCAAGGCCAGCCTGGTCTACAAAGTAAGTTCAAGGTCAGCTGGGGCTACAAGGAGACCCTGCCTCAAAAAGCCCAAAAAATTCAAATAGAATCACAAATTACCCTGGACAGCCAATGTTATCCTCAGCACAAAGAGTACAAGGAGAGGATACCCATACCAGATCTCAAACAGAGTTACAGGGATATAATCATAAAATGGCACAGTATTGGCAGAAAAATAGCATAGAGAAAACTGAAACAAAATAGAAGACTCAAACATGAGTGCATGCTATTTCAGCCACTTGATACTTAATGAAGGTGCGAAGAACTTGTACAGGAGGATGGACAGTTTCTTCAACAAACAGTCCTGGCAAGATTTGATATCTACATGAGGAAGACCCCTGTCTATCATCCTGCACTGCAAATGGATCAAAGACCTCAGCATGAAACCAGAAATGCTGAAACTCTTAAGAGGAAATATAGGCATCACCTTACAAGATTCAGGTGCAGGAACAGACTTCTAAATCAGACATCTGTTGCTCAGGAATTAATGTAAACAATTGACAAAGTGGGACCTTATGAAACTAAAAAGCTAAAAAGACAGCAAATGAGACAAGCAGTCCAGCGAGGAGGAAGCCCACGGAGTGGGAGAAAACCCACACAGGTATATGTATGGTAGAGGATTAATATCCAGAACACAAAGGACAAAAAACCCCACAAAGAATCAAGAAAATAAATGACCCAATAAAAAAATGGGCTGTGAATCTGAAAAGAGAGCTCTCAAAAGAAGAAATAACAATGTCTAAGAAATGCCTTAAAAGTGTTCAACATCCTTGATAATTAGGGAATCTACTTTAAGATTCCATATAACCCCAGTCAGAATAGTTGAGATTAGGAGAAAAATGACACCAAGTGCTGGCATGGACGCAGGGTAAGGGAAGCCCTCATCTACACTTGGTGGAATTACAAACTGGTGCAACCACTGTGGAAATCATTATGGAGAACGCTTAAAAATGAAAATAAATCTACCTCCTGATCCGGTTATAGCAACTCCTTGACATATGCCCAGAGGACTCATCCTACTCCAAGAGACACTTGCACATCCGTGCTGGTATCATAATAGCTAAGAATTGGAAACAACCTAAAGTTCCCTCAACTGATGGCAGATAGTGAAAATGTGGTACATCACACAGTGGAGTTCTACTCGGCAGAGAAGAAGAAAATGGATTATAGGAGAACATGATTGGTGTTCACATGCTTGAACATGGGGAAATGGAAGACTGGATAAAGCATTTCTTCCTGTGAGAATCTCCCCTCTTCTGGTGCACTTGTGTCAGACCCTATTGAAACTGTTGAGTAGATGACTGTTTTCTCTCCATCTTTTTGAATTGTTTAGGGGAGAGGGGAAAGCTTCTATTATCTCTCTTCTGATTGGCAGGGTCTGGCATAAAATTAGTGCTTAATGTTTATTTATGTCACAAATCATGTGGAAAGGAGAGACTCATACTGATGCTAAGTCAGCAGCATTGCTACAGAGGCAGGAGAAACAGGAAGAAGTGTCCACCACGCTGCTGGGATTGGTGGTTAGGAAAAGCTGACTTTGTGTTAGGAGAAAATGCTTCAGGCAGAGTACCTAGGGCTGCAGTGGCATTGGGGAGGCCAACAATGAAGTCAGCTTTTCAGTCTTGCTTATACATAAGTATTCTGAGGTAAGAGAAGAAGATTCGGGGCCATCACCATTGCATTAGGGGTGAGAATGTGCTGTTGGTAGGAAGTGGGAAAGGAATTACTCAGGGAGAAAGCATGGCAGAAGCTAGGAGCACGTGTCGGAGCAGGAGCAGTGTCTCACTCTTGTGGAGGGTGAGGGCAATTTGAAGGTCTTCGTGAAGGTGGGAGTCTGTCTACAAAGAACGTGAGCGCAGAGGCAGACAGAGAGACAGCATGCAAGGCCCCACCCATCCACGGTCAGCACATGGAAGTAGGTAGAGAAAGGTGATCAGATTCAACAATTAGATGTCAGTGATAACCTGTGTTCTGTAGCCTCTGGGACCAAATGAGAGTGCTTGTGATGTTCAACACAGGCGAGCTCATGGGATCCACACAGGAGCTGGAGAGAGAGGAGTGTTCTAGATACTCACAGAACCATCCTGGGGGTCTTCAGCACTTGTCCCTTCTCTCTACTGCAATTCAGCTGCAGCCTCTTCACACGGCTGCAGAGCTTAATGCAGAAAGTGGCCACCAGGAGCTCCACATCCGTCTGGACCACCAAGTGCTCCACATTTTTCTGGACTACCTGGTGCTTAATATCCTGCATGACACACACACTCCTTCCTTGGAAATCCAGCACCACCTGTTTCAGGAACTCTTCATCCTGAATCTCATACAGGCAGTGGAGCAACCCCAGAGAATACAGCTGCTGAGGCTGTAGGACTTTCCATATCAGTTCCTGGTTCCTCTCTAGATCCCCCAAGCTGGTAAAGATGTCCTTTAGCTCTGTCATACTCTGTTGATTCAAAAGACCAAATAGGAAGCGCATTGTTGGTGCCTCAAATACATCATGCGATCCATGTAGTACTAGCAACGTTGGCATAATTCTGAAGCTTTTAAGATAATCCTTTCTTTCCTTATATGGCAGGACGCAGAACATTGCTGCAAGGAACTCCTGGAAACACAGGAGAACAAAGCTGTAGCTCTGAGAGCTGGACTGCTTTTGAAGGATACCCCTATTCAGAAATCCAGTAATGGCAATCTCATCTAGTCCCTGTTGCTCAAGATCTTCTACACTGAACAGGGTCTTTCTTTGACAGATTCCTTCGGAAGCCAGACAGCAGAGCTCCCTGAGATGTGTGTGCAGGGGTTGAGCTGAGAAACCCTGGGAAAGGAAGTGCAGGCAGAGGGCTGTGGTGGTCTGTGAGGTCATGAAGAGGTTTCTGCCCTGCTTCATCTGCTGCTTCAGGCAAGTGCAGACCAGCCAGCACACCCAGGGCGTGAGACACAGGGTCAAGAGTGATGGGTTTGATTCAACCAAGTCAAAGGCTCTAATTGCTTGGCTTTTGTCTGTGAAAAACTTATAGAAATATTCCTTCCTGCCAGACTCAGAGAATCCCAGGACCTCCACCCAATGGGGCTGCCCCAAAGAAGGAATGCTCGTCTTTAGATCTGTGGTTCGAGCTGTGAGCAGCAAGGAAGCCTCAGGAAGGATGGATTTCCCCAGCAAACTGCCCAGCAACATGTGCACTGGTTGTGGCTGGCTCCAGTGGAGACAGAGGTTAGGATTCTGCTCCTCCAAACTCCATTTTGGCTCATCCACACCATCCAGGATGAAGAGGACCTGCTTGGGATTAGACAGGATCTGCTCCATGGGAACTGTGGGCTCAGCCTGATCTATTGCGATGAGCTCAGCCAGACTCAGCAGCTTGCGCTGGGCCAGCTCTCTGCAGCTGAAGTAGAAGACGTGCTGGAAGCGATCCCTGTAGAGCTGGCCTTCCTCCCAGGCTCTCCTCACCTGCCTGGCCAGCGTTGACTTCCCAATCCCAGCAGCCCCCTCCAGGACGACTACCCGAGCTTCTTCCTGGGCACCTGGGCTTGTTCCAAATAAATCTTGCATGCCAATCAGGTGTCCTTTCTCTTCTGTTTCACCCTGAATCCAGCTGTTCCAGTGCAGGGTCTCCTGGCTTCTGGGGTAAGATTTTTGTAAAAGTAGCAACTCTGTGAAGTTTTGGACCAAATCATTTTTCCACAACTGTGTAGGGCAAGTATTCTCTCTTCTTTGGTTCTGATATTTTTCTAGAATGCTTTCTAAGTAAGAGAAAGAAAGATGAAGTGTCAGTATACACAGTAGAGTGGTCCATTCATGCATGAAGTCATTTAACAGTCTCCTATCTAAGCTATGTGATACACTGGCTATAGGCAATAGTATGTTCTGGTTGGCATAGCTGAAGGAACATAAGCAACGAAGTAGAAGATTCCAGTGCAAATCTTGACCAGGTAATACACCATGTATGACTTTCCTTCATGCTTCAGGCATTTATCCAGGTCTTGCCATGTTCCTGAGTTCTTCTAGGAGTGGGAAAAGGAATAAGTAGACAGAAGCAAGTGTGTCCCCTGTGAGTCTAAACTATAGGATAGTTACTACATACACTAAGCCTCAATTTTCTCATCTGTATGTTGGGAGCTGTGGTCTCTACCTGTCAGAGGTCATTGAGGAATGGAAAACTTAGTGGAAAGTGGAGCAGGTATTTGTTTGGGACAGAACCCCTCAGCCCCCACCATTGCAGAACCTGCAACAATATACTGCAAGTTCTTTGATTTTGCATCTTGAGGGAGTGTGCCAGGCATGCTGTAGAGTTCATGTTCTGTGATGCAGACAAGGTCCCCAGGACTAGTAACCAGATGTATGTTTTACACTGTCTCCTAGATACCTTTAGCATCATCAGACCTTGACTGTGGCCATCGTTTGGATGTCTTGTCCTTCCCAAAACTCATATTGGAACTCAGTTGCCAGTGTAGCCTTATTGACACATGGTTTTATGAAAGGTGTTTTGGGTCATGGAGGGCCAGACTTTTCAATAGTGTCTTAATAGTTTCCATGTAGGAGTGAATAAGCTGCTGTGAGAAAGGCCCCATTTTTCTTTCCCAAAGGCATTGTGCAAGGAGTAGCACGAGCTTCTCACTTGAAGCTGAGCAGTCATCGTCATCTGTTCTAAGAATTCTAGCCTCCAGAACTGAGCTAACTACATGTTTAAAAATATTCACTGAGCATGGTCCCATACCTCCATAAAACGGGAACTCAGGAGGCCAGAGGCAGGTGAATCAGGAGCTCAGGGTCGGCATTGGCTACAGAGTGAGTCTGAGTCAAGCCTGGGGTACATTAAGTCCTGCCTCAACAAGCAAGCAGACAATTAACACCAATAGCAACAACAAAAATTACCCAGTCTCTGCTTTCCTTGCTCATCGGGCACATGCTTTGCATTGAGGGGTCCCCATCTCAGCATCTGCTTTAGAAGGATGTCAAGGTGTGACAGACAGGAAGAAGCCACCTGAACGGGACATGTCGGTACATCTCTACATATCTTCTGGGCTATCTCACTAATATAAGGCTACTGTGGGCTCCACCATTGCCAAGGTTCTGAAGAAAATCTGGGGAGAGTCCAGTGTGTGTGGTCAGTTCTCACCATTTGCCCTTGAGAGCCTGGCCTCAGGGGCTCTGAAATCAGAATCTGTAGATCTACTCTTGTTGTCTCTGATGGGAACCCTTCTGAACATCTGAGTGCAGGATGGCCACCTGTAGCTGTGGCCAAGGCCTTCCCTAGCTTCGACCATGTCTGCATGAGCTGCCAAGAAAGGGCTCAATTTTTCAAAGGCTATGTTCTTTAAAAACCCCGGTTTTCATGAAACTTTTCATTTATATAATTCTTAAAAAAAAATCTAGGCCTATAGAGATGGCTCATTAGCTAAAGTGCTTGCTGTGTAGACACGGGGACAGGAGTTCAGATCCCAAGGACCCGTGTATATGCTTGATTTATATGGTGACCCTTTTAAAGTGTAGCCTGAGAAAGCTAAGGCAGGAGACTCCTAGAACAAGTTGGCTAGTAAGACCAGCCCTACAGTGAGCTCTGAATTTGACTGAGAGAGTCTCCCCAATGAATAAAATGGAGAACAGTTGGGGAAGGTTCCCAACATCAACTCGGGGTTTCTCTATGTACATGTGGAAACATGTGCACACACCCATGCATACTTGTGCATCCCCTGCACACATACACACAAACCCATATGCATGCACAGCATACACATCCATATAAACATAGGGAAAAAAGAATAGCAGGAAATTAGAAAGAACCAGAAACTGATAAACTAAATGAGACCACCCAGCTAGGCCATGGAGCATATTCTATCTCATATGCACATTTCTAAGGGGGCATCTCCAAACATTGAGAGGCAGTGTCTTTCAGAGTTAGGACCTGGCACCTGGAGCTTGTGTATTGGTCACTTGGGTATGACTGCCCTTAGTGTCCAGGTGCAAGAGGGAGGAAGACAGAGAGATTAAGGCTATGGACAGTGACACTGGAGCCGGTGAAGGCCTAATATCAGCTCTCTAATAACTGAGCCTTCACTCCTCTGAACCTCAGTTTTTCCATTCCCCGAAGTGGAACCATAGCAGTTTTCTCACAAGGACTGGCTGTGAGATTTAAATACAAGTGAAAAGCTACTGAGGCCTTGGCACAGGGCCTGACAAGGTGCCAGTGCCCAGCAAACATGTGGCCTGCTCTAGACCCCTGGGAAGGTGCTAATGAGGAGCTCCGTAGCAATTATATCCCATTCTACCATCCATCAACTGTTCTACGCAGGAGGAGACACTGGACTTAATTCTCAGGGCTTCCTGGGAACAGTGCCTTCATCCCAGAGCCAGAATCTGGGGGCAGGATTTTGAGCACTGTCCAGGGTGCTCCTGCTTCTCTGTGCTGAGCTTGCCCACCTGAGCCCCGTGGCCTGACTCCGTGCTCATACCTTTTCACTACCTCAAACAAGTCTAGAGACCCTCACCTACAGGGACATTTCCAGAAATTTCAGCAGAAGGCCACATGATGATCCCAGAAGCTTTTTAATTGCTTAGGTGTGGGCTGACCTTAGCAGGAGATTGCCACGCACTGGGCACTGCCCCTGGTGTAGGGAGACTGTTAGACACCCCATCTAGAGACTAAGGGTCTGAGTTACACAGAAAAGCTTTGAAACTGTGTGAGGAGAGGTCTCCTGTGGGAAGGACAGGAAAGACTGACTAGCTACTGGACGCCCATTTCCTTCAGACATTGTGCACTCTTGCAATGATCTTGTGAAATGGTGTTATGGTTAACAATGACAACTGGAGAGGATCTGGAATCCCCTGGAAGAAAAGACCTTGGGCATTCCTGTGAGAGGGATTCCCTGGATGAAGAGAAATGAGGTGGGAAGCCCTCACTAACTATGGGTGGCACTGCTTCTTGGGCTGGGGTCCTGGACTGAGTAAAAAAGAAGAAAGCAAGCTGAGTACTAGAATCAATCTCTCTGCTTCCTGACCATGAACGCAATGTGACCACTTGCTTCAAAATCTGGCCAACGTGACTTCTGTGCCATGGTGGTCTGAATCCTTCAAGAAATACACTCTTCAAATACACTCTTCCTATCTTAATACCAGGGTATCCTTCCATAAGTTGCCTTTATCTGGTATTTTTTCACAACGATTAGATAAGTAATAAATACAAAGGGGTTAATCATTTTAGCAGGGTTTCACTCTGTAGTTTGAGTTTGCTTGAATTCAGTCTTCCTGTTTCAAGTTCCCAAGCACTAGGACTAGAGGAATGTGTCCATGGTAAGTCAGTGATCTTATTTTCAAAACCATATGATTCTATTTAGTTAGAAGTTGGTCCAAAACATCTTGGTGCAATCATAGATTTCACTAGGCAGAAAGACAAATGTAAACTATGTGGATGATAAGGCTCCAATTTCAAATAACAATAAACATTTATTAAGTGATGTTCTAGGCAGTATGGGTTGTCTTTACCACCAAGCAGAGATTTGCCAGGCAGTGAACCTTGAGCCACTGAGCCATGCAAGTGGAGGGCAGAGCAGAATCGCTCTGTGTGGTAAGGAATGGAAGAGCTGGAGAAGCCGGGTCCTGCAGGGGAGGAACAGAGGGAGAGAGCTGTGGGCCTGTAAGAGGGACCTTTGTGGGGAGAGGCTGAGCAGTTTAACCACCCCTGTGATATCTACAGGAGAGTCTTCCCTTAGGACTACAAGCCAGGGACTTTGTACACATCTGCACCGGGGTGTGGAGGAGACACGTGGGGCAAAGACTCAGCTGGGGGGAGGCTCAGAAGAGACACAGAGGGGTGGAAACTCTTCCAGGTCACACAGCATGTGAGTGAAGTGAGGGTGACAACCAAGGGTGATAGAGCTTGAGCCTGTAGCCACCATCCATCGTCAGTGCTTGATGTGAGGTGGGGGAAGAATGACAGGGAAGGGAAAGAGTTGGCAGTGGTTTTTTCACGTAGAAGCAGAGTATAGGAGGAAATTACGTTCCCAGGCCTGGATTCTTCTAGATTCCTGCCCTGGCTCTGCCTCTAAATGCCTGAGATCTCAGACAATTGATCTTCTCCCTGTAGACCCCTGGCCTGGGAAGAGGTGGCTACTTTGAAAACGTAACTAGGAAGAGGTAAGGGTATGGCCTGGGTGAGTGAGACTAAAATAAAAGTCAGAAGAAGCAGGGTGGGGCAGAGTCCTTGCTTCAGGGGCCCTGGAGAGAACAGAGACCTTTGAACTTCAGGACCTCTCCGACTCCAGATCTTTAGTTCTTAGCTTGTGAACTGAGTCCTGGGCTCAGTTGGGGTGGACTGAACATTCGTTCCACATGGGTTCCAGCTTCCCCATCTGTCAAATGCAGTCTTGGCACTGGAGAACCCAGAAGGATCGTTTCTACCCTGTGAGTCTCATCACCCTGTCCCGGTTCCTCTGCCCTTCCTTTCAGTTCCCATCCCAGGTCCCCAGCAGAGAGGTGCTCAACACGCGAGTCCCACCCAAAGGCTGCAGCCCGGCTCACCTCTCTTGCTGGGTCTGTAAAAGGCAGGTAAATTTAGACGAAATTTCTTCTCTAATGTATTCTGCACCATTATTTTTTTGAAGAGATCCATTTGGGACATATCAAACAAGTCACGCAGTGAGGAGTCTGTGAAAAGAGATAAAGGTTGGGTTGATTCAGAGAAGCCAAGTTAGGATCCAGGGGAGTGAGGCTGAGCTCCTTCATAGCAAGCACCTCAGTCTCCTGCACAAGCTCAGTGGGAGAGCGATGCTCGCATGGGTACTGCTGGGAACCGGCCCTGAGCTGGGTCCGTGAAGTTCCTGCTCCTGTCGCACTTCTGTGCTCCTTCTCTATGGACATCTTTCTTCTCTGAGGCTCAGCTCTCTCTTTTGGGACTCTGATATTTTGCTTTCTGGGGTCACAAACAGTAATAATAACAACAGCAGGAATCTCAGGAGTTTTTACTTAGTGAGTATTTATTGTATATCAGATTCTGTTTGATGTTCAATGTGGATTATTACTTAACTCACACACCTCAAGGAGGCAGGTATTTACTTTCCCATTGCCCAGGTGGAGAGGTGAAGGCAGAGGATAGTCAAAAGTGACTTGCCCGGGTTGTTAGGGCCAGGACTGGATCCTATCTTGGCCCAGGTTTCAAGCCTGTCCTAACCACTGTGCTTGCAAGTGCTCCTCTTGGGATAGAGGCTTGAATGCCTTCCCAATCCTCACAGATCCATTCTGGATGCCGGCCTCCCTCCCTCCACCTTCTCAGTCTCTTTCACGGTGCGCTCTGAGGACCACAGGAGGGCCTGGAGATGCACTTGAATGGAAGCAGGAGGGGTGCTCTGGAGTCCAGGAAGCAATTCCAGCAAGCCTTTTAGTTACACCCTAGCTTGGGGCCTGCAACCTTCTTTGACAGGAGCTTGGTGAGCCTCAAGGAAGGCCTGTCAGGAGGGCTCAGTAGTGATGATAGGGTCCCAGTGGGGTGTGTTGGGCTTTTGTATGCTCACCTGATATATCTTTCTGGGCCAGGATGCCCAGAGACTTGAGCCCCATCTTCTCCCAGATGTGGAGAGTGGGGTCTCAGGCCCCTTGATCACCACACTGAGCCACCAGGTCTGAGGCCACATCCATGCCAGTCATCTTCTCTCTCTGACCTAGTGATCTGGAGATAAAGCTCCAAGTGTGCTTGCTGGAGCACCACTTGCAACAGAACTCCTTCAGTTCTTCCTCCTTCAGTTTCTCCAAGTAGTGGTCCAGTTTCCTCCCAACTTCCCAAGACACCTCTGCCCTATGGGTGGAGGTAAGGGGCACAAGGACACAGTGGACAGTGGTTCCCTGTGTCTTGGCCCCTGCCACTTCTAATGCAAGACTCTCATTGGGAACACTATTTATCAAAAAAATCCCGGGTTTTACATATATATATATATAATTGTTATTAAACTTTTTCATACATCATTTGTCAATCCAATTTTGACTCATTTCCCTTTCCATTCCTCCAACCCCACCCTAGTTCATGCATTCTGCCATACATGTCTTGAATCTTTTACTGAGTCTTTCCAAAGTTTTTTGAAAGCAGAGGATTACTGTTTGGGGGAGAACTTCGCTGTTACAGTTGGTTTTTTATCCCAGTTCTTTTGTTGTTGTTATTGTTCCCTCCAATTTCTATTGCTTCAACATATGTGTGTGTGTGTGTGTGTGTGTGTGTGTGTGTGTGTGTGTCTCACCTATACTAAAATTATGTTGTCTGAAAACAAACTATGTTATTTCCAAATTATATTTCAGGATTCACATTTTTCCCTTTTGAGTTTATATTACTCTAAAATATGGATACACACCCTCCACCCATTTCCAAAATTCCCAAAGTCTAAAAATGGTAGGTTAATTCTGGAACCAGTTAAGGGATTCACATTATAAAAGCACAGTTGCTTTCAGATAATGAGGAATATAACATTGATGTTGCTCAGTTTGCCATACAATTAGGTAATTGGTGCTAGCATCCACAGATGAGGGATACCATTCTTCATTTGTTTTTCTGGGACTGTGTTACTTCACTTAGCATAATATCTTCTAGTTCATCCATTTACCTGCAAATTTCATTCATCTTTCTTTACTGCTGCATAAAACTCCATTGTGTAGATGTACCACATTTTCTCTATTCACTCATTGGTTGAGGGGCACTTGGGTTGGTTTCAGCTCTCCGTTATTGTGAAGAGAGCTGCAATAAACGTGGCTCTGCATGTATCTCTGCTGTAGGACGAGTCTTGTGGGTACATATCCAGAAGCGGTATGACTGGGTCAGGTGGTAGGCTCATTTTGAGTCTTTTAAGGGTTCTCCACACTGCTTTCCATAGTGGTTGAACAAGTTTACACTCACACTTGTCAATTGTTGGCCTTATTTCCTTAGTTCCTGTGCAGCTGCTGTCTTGATTTAGAAAGTCTTTTCTGATGCCTATGTCTTATAGGTTGCTGCCAACGTTTACTTCTATCACCTTCAGAGTTTTGGGTTTCACGTGGGGTCTTTGATCCATTTGGAGTTGATTTTTGTACAGGGTGAGAGGTAGGGGTTTAACTTTATTCTTCTACAAGTGGTGATCCAGTTTTTCCATTCACTGAAGATGCTGTCTTTCCTCCATTGAGTCTTCTTGGCCCCTTTGTCAAATATGAGATGACTGAAATTGTATGTGCTTAAGTTTGGATCTTTGGTTTTGGATCTTTGGTCTACAGGTCTGTTTTTGTGCCAGTACCAGGCTGTTTTTATGACTACAGCCCTGTTGTATAATTTGGAATCAGGTGTAGAGATTCCCCCCTGTATGCTCTTTTCCCTCAAGGTTGCTTTGGCTATTCCAGGTCTTTTGTTTGTCCATATGAAATTGAGGATTTTTTTTTCTAAGTCTTTGAAGAAACTCTTGGGGATTTTAAATGGGCTTGCAATTAAACATGGACCCCTGAAGAAATTTTAAAACAAAGAACAGAAACAACTCATTCTGGCATGCCTTCAATCCCCCTACTCAGGAGTCAGAGGCTAGCTGACCTCTGTGAGAGTCCAGCCTGATCTACTTATGTAGGAGTTTGAGGCCAGTCAGTACTGCACAGTGAGCTCCTTTGACTTTTTCTTCAGTGGCTTTCTTTTGAGCAGCTTCCTTCTTTTTCTTGTCATCTTTTTTCTTTTCCTTTTCCTCCATCAACTGCTCTTTTTCTTGCACTAAATCCCTGCTAAGATTTCTTCTTATGTCTTTCTTAGCTTTAGCTTCCAATTCTCTCATGTGTGTAAAGTGCACGAGCAAGTGGGGCACCAGGGAACCAGGCTCCAGAGCCTCAAGCCTTCTGCAGAGCCTTGGGGACAGATCCAGTCACTGCACCAGAGGCATTTTCTCCACCCACCGGCTACCACAGGCCTCAGGCCCCAGGTCGGAAGTGAATGCCCCACTCGGCAACCCCTTCTGGGGGCGCCTCGGCTGTCGGGGCCCCAAGATGGAGGTCCTAGCTAGTAGGCCGCCCGGGTGATCGCCTAGAAACAGCCCGGGCACGGCGGGACCTCGCTGGAGCTCTCCGGGCACTCAGAGGCACCCGCGAGGGGCTCAGGGCTGGTTGGAGCTCATCCGACTGGGTCCTCCCCCCTCCTCCTCTACTGCCACACAATTTTCGAATCCCAGGTTTTTTTTTTTCTTTTCTTTTCTTTTTTTTTTTTTTTTGTCTTTTTGAGACAGGGTCTCCCTGTAGCTCCGGCTGTCCTGGAACTCACTCTGTAGACCAGGCTGGCCTCAAACTCACAGAGATCCGCGTGCCTCTGCCTCCCAAGTGCTAGGATTAAAGGCGTGCGCCACCATGCCCGACATTTATTTATTTCTGTATGTGTATCAATGTATTGTCTGCATGCAAGTCTGTGCACCCGTGTCGTGCAATGCCGCGGAGGTCAGAAGAGGGTGTCAGATTCCCCTGGAACTGGAGTTCTCCCGGAATTGGAGTCTCAGACGGTTCTCAGCCGCCATGTGGGTGCTGGGGATCGAACCCTGCTCCTCTGTAAGAGCGGTCGGCGCTCTTAACCGCTAGGCCATCTCTCCAGCCCCTGAATCCCAGGTTTTTAAACCACATATTATCTGTCAGGAGATGGTGTTGAGAGGAGGGAAGAGAAGAGTGAGAGGAAAAGGCAGAAGAGGAGAAAGCCCGAGAAGATGAGAGACACTGAATGAGGTCCGATTATGTGCGCTTACCTGGACAACTCAGACCTACCGAGGAAGAGGGGTGGGAAGGGGAGTAGGAGCATGGGTACTGGCGAGGTGGAGGTGTGGGAAGATGTGGGATAGGAGGATGAGAACAAAGGAGAACAGGAGGGACGGAGGATGAGGAGACAGGAGGGTGGACAGCTGGGAGGAGTTGGGAAGAGGGATGGACAGAGGAGAGGATGGGGAATGGAAAAAGGAGGGGTTGGGAGGATGGACAGGTAGGAGCTCGAGAGGGTTAAGAAGACAGGGAGGGGATGCAGGATGGGCTGTGCATGACACTTACTGCGCTGTGGTTCCTGCTTCTCAGTTGTGGGATCTGCCTTCTGGAGAGCAATGCGTTTATCCATTGTTGGGACAGAGGATGAGGTGGATGCTGCAGCACAGAGGTAGATTTGGAGCCCAGACCTGTGATCAGGTTGCACTTCTGAATGTCTCTAGAAATCTCCTGGCTTTGTATACCACACAGGGGATCAACTCGAGACAGTTTAGCACGAAGGACAAGTCACCCTGCTCCAAGAAGGCTGTGGACAGGGGAGAGGAGGGTCCAGGATAGAACCATGTACGGCAAGAGCAGACACATGCAGGATATGGGTATAGCCAGCACTCCCCCCCGCCCCCCAGAACTGACCTTCCGACTCCAGGCAGAGCCTTGGAGCCTGCCTGAGCCCTGCCCTTGGGATGGGTCCCCGTGTCTACCACACAGTTCCTTAGTGAACTCAGGCTAAGGCTTATCTCTCCTCACCTCTCTCATGGTTTGGGGGGCTTTCTGATGCCCACTACTCACCCTGATCTTTTAAGGGGCCCACTGATGTATGTGTCTCTGGCCAAGGGGGCTCTGTTCTCCAGAGAGCCGTCAGGCTGTAAACAGTCTTTATAAAGTGAAAGAACTTCTGCCTATTCACCACAAAGCCAGGCCTCCTGGAGCCTGCGCAGATGCTTTTCCTGTTTCTTCAGTTATAACAGCTCTGGGACAGCAGGGTAAATAATGCTGATTGGCTGTCGTAAATGCCGCAGGAAATTTATTGCCGTGGTGAGTCATGGACTAGCGGAGCCAGGCACGGGGAGCTCCAGCCAGTTCACAGAGGCCCTGACTCTGGAAGTGGAGAATTCACATCGCAGAGCCTCACTTTGCTCATCTGCTGAGAGGGTGGCACCCCAGACATTTGCCAAGAGATCCTAATTCCACAAACTCTTGGATGATCTCAGATCTGAACTCTAGATCTTTCTCAAAGGCTCTTTTTTTTTTTTTTTCATTAATTGGCTTCCTAGGCACCAAACATTAATTATTTTGAATTCCTCTCATCTTTAAAATCTCATATCCAATCTTCAGTTCCCATTGAAACCATCTTTAGGTTTTTTGCATGTGTGCATTCTCATTTGCATGTGGGCACATGTGTGCTTGTATGTTTGTATGGCAGAGGTCTACTGATTGCTCTCCAGTCTATTTATTGAGACAGAGTCTCTCACTGAACTGAGCTCATAGATCTGTCTGGTCTAGCTAGCCAACCTAATGAATCCCATCTCCTCTTTCTGAGATCTGGGATCACAAGCCTGTAACCAGGACATGAGGCATCTATGTGGGTACTGGCTAGTGGAGCAAGCATCTTCATGCTTTTACAACAAGTGCACTCTCTCTCATGAGCTGTGTCCCTAACCATGACACCATCTTTTAAATAGATCTGGATCCTGACTCTTCTCACTGTGCCATGGAGACGTCTGTGTAGGTAGCTTCCTGTCTCTGCTCAGCTTCCTAACTCTCCCTGCTGAGGCTTTACAATCTATTCTCATTCAGGAAGGCAGAATCAACCACCTTATTAAAAATTAGTTCAAATCATCTCTCAGCCCAAACCCTCCAGTCACCCCATCTCCTCTGACTGAAATGCAAGTCCCTCCCAGTGGGTCACAAGAGTCTACATGACCCAAGCAGCCCTGCCCTGCCATCCTTTGGGCCTTAGATCCTACTCCGTTCTTCTCCCTCACTCTGTTCTAGGCCCTCTTCTCTACTTAACTATTCTTTGAGCACACCAAGGACATGCTCACCTCAGGACCTTTGCCCTGGCTTTATTTTCTTTTAGAATGACTTTCTCGGATGGTATAGGTTGGGGTTTCTTACCCACTTTTGTCAGTTGTTTATATCGTCTGTTGGTCCCTTAATCATGCCTGGCCTCAGTCTACATGATATTCTTCCCTCCTAGAAGCAGGGTGGCAGCTTCACAATGCTACAAGCTTCAGGGCTGTCTCCTGCCTTCAGGCTGACAGTCCCTAGGCTTAGCTTTGACAAGGAGCGGGGGAGGGGACCACGGGAAGTTACCCAAGGAATGAAAGAAACAGACTCAGAGAGAAGGTCCAGGAGGAAAACTCAAGTTTAATGTTGTAACTCAAGGCTTTTATACAAACCCTAGCATGGACTGGGACACTACACACAGTTGGGGACTGGGGCAGGCAACTGGAACAAGGGAACCTCAGGCTATATTCCAGATCAAAGTTCTTTCCTAAGAGATCAAAGACAACTCAGGCTTCACAGATCTGTGAGGATAACAGCAGGGGGTCGAGGCTTGGGCTGCATGCTAACTGCTTTTGAGTGCTTCTGCCAAGGAGGCAGGTGGCTCTTTGTGAGTTCAAGGCCAGCCTGGTCTACAGAGTGAGTTCCAGGACAGCTGGGGCGAGAGAAGACCCTGTCTCAAAAAGACCAAAAAAAAAAAAAAAAGAATACCTACACGTTTTCCCATATCTCTGTTCAGAATTTGCCTGGTTTGAGCTTTCATGGGACTTGTGAGAACACATGTGTAAGTGATCAGCTGTGTGGAAAACCCCATTTACATGTGGTTATTCACCACCTCTGGATCTTATAATCTTTCTGCACTCAATGTGATGCTCCTTCAGCCTGCCTAAGAAAGGTGTCCAAGGCTGGAGAGATGGCCTAGCAGTTAAGAGCGCCGACTGCTCTTACAGAGGACCCGGGTTTGATCCCCAGCACCCACATGGAGGCTGAAAACCGTCTGAAACTCCAATTCCAGAAGAACTCCAGTTCCAGGGGAATCTGATGGCCTCTTTTGACCTCTGCGGCATTGCACAACACGGGTGCACAAACTTGTATGCAGATGTACATTCATACACATACAGAAATAAATAAAAATTTTTTAAAAAGTTCTGATTTAAAAAAAAAAAAAAGATGTCCAGTAGTGGCACTTTTTTTTTCTTTTTCTTTCTTTTTTTTATCTTGGTGGTAATCTTAATAGCTATCTAATTGGATTTAAAGCCCTCTCAATGGGAGAGAATTTATGGATGGCACTGTAAACACAGCCAAATACTCATAAATGGAGAGGTCATAGATCCTAGAGAGGACCTTATTTCTAGATAAGGTTTTTCCTTTCCTATCTCTAGAAAAGTGAAATTATGGGACTGGAGAGATGGCCTAGTGGTTAAGAGCACCAACTGCTCTTGCAGTTCGATTCCCAGTTCGATTCCCAGCAACCACATGGTGGCTGAAAACCTTCTTTGACTCCAGTTCCAGATGCCCTCTTCTGATCTCCATGGCATTGCATGACACAGGTGCACAAACCTACATGCAGACAGTACATTCATACACATAAAAAGTAATAAATAAAATTAAAAAAAAGAAAAGTGAAATTTCTTACTGTATGGTAAATATATCTGTCACTACTCATCAAAGAAGCTTCTTTTTGCAACAGATGGAGACTACTACAGAGTTCTACAATAGGTCAAACAGAGAATAAGTGTCTATGAGATGCCCAGTCCTAAGTGACACATCTACAATGAAACTTCTATACCTAAGGCTCGTGGAACCTAGTGGAACAGGAAATAGAAAGAAGACCAATTCATCCCTCAACTCTCAGCAGAGAAGCTTCCTCATGCAACAGAGTAAGAAGTCCACAAAAGGCTACTACTGGCCAAGGTGTAAAGAATAAGAGACTGCAGAGTGTGTACACCTGGATAAGAGACTGCAGGTGCCTACTGCCTGGATAGGAGACTGTGGAGGGCATATGCCTGAATAAGAGACTGCAGAGTACGTATGCTTGGATAGGAGACTGTGGAGGGTGTATGCCTGGATAGGACTCATGCATCGTTGTTTCTAAAAATTGGCTCCAGGCTTGAGAACCCATGCAAACCTGGGTTCAGAGTGCCACCTAGTACTAAAGCAGCAGGTGACCCTGGCCTAGACTGGGCAAGTCACATGTTCATGTGTACTAGGGATTCTCATGCTTTGGGCACACTGCCCAGCTTGGACATGGCTTGTTTTGTTGCAGTCTGGCATGAAGAACAGCTAAATGGAGGCTTGCTGCAAGATGGAGTAAGTATGACTGGGATTCAGAAGACCAGTCTCACTACACCAATGGACAGTTACACAGTCCAGACCAAGTGTGACTGCCATGTACTGATGTGAGCACTGCACACCTGTTAAAATTACAGCATAATTGAGGTAAGAAAAGACTTTTATTTATTTTTCAAGATTTTTCATGCAAGATAGGAAATGTTTTAAAAACACATTTCTAATAACCTAAGGAAAGATCAGGCAGTAAAACAGCAGCAGTCTGAGTTTGCATGGATTTTGTGCATGATGCCACCATTGCGAAGTTCGTATGAGTAAGTTCCAGAATCCCTGAGGACGGTTTCATTATGGTCATGCACTACCCCTATGAAACGCGCCAAAATTCAACATACATTGAAAAAATAAAATACACTAACAAACCATGGTGGAAAAAAAAAATAGCAGCAGCCCAGCCATTGCAGGGAAGCTTCTTAGAGCAGCCTGGCTGGCCTTTATCCCAAATATTAGTATCGTGTCACATGAAAACACACATCACTAACAGGCTAGGCAACAACTGTGCAAATCCTCTGCAGGCATTCTTCACTGATGAATATTAACTTCAAAACAAAGGACATTCCTCTAACCTGTCAGCTACTTAAGAGAAGATTGTGGCTACTTTACAATTAAAATATTTTTTTCTTCCTCATTTTTGTTAGTTCTTTGAGAATTTCACACAATGAATTTTGATCATAGGCACCCTTCTTCCCACAAATCCTCCTAGGCCACCTCCCTTCCCTACCCACCTGACTTTACGACCTCTTTTTTTTTTCGTAATACACGAAGTAAAATTTGTGCTGCCAAATATATTCCTGGGTCTGTGGCCTTCAATAGAGCCTGCTCTACCTGTCAGGGCCCATGACTCTCCCAGCCAGTAATTTCTCAGTTAGGGAGGGAATTTCATGCCCCCTTCACCATGCTGGGATTTTGTCTGGCTTGAGCTTGCACAGGTCTTCTGGATGCTGTCAGGACTGTTGTGAGTTCATATATGCAATTCACCATTGTGTCTAGAAAGATCTAGAGTTTCTTTTGTTTTATATTTTGGCAATCATTAGCTGTATATTAGCTGGCTCTTATGTTAACTCAACCTCTTCTTCTATGATAACCCCTGAACCTTGGATGGGCAGCGGATAAATTGACCTAAAACAAGTTATTGATTTTAATATATTGCGGCATCCACCTCCGTGTTTGCCACACCCACTCCAGTGTAGCCTGTGTAAAGCAACATGAGAAATCATGTTCAAGGCATGCGGGGGAGCAATGTCCTATGGGGCTCGACCCCCTGGAGGTCCCTGGCAGAACACTCAGCTAAGATCACCCCCGAGATTGAGATGCTTTCCTAGGATATTACGTTTTTCTGGTGTTGGACTTAGCATAACACTGAGCACAAAAAGATCTTTTCTTAAAGCCAGCTTATAGATACAAAATAAACTATTTGAATGTGTCAAGAACTGGCAATTAAAATGCCTCTCTTGGGCACAGGGCTTTTTCCTGGCAGCAAGAATTTTCTGCAGATCCCAAGTAAAAAACAGACCTTTCTCCTTAACAAACAATATAATGTAAGCTGTTAATATATATGGCAAGGTTAAAACTTGCTTCAGATCAAGAAAACAAAATAATTGCATGACAGTAATGCTCTTGCCTTACATGAGTGTCCTTGAAGAAAACAAATTCCAGTGGTAAATGTGTGTGATGAAAAACATCTCTTCATTAAGGTTAAAACAAAAATTCCCCTTAAACCTAAAATAAAAGAACCCCTTTATCTCATTTTCTGGTCCTAGACAAAGAGGTAGATAAGACATTCTTCTAGTTTCACATAATTGTTAAACGCCTGGATTCTAACACTCCCAGTAAAGCAGGACAGAAACTAAGTCTCCTTACACCAGCCAACTATCTAACAAAAACAAAGCTGTTAGCTGGATCAAGCAGTCGGAACAGCTCTTAGTTTTCAGTAAAAATTTAAACCTTAGATTAGCAGTTAGAGTTAGAAAAACTAATAGGTAACTTAGGATATTATAGGAATAAGGTTTTTACTTCAATAGAAACTTAAAAGAAACTATTAACTTTAGGATGTATTTACTCTAGCTTCAGGATGGAGATATAAGACCAATATCTGCTGCTAAAGAACTTTGTGCTGTGACATAGTAATTACTACTCGGTGTGCTGTGAATTTTCAATTATAACTTGTAAACTATTGATGTTCCTTTTTCTTCTTAAATGTTATTTCCTCGGGAAAGGTTACCTTAAGATTTCTACATTTTACTTCAAAGAAAGTTCATTTCCTAACTAAACTTTGTGATGTTTTAGTTTTCTGCTCTGTGTGCTCTGTATCTCGTTAATCATGATATAGATAATGAGCTTTTCAGTTAATGTGTAAATCTTGACTTTTTTTTACCTACCTATGTAATTGTGAAGCTTTGCCAAATCCTTTGTTCTGCCCTCTCCCAAGACTACTATATAATCTCTGCCCCAGTTCAATAAAGTGCTGTAGATTTGGAAAAACTTCTCTTAGTTTTCATTTCTGCATGCCGTCCACTGAACTTGTGTTCTTCCTGCCAAGAGGATCCTGGAAACCCACGACCCCCGGAGGGCCAGGCGGCGACAATATATTAACAAAAAAATGACTCCCTCAATCACCTTAAATTTTGTTTTTCAGTTTTTGGAAGTTTTTCTCATTAAAAATGTTTAATGCTTACTAATATGAAAGATTTGGCCATATCAATAAATTTGATTTCTTCCTGGTATAAAGCCTATTCTTCCCAAACCATTAGCTTAATTAGATAAAAATGACCTTTAATTAAATTTTTATTTCTAAATGTCATTTTTTCTTCTAGATTAATTGTTTTGTTTTGTTTTTTGGTCTTTTTGAGACAGGGTCTCCCTGTAGCCCCAGCTGTCCTGGAACTCACTCTGTAGACCAGGCTGGCCTTGAACTCACAAAGATTCGCCTGCCTCTGCCTCCCAAGTGCTAGGATTAAAGGCGTGTGCCACCACGCCCGGCTAGATTAGTTGTTTTGAAACTTATGAAAGGATCAAATGTCTCCTGACAGCCCCATAATGTATCTTTATATTAATGGTACAATGACAGTTCATCTGCTACACAGGCAACATCTTGAGCTCTCTAGATCATGGAAAAGCAGTATTAAGTGCAAAGGGTGTAAAAAAGTTTCTTGGAAGAAAAGTTAATATTGAGGAAGCTTGTATTTACTCATGAATGTGTCATTACTTGGCTCAAGCAACTAACACCTTAGCCACTGTTCTGTGCCCCGAGGTGACCAAATTCAGAACCTTGGTAATGAAAGACTACCTCAATGCAGTAGAGTTTGATGTCCCACAGAAAGTCTGTCACCTCAAAACTGATATCTCACATGATTCTAATTACATCAATAAGTAAGCATTTCTTTAACTAAACACACAATAGTTTTACATTTTAGTATAGACACAGGAAGAAAGCTCTCTGACACAGTTTTCATAGAAACAACATATAAGAAAATGCACTTCATAGACCCAAATATATTGCCTTATATATTTTAAGAGATCAAGAGCATTTGAATTTATATTTAGCAATTTATAATTTCAACATTTTTAACTTATTTACAAATAACTCAATATGCTGCTGCTATTATATACATTTATAAACATTTATCTCAATTGTAATCACTCATTCAGTTTGTTTGCTTATAACTATTTTTAGATTCTCTCTGAAATCAGTACATCAGACAAGCATGGCCAGCATTTTATTTCTTGTCAAAGAAAATCCCTAGAGGACTTTGAGGTCTGATGTCTGAGGAGACTATGCCTCTGTGTAAATCAACAAAAGAGCAGGGCCGGGCACAGGCTGGAAGCAGCTGTCCTACTGAGAGATAAGCACTCTGCATGGGCTCTTGTTCTCCACATATTGACCAATTGTGGGTTCTGTATTAATCACCATCTGCTGTGTAAGGAAATTTCTCTGGTGAGGATTGTGAGACACATTCATCCTAAGTGTAGAGGTTGCAATGAAGATGTGTCACTTAGGGTTAAACATCTCAGAGACACTTATTCTCTGCATTTGACCAGTTCTGGAACTTTGTAAGAGTCTCCATCTATTGCAGACAGAAGTTTCTTTGATGAGGTCTGAATGGTACGTTTGTCTGTAAATATGAGGATGCATATTTAGAATAAAATAATAAATTATGTTCATCTAGGGATATGGCAAAGGCAGGGTGTTCTCTAGGATCTATAACCTCTATCGCTATGCACATATGGCTGTTTACACACAAGATCCCTTCCATTGAGCAGCCTTAACTCCAATTAGACAGCTGCTACTTACTCCCAAGATAAAAAATGCCATACTTCAGTAATAATAATAACTTGCTGAGCCATTGTTGTTTCCCATGTTTCAGAGCTGGGAAGGACCACCGACTGGTTTTCTCTCTTGGAAGCTTGTATAGTATTTTCTGATACCATGAGCGCTAGTGTTCAGGGAAGAGGCTTCCAGGTCAGTTCCAGCTTGATGGCTCCAAGTCCTATCTTCAAAGTGCGGTCCATCTTCAACCAAAGGATCTTACCTTAAAATTCTTGGAGGTAATCAAGTGCTATAGCAATAGCCTGTGTTACTATGGGAGTCTCTTGGACTATCCTGACTAAGAACTTGAAGGAAGATTTCTCCTGTCTGTCACTGTGTGTCTTGTTCTACAGCTTTCAGCTGTATTCACGTGCTATTTCAAACCTCTTCCTCCTAAGGCTCGAGGATCTTGTGGAAGAGGATGCAGATGTATTGTCAGAGCCAGAGGCCATGGATGACCAAAGGAAACAAAGTCTTCCAGACAGTTATCAGTTACTCACATGAACTCATGGCAATGGTGAGAGCAAGCACAAATCCTAATCAAGCTGTGTGTCTAGAAGTGCTCACCCATGTTGCATCATGGGACTTTGTTGTAGCTTTGCTTCTGAACACACAACTATGCACTTTGTACCGTGCATGTTGAGACTGCACCAGTGGCAATATCTTGCCAGGAAGTCGCTGCTGTAGCTTACAGGATTCATAGCTGGACAAGGTGGATGGTTCCTTTTCCCTTCTGGTAGCATGCATCTTCCAGCACTGTGAAACCCAGCCAACAGAGACGAAGTTTTGAGGTCAGTACCAGCTTGATTTCTCCTTGTTCGTTCTAGAACCCATGTGTGTAGTGTCTTCAGCGACAGGGTCTTACTGTCTAATTCTGGTGGGTAACCAAGACTGGGGCAATGGCCAGTATTATTTGAGAGTCTATGGGACCCCTGGTTAACAGCTTCTTGGCATGGGACCTTTTCTTTGCTAGCCTGTAGTTTGTGGTAGGGGCAATGTCTCCTTGTTATAGGATAACTCTTTTTAATCTCTTTTATATTGTATAAGTATATACTCTAAGATGTTTCTAAAGTGATAAGTTTCCATGTGACTTTTTCTGGAAGCCTTTAGTAATCGTTATTCTGTTCCACACTTCATTCTCTTGCCCTGACCAATCCACGCCCCTTTAACCCTTCTACTCCATTATTTTCCTTTCCCCATTTATATCACGTTTTATTCCCCCCATAAGGCCTCCCCACATGGCCATTTACTAGTTCCCTGATGTCTCTGGATTTTCCAATGGAAACATCCATATCTGAGAATGGGAAACTAGCATCCACTTATTTTTTTTATTACTTCTTTATTTTTTTTTCATTTTTTAACAATAAGTAATAATTTATGAGTACAAACATCCTTCATGTAAAACCAATTTGTAAGCAGTTGTGCCCAAACCCACACAGCCCAAGGGTCCCACTATCCAGCTTGGGGGGGGGCTTGAATGTTCAATCAAGCTGATCAAATAAGTGTCCAGACTATATTTCTGTAGTTTTACCATTCACCCCATTCGCAGCCCTTAAATTCTACCATGCCCCCTCTTCTGCAGATTGTTCCCTGGGCTTAGAAAAGGGACACAGGTGGGTGAGGAGCTAAACAGTCTACTATTTCTGGAGATGTCGTTTTGGACTCTGGTCAGTTCTGGCTGTTTCCTTTCATGGGCTGACAGTTTGTCCAGGAATAACCTTTCAATCCTACTAATGAAGCATAAGCAATTAGCTATATAGGTATTTAAACAGTACTAATTGTTATGGTAGGTTACTTTGGTATAGACACAAATGTTTGGATGGTATGTTAATCCATGAATTACGTCTTTTTTTCTGTAAAGTATAACAGGGTCTTACTGTGGCTTATAACATCTCCTAACCACTAGAGGATGTAAGCTTGTGACATCAGCCATGGGTTATTCCTCCAAGGAGAGAGCTAATAGCCAATTAGATTTGGGATATACAGGCATATGGCTGCCACTGCTGCACAGTATTTCCAGGCAGGTGAGGTGTAGCTGGTGCTGATGAAGGAGTCTTGCTTGACTCAAGGAGACCTATATTTGCTTTATTGGTTTAGTAGCCTTTGGTAACACTCTCTGGTTCCAGAGACCACAACTTGTACACTTGCAAGTGCTGTCATCGAAATACATCTTTCCATGTTGTAATCAGGTCTTAACACAGCGCCTCTATCCAATCTCTTCTGCAGTTATCCACAGTTAACAGGCAAGAATCCTTTATCTTTGGGGGAGGCTTGGATACCCTGGCCAACAAATCTCCTTGTAAATAAACAATCTCATAGACTGATATCAGATGCTCTCACTGTATAGATATAGGATTTTGTTAATGCATAGCTTAGAGGATACTTTAGTATATAGTGGTCCTGAATAGAGAATAAATCTTTTTCCACAGTTCCTAGTCTATCCTATGCTTATCAATAAAAGAAGGCAGTTTTACCATTTTATAAGGATTCCTCTATACAGTTGGCTCCAAATTTACAGTTAGAGAACAACTCATTCATCATATTTCTCCTTTTTCTATGGAGGGAGAGTTAGAATACTCTCTCATCATGGAAAACGTTTCCAACACCTAGAAGGTAAGTTCATTAGGACTCATTTATTAAAGAAGTTGTTTGTAGTTCTTACAAGTAGGATCCACAGAGGTGTTTGATGTCTGTAGAAGTCTGAGGCTTTTCTTCCTTCAATGTTCAGATGGAACAACCTTTCAGTTGGCACTTCCTGGTACATCCTACACAAGCAAAGCTGTATCTTTTCTTCTCAGCCGTTAATTTTGACATTTTGACCTGTTGGAACATTACAAATCTTTTCCCATAGAAAAAGACTTGAATTGCAAGGTTCTTGAATAGAAGGTTTCATGTCTGTCCGTACCCCCCCCCCCCCCAAAAAAAAAAAAATTTCTGACCCATGAGTCTCAAAAGGGACAGTTGCATTGCACATACCTACATTGCTGGAATCAAGACACATATTTCATCCAATTCACCCAAGCTGTTTTGGGTGACTGTATGTGGTTAGCTTGGGAAGCAAACTTAATTTTTAAGTTAATCATCCTATACAGGTAAAGGAAAAATGCTACAAGATGATATATGTACAGCAGAAAAAATTATAGAGAACATTGTATGTGCCAATCCCAAAGTTAATTGTTATATAGATTTAAGTAAAACAAGTGTGGACAGCAACAATTTATATTTCCAATTGACTCACGTTATTACCGTTTTTATCGAACCTTTAAACCAATGTTGTTAAACATACACATATTACTTTTACTAAGTCCGGTAAAACACCATGTAACCTGTAGGACAGAGTCTGGGAAAAATTGGATACTTGTTGAACGCACATCAATTAAATATACATTAATGTGAATACACACCAGTGTCCTCTACCCAACCCCCCCACCCCTCCTATTCCAACCGTTTACCATTCAGTTTTCTTGATAGCGTCGTTCTGTTGTTGTTCTTTTAATATGCATCCCTCTCCACAAGAATAGTTTGACAAACTGGGTATTAGTGCTAGTGCCACAGATGAAGGATACCATTCATCATTTGTTGTTTCCTGTGCTGTATTACTCTTCAACGTAATATAATAATCTCTAGTTCATTCAATTTACCTGCAAGTTCATGATGTTGTCTTTCTTACTGCTGCATAGAATCCATTGTGATACTGTACCACATTTTCTCTATCACTCAGTCAGTTGAGTGGTCTTGGGTTGGTTCCAGCGGTTGCTATTGTGAACAGAGCTGCAATAAATACAGCTCTGCATGTGTTCTGCAGCAGGATGATCTCTTGTGGGTATAAACCCCAGGAGTGTATGTCTGGGTCAATGGCAAGCTCGATTTTGAGTCTTCCAAGGTCCCACACTGCTTTCCCATAGTGGCTGTTACAAGTTACAATTCCACCAGCAATGATGAGGTGTCCCCTTTCCTCACAACCTTCTCCAGCACTCGGTATCTTGTGTTTTTCATCCTAGCCAGTCTTAATGGAGTAAATGAATCTTAAATGGTCCTTGATTTGCAATTCCCTAAATATATAGTGTGACAGTTTTGTTAAAATGTTTCTCAGCCAGCTCTAATTCCGCACCTGTGAGTCTCTATTCGGACTTTGCGCCATCTTTTGTGAGTTCGATTTGTTTTCTTTCTTCTTTGGTTTTTGAGTACTTGTATACTCTGGAAATTAATGCTGTGTCAGATGTATCTGCAGTGAAGCGTTTCTTCACCACTGGTGGGTTCTTCGCTCTTCACTTCCTTTATTGTTTCTTTTGATGTACAGATAGCTTTGAGTTTAATGAGGTCCCATTTGTCAATTGGTCCGATCTTATTTCTTGTGCAGCCTGCTGTCTGATTAGGAAGTCTGGAACTAAATGAGCAAATACCCAAATGGCCTCACAGACATCTACAGAAAATTTCACGCCCAACACCAGAGAATAACACTTTCTACCTTATGCAGCCCATCGGAACATTCTCAAAATAGATCATATACTGGGAACAGGGAAAAATCAAACAATACAAAAAGATTGAATAATCTCATGCATTCTAATCAGAACACAGTGCAAGAAAACTCAATATCAACACCAGGATAAACCCTGACAACCTACAAGAACAAATGGAGACTTAAACAAACTCTGAAAAATAAGGGAAAAAAGAAAAAAAAAGAAGAAAAAAAGAAAACATCCGGAACTGAATGACAATGATATATACAACAAGCAAAAACCCTATGGGACACTTTAAAAGCATCACTAAGAGGGAAGTATTTATAGCTCTAAGTCGCTACATCAAAAAAAACAGAAAGGCACAAGTGAATGATCTAACAATGCAGCAAAATATACTTTGAGAGACAATAACAAATGAACACCTAAATGCAATCAGACAAGAAGAAACAACAAAAATCAGAGGCAGGAGCAATGAAATAGAAACAAAGAAAAAGCCATACAAAAAATTCAAATGAATCCAAAAGTTGGTTCTTGAGAGAATAAACAAGATAGACAACTCTAGCCCAGTTAACAAAAGAAAGAAGGAACAACTCCAAATCAAAGAATCTGTGATGAAAGGGGGAAATATCACAAAGGAAAGAAAGATCAGACAATCATATGGGGAAAATTTCAAAAAACCGATACTGCTGCCTAAGTTTGTAAACGAGAAGAAATGGGATGATATCTAAATCCTGGGAATCACCAATCTCAACCAAGAAGAGATCAACAGACCTAAATAGACCAATAATACATGAAGAGTTGAAGATGGTAATAAGTAGCCTCCCAAACCATGAAAAAATGCACAGACCCAGATGGTTTCACTGCAGAATCTATGAAATATTTTCAAAAAAGACTACAAACCATTACTACTATTCAAGTTTGTTTTAGAAGGATACAAACAGAGGATTTCCTCCCAATTCCTTCTCAATGAACAAGCATCACACGATTACCAAAACCAGGATAAGATACAACAAAAGGAGAACTATAGACCCACCTCACTAAATGAACACAGATGCCAAAATTCTAAACAGGATACTGGCAAATCGCATACAGATCCACATCAAGAAGATCATCCATCATGACCAAGTTGGATTCATACCAGAGATGCAGGGATGGTTCAACATATGAAAATCAATAAATATCATCAAACATATAAATGGACTGAAAGACAAAAAACACACCATCATCTCAATTGATGCAGAGAAAGCCTTTGATAAAATCCAGCATCCCTTCATGTTTAAAGTCCTAGAGGGAATTGGACTGGAGGGATCATTCCTCAATGCAATTAAAGCCATATACAGGAAACCCACAGCCAATATCATTCTAAATGGGGAAACATCAGAAGCATTCCCCTTAAAGGTAGGAACTCGGCAAGGCTGGCCCCTGTCACCACTCCTTTTCAATATAGTGCTTGAAACCCTTGTTAGGGCAGTAAGGCAAGAAAAGGAAATTAGAGGAGTTCTAATTGGAAAAGAGGAAGTCAAGCTATCCCTTTTTGCTGATGATATGATTGTCTACCTAAGGGATGCTAAGAACTTCACCCGAAAACTCCCAGAAACGATTAAGAGCTTCAGTAAATTGGCAGGACACAAAATAAATCTAGAAAAATCAGTAGCCTCTCTTTTTACCAAAAACAAGCAACTGAAGAAGGACTACAAGGAGACCTTCCCACTCACAATAGCCACAAAACAGTAAAATACCTAGGAACAAACCTAACCAAAGACATCAAGGATCTCTACAACAAAAATTTTAAACCCCTGAAGAAGGAAATTGAGGAAGACGTCAGAAGATGGACAAACCTCCCATGCTCATGGATTAGGAAAATAAATATAGTAAAAATGTCCATTCTACCCAAACTCATGTACAGATTTAATGCAATCCCAACAAAAATCCCCAAGAGCTTCTTCACAGGCTTGGAAAAAAAATCCTCAATTTCATTTTGAAAAACAAAAGACCCCAAATAGCCAAAGCAACCATGAGCAAAAAGAGCAACACAGGGGCATCGCTCTACCAGACATTAAACTATAGTGCAGGGCTATAGTCATAAAAACAGCTTGGTAGTGGCACAAAAACAGACCAGTTGACCAATGGAACAAAACTGAAGATCCAAACCTGAGCACATACAATTTCAGCCACCTCAGATTTGACAAGGGGTCCAAGAAGACACATTGGAGGAAAGACAGCATCTTCAGTAAGTGCTGTTGGCAAAACTGGATCACCACCACCTGTATAAGAATGACATTAAACCCCTACCTCTCGCCCTGTACAAAAGTCAGTTCCAGATGGATCAAAGACTTCAACATGAAACTCAAAACTCTGGAGGTGATAGAAGAGAAACTTGGCAGCAGACTACAAGACATAGGTGTAGGAAAAGACTTCCTAAATCAGACAGCATCCACTTATGAGAGAGAAGATCTACCTTTTTCTTTATAGGTCTGGTTACCTCACTCAGGATGATTGTTTCCTGTTCCATCTATTAATGTATGAAATTCATATTTCTTAACAAGTGAATGATATTCCATTGTGTAAATGTATCCATACCTTCATTTTTCATTCGTCAGTTGATGGACATCCAGGTTGTTTTCATTTCCTGGGTACTGTGAATAGACCAGCAATGAACATGGGTGAACAGGTATCTCTGTATAGGATCTAGAGTCATTTGGATATATGTGCAAGTGGTTTGTCTGGATCATGGAGTACATGTATTTTTAGCTTTTTGAAGAATTTCCACACTAGTCGCCATGGTGTCTTCATGAGTTTGCACTCCCACCGGTAGTGAGTAAGAATTCCAATTTTCCCACGTGCTTACCAGCATCTGCCCTTGTTTGTTTCTTCGTTTCTTTGTTCGTTTGTTCTGGGTCCATTGTCATTGGGGGGTAAGATGAAATCTCAAAGTAGGTTCAATTTGTGTTTTTATAGTAAAGACGCTAAGCATTTTAATGTATTTCTTTGCCATTTTCTTCTCATCCTTTGAGAACACCCTATTTAGTTCCTTGCCCCAATTTTTAATTGGTTTGTGTTTTCTTGATGTTTAATTTTTTTAGTCCTTTGTATATTATAGATACAAACCCTTCGCTAGATGCATAGGCAGTGAATAATTTTTCCTACTGTTCTGAATCTTTTCTCTTCACTTGAATGATGGTATCTTTCAAAGTACATATTTTAATTTCCTGAGATCTCCTTTGTCCATTTTTGGTCTTAGTGCTTGCACTATTAGGGTCTGTTCATAAAATCATTTCTTGTGCCTGTAAGTTTCAGTGTATTCTGTACATTCTCTCTCTGATGTGTGTGTGTTTCCATATGAAATTCAAGATTACTTTTCAATTTCTGTGAAGAATTTTTTTGGAATTGTAATGAGCATTTCACTGAATCTGTAAATGAGAGTATTCAGGATGAGGACGTTCAGAAAACCATAAAGACATATTTTGAAAATCTATGTTCTATTAATATGGAAAATCCAAAAGAGATGGGTAAATTTCTGGATATGTATGGCCTACTAAAGTTAAATCAGAATGACATAAATAACATAAAGAGATCCCAACAATCAGTGAAATAGCTGCACTAATTAAAAATCTCCCAGCTTAAAAGAGCCCAGGATTAGATGGATTCAATGCAGAATTCCACCAACCTTCAAAGAAGAACTAAAAGCAATAATTCCATAAAGTAGAAAAGGAAGAAACATTCATAAATTCTTTCCATGAAGGCAGTATTACTCTGATACCAAAACCAGACAAAAACCGAATAAAAAGATAAGTATAGGAAAATCTCTCTGATTAACTTAGACACAAAATTCTCATTTAAAAAACATGCAAGCTGAATGTAAGAACACATCAAAAACATGATCAAGTCAGCTTCATCCCAGGAACACAGGGATGATTCAATACATGTAAATCAACAAATATAACCCACCACACAAATAGACTCAAGGACAAAAACTACATGTTCATCTTAAATGTAAAAAAGGTCTTTGACAAAATCCAACATTCGTTCATAATAAAAGTCATGGAGAATCTAGGGACGGGGGACATAGCTCAGAATAATACAGGCAATATGCAGCAAGCACATAGTCAGCATCATACTTAACAGAGAAAAGCTCAAAGCATTCCCATTAAAATCAAGAACAAGAAAAAGACGTCCACTCCACTCCATTTCTGTTCAATATAGTACTTGAAATCATCGCTAGACAAAGGAGATACAACTTAGAAAGGAAGAAGTCAAAGTAGCCTCATCTGTGGATGATATAATTAAAAAATAAAACACCCTAAAGATTCCACCAGAAAGCTTCTAGAGTCCATGAACACATTCAGCAAAATAGCAGGCATAAAATTAATACCCCCAAATCAGTAGCCTTCCTATATATCAACCAGATACATAGTGAGAAAGAAATCAGGGAAATGATTTCATTCGAAGTAGCCTCAAAAATATAAACTACCTTGTATTAAATATAAATAAGGAAACAAAGGAGTTGCATACTAACAACTTTGAGTTGTGGAAGAAAGATACTCAAGAAGATATCAGAAGATGGAAAGGAGTGTGGGATCCACATCATTATTTTTTAGCCTTCTAAACAAAAACTCAATCTGACCACTAGAGGGCAATCAAGTACTTTCTGTGCCTTGAAACCTGATCAATTTCTTTCTGAGGCTGGTATTTTGAAAGTTGTCCATGCTTTCTGGTGCATTGAGTGTTTGCTCTCTCTTGTTGGGATCCTTCTGGGGAATGTTACAAACCTTCACTTTTATTCATGTTATGATAGCTTCCATTGTTAGGGTGGCTCCATAAGTAACCCCAATGAACTTATTTCACCAAATTGGATTTTGGTGATAAAGTTAGAATCTATTCTGAGTTCCCATATAGAATGAGTCACATTTGGTCATATCACCACAGAAATAGTGTCAAACAACTGGTGCAGGTTGGATGTGCCTAAATACCCAAATTATGTCTTGAATCCATTCCTAGGATTCAAGGAATCCATTCCTAGGATTCAACTTCAGGACTTTTTAAAATTCGCTTTGCCCCCACTATTTCTAAGAGTGCTCCAGGAATTTTCTTATTAGTATTCTGGAGTCAGTAATCCCTGGCCACCTGGATCTGCCGCTTTGTTGGAAATAGACGCCATCTCTGCTTGCTTGTGATTGCAGAACCCGTGTATCATCCCGGGACCACTAGTTCTGAGGTTGCTGTTTTTTTCCTGTCCACTCCTGAGATGCTGTCCCCAGATGTCCAAGGCGTAGCTGAAACCAAGATGTGAGGTATGTGGAGCAGGATGCTCTTGGAAGATCAGGGGTAAAGGAAAGGGATGCAGCAGAAAGTTGCTGACGGAAGCTATTCTGACCACAGGTCAAGGAAAGCCATGGCACCGCTACTGTAGGCAGCATTGTTTGGAGCTTGGTGGAATCCCGCTTGACATGGGAAGGTCATGCTTCAGCTTTAGGAGTCACCAGTCACCTCCATCTCTTAGAGGTTGGGTTCTTCTGGCTTCAGATCTTCGGGGGGGGGGAACCCACCATTTATCCTATTTCCATATAAGTTCTAGCACAAGCCAGGACCAACCTCCATCCAGGATGCTTCATGGAGACATCCATCCATTTCTCCACAGAATATTTACCTGGGGAGAGCAGAGTGCTGCAATAGGAATGCATATGTCATTAATTCTGGGTGTGCTCAAGAAGAAAGGAAGGGAAACCTCTAAAGACAAAAATGAGGTCTTCCTCTAAATTTATTATTTTGAAACAATAGTTACTGGCCACAATAACTAATAGCAGGAGTCAGGGTTGACTAACAGTTGCTGGGCACTTTTTCATACAGAAGTACTTTTTGTGTTATATTCTACTGGGTTCTATACAAATTAGTGCTTTTGTGGTTCTGCCAGAATCATATTTTTTTTTCTCTTTTTGTGATGCTGCAGTTGGAATCCAGGCCCCTGTTCATACTAGGAAAGTGTATCACTGAGCCACACCCCAGTCATGGCAGAGTCTTTTGGATAGTTATTAACATTTATCTGTATTCAAGAACACTTTCTTTACAAACTCCTGGCTTTGAAAACTTCTGTTGTTAGGATTGACACAAGCAACTCCATTTTTATTCTGACCATGTTTCCATCTCTTTCACAAGAATATAGGTATCCACATCCCCACCTTGCAAGAACAGACATGTTCAAATATGCAGCCAGTTCACATAATTTACAATAGGACCCCTGATCTCTGTGTTCTTATTTGACTCTCTTAAGTTCATTCAAATCTCAGCAATGAATAATTGGCTCCCTCCTCTTGCTTTATGGATCTTGAAATATCCACCAATAGACTCCATGCAAGGCTCACTGAAATCTCTACTCCAGAAGGGAGAAATTATGCATGCTTTTGAGAAGACCTTTGTACTCTAAAACATTTCAAACTTACAGGAAATTTAAGAGCTGTGTGTCATGTAACCTTTACCTAGATCGCCATTCAAATACCAACATTGTGACTACTTTCAGATATCTTCTCTAAACACTAACTGTTATTTAACCATATTTTTTTGGTTGATTTTAAAAGAATAACTTGCAGGTGTCATGATCTTTTACTTGTAACAACATTGACAAGTATGTGCTAAGAATACGGTTATAACAGGGGCTGGAGAGCTGGCTCAATGGTTTAAGAGCGCTGACTGCTCTTGCAGAGGATTGAGACTTGGTTTCTAGTACCCACATGGTGTCTAACAAGTATTTGTAACTCCAGTTCTAGGGAATCCAGTGCCCTCTTCTCACCTCTGCAGGCATTGCATGACACAGGTGCACTTACATACATGCAGGCAATACACTCCTACGTGTAAAATAAAAATGATAAATAAAATATTTTTAAAAGAATATGTGCACTGCAGAACGTGGTGCTGTGTGTCTGAAATAACAGCACTTAGGAGGCAGTGATAGGAGGATCATCTATAACTTTGAGGCCAGCCTGGGCTACACAGTGAGACTCAGTCCATGGCTACACAGTGAGACCCTATCTGAAAACACACACGCACACACACACACACACACACACACACACATACACTACCACCACCACCACCAGCAACAACAAAAACAACAAAAACAGCAACAGCAATAGCAACAACAAAAATCCTTGTACCGAGCAAAAAAAAAAAAAAAAAGGATGTTTCTTTATATCACTAGAGTATACTGACTGAACTCCAGAGAATTAGCTTTAATATGCTACTACTGTCCAATCACATGTCACTTCAAAAAGATTATTCCCCCTTGTCTTTATCAGAACTACAAAAATAAAATAAGGAAACACATGAAATAGGGTCTGGGGAGACGTGCACTGGTACAGTGCTTGCTGAACAAGCCCGAGGGCTTCAGTTCAGATCCATTCATGGAAAAGCCGGGAGCAGTGGCACACACCCGTGACCCTTGCTCCTGGTGGAGGGGTGCAGACAAGAGGGTCCTTGAGGCTCACTGGATAGCCAGCCAATCTACCCAGGTGGCGAGTCTAGGTTCAGTGAGAGACCTTGATTCAAAAAAATAAGGTGAAGGGGCTGGTAAGCTGGCTCAGTGGTTAAGAGCACTTGCTACTCTTGTCAATGGTTGGTTTGGGTTCCTAGCACCAATATAAGGTATCCGAACCCTATGCCCTCTGACCTCTGTGGGCATGTGCACATAGAGTGCACACATGGTGCACATAAACTAGGTAGGCACAAATAAATAAATAAATAAATAAATAAATAAATAAATAAATAAATAATCTTTAAATATTACTAAGATGGCGAGTGATTGAAGAAGACGCCTGCCATCGACTTCTGGTCTTCATGTTTACCTGAATGCAACACAGACACACACAGTCACATACACAAACATACGCACACACACATACACAACACACACAGTCACATACACAAACATACGCACACACACATACACAACACACACACAGTCACATACACAAACATACGCACACATACATACACAACACAGATACACAGTCACACACACAAACATATGCACACACACATACACAACACAGACACACAGTCACATACACAGACATACACACAGATACACAACACAGACACACACACACACACACACACACACATACACACAATTTCTTTGATTTCTTTCCCTGATCCCAACCATATCCAAAAGGCAACTGTTACATGACTATTACATGAATGTTTTTTCTTAATTTTTTATTGAACTTTTGTGCATTTCATACAACTTTTCTTAATCAAATTTAGATCCATTCCCCCTTTCATGCCCCCCACCCTGCCAGAACTCATGCATTCTGCCATACATGTCTTGCATCTTTTTCTCAGTCTTTTTTTTAAACTTTTTCGATGCAGTTACTCTTTTGGTCAGTTCTTTGAATAAGTCTTTTGTTTGTTGTTGTTTTCCCTTTAATTTTATATTGCTCTAAATATGCATATATTTTACCAAATATATGCATAAAAAGTAATATTACTTTACATTCCTAAATTACATAGCAAGTTGATGTATGTTTTAATGTACTTTTAAGGAAAGATAAGATATTTATTCTTTCTCATAAACCTTAGAATTTAGAAAATAGAGACACAAACTTCAAGCTATATCTGTAGTAATATCAGTCAATGTGGTATTATTTTTACTAACAAATTACCCAGCTTGACTTACATATAAGGATTTGGTGCCACAAATGAGGGACACCATTTGTCATTTTGTTTTGTTTTGTTTTGTTTTGTTTGTGACTGTGTTATTTCACTTTGCCTAACAGCTTCTAGATACATCCATTTGCTTGCAAATTTCATGATGTTGTCTTTCTTTACCACTACATAGAACTCCATCGTATAAATGTACCACATTTTCATTATCCACTCATCAGTTGAGGGACACTGGGGTTGTTTCCAGCTCTTTGCTGTTGTGAAAAGAGCTGCAATAAACATGGTTGTTCATGTAACTCTGCTAGAGGATGGATCCTTTCACTATACACCCAGGAGTGGTATGACTGGGTCAAATGGTAGGTTCATTTTTAGTCTTCTAAGAGTTCTCCACATTGCTTTCCACAGGGGTTGCACAAGTTTGCATTCCCACCAGTAGTGGTGAATAAGTGATCATTTTTTTCCACATCTTCTCCAGCATTTGGTATCATTTGTTTTCTTGATCATAGCCAGTCTTAAAAGGTAAGATGAAATTAATAGTGGTTTTAATTTGCATTTCATTAATTACTAATGATGTTGAACACTTTTTTAAATTTATTTTCATATGTGTATGAATGTATTGTCTGCATGTAGGTTGGTGCACCCGTGTCATGCAATGCCGCGGAGGTCAGAAGAGGGTGTCAGATTCCCTTGGAACTGGAGTTAAAGAAGGTCTTCAGCAGCCATGTGGGTGCTGGGGATCAAACCCGGGTCCTCTGCAAGAGCAGTCGGCGCTCTTAACCACTAGGATATCTCTCCAGCCCCAATGTTTAACACATGTTTCTTAGCCACCTTTATTTCTTCTCTTGAGACCTCTCTGTTCAGATCTTCAGCCCATCTTTTAATTGGGTCACTCGTTTCCTTGGTCCTTTGTTTTTTGAGTGAATGTTTATTGTTACATGTGAAAAAATAGTTTTATTTATTTTTATTTTTTTAGATTAATTTCTTTTTTGTAATTAATTAATTTATTTTTTAAGGGATTCTACAATACAATGACACAGTTGTTTGCAGATAGCATTGATGTCACTCATTATGTCATGCAATCAGGTAATTGGTGCATTTTGCAAGTGTCTACGTCCAAATTTTGAACAACCCAAGGTTCCCATAGACCAGTTGGAGAAGCTTGTATGCACAGACATGTTGATCAATCAGGAGTCCAGACTATATTCCTGTAGTCTCATGATTCACCCCTACCTCTCCACAGCCCTTACAATCTACTATGCCTCCTCTTCCGCAGTTTGTTCCCTGGGCTTTGGGAAAGGGGCACAAGTGAGTGAGAAGAAAACAGTCTAATTTCTTTGGAGTTGTCATTTTGGACTCCAGTCTATTCAGGTTGTTTCCCTTCATGGATTGACAGCTTTCCCAGTGATACCCTTTTTAGTCATATTAACAAAGCACAAGCTATTGGATGTACAGGCATTTAAGCAGTACCACTTA